>OY979724.1:10142531-10742531 GCA_963855995.1 Muricea muricata | reverse complement strand
ACGCAAGACAAGAAATACCCCAAGTTGCGCATCAGTATGTATCCTTAATCTGTGACCACACGTTAATCGACACGGGAAGAGATCGTCAACCTTTTCTTATAGGGTTGATGAAAACACATTGTTCATATAAGTTCCTTGTACGTTTGCATGGTGAATATCAAACTGAAATATAATTTTGTGGAAACACCACGTAAGCGCTGCGGTAATAAATTCCCGTGGTGTTTCCACAAAATTATATTTTAATTACATTGTTCATAGTTGTTAACAATATTGAACGATATTGGTTGCAACATGTCTTTGCCTCATCATACAACTTTGTTGGTTAATATACGGCCGCCTGCAGTATTCGCATGTACCGGCCAAACGAACACAACACTGTCGGTGCGACATGACATGCTCACTACCAAACTGTCAAGACACGAATAAATATTGCATCAAATCATTTGCAACATAATGCAACACCATGTAACATTATGCAACAAGGTAGTCAAACGGTCGCAGCACGTGAATACAATAAAGTTGCATGTAATTGTTGGAACGGTTTGACCAGGCTTAATAGTGTCATGCTGTAAACATTGTTCAATCCTGTTTTCATCAACTTTGAACAGGCTACAGTCGCGGCAATAGAAGCGTTCCGAACATATTTAGCCAATTCATGCGCAGTTCTTTTGCTCAGGTTCCTTTTAAAGAAGTTTCTTAAAAGGATTCACAACTTTCTGTTAAATGATCAATCAGAATGATACGTCTTATTCGTGAGCATTCTGCTTGGTCAATAAACAGGAAGTTGTGAACTTTTCAACGAACTTTTTAAAGTTTAAGGAATCACGGAAGAAATTGCCAATGCAGATGAAATAACGTTTATCGCAGTAGTTGTGGTTCCATTTTATATAATACACAAGGATTAAAGTAAAGAACGGTGCGAAAATGGCCTTGATTCGATCTGAAAATGGCAGTGTTTTTCACCATGAACTTTTCGTTTTTGTAGGGCAAGCATGGTAATGGATCCGTTTTACGACTTTTTACAAGTGCGGAAGAAGAAAGCGACACAGACTGTAGCTAACTGATATAAGTATATGATATAGAGTCACTTGCGGGAATGGTGCACTCCCATGCAGGGATAATTCGGGATAGGAAGGTTACCCAGGGATAATTTGGGATGGTTTACCACCACAGTACAAGTCGCGCTGAGTTATTCAGCATTTTATGGCTAGAACACTAAGTAGAATAAATGAGGATGAGAGTTGGTAAGTGGGAACTCTTATGAGAGTTGTAAATCTCTCTTGCCCTGGCCAAACGAGAGCTGGGTGAAAGTTAAAGGGGATTGATTGTGCTTTTTATCACGCTTTTTATATAATGGCCTCATTATTCTTCGTTATTCACATGCACAGCCAGCAAGACTGTTGTAAGCTTGTCACCTTGCACTTATCTAGCCGACATCAGTATGTGCTCGTATCGCTTGCTTTGGTTTGATGATAACAAGCCTGCTGCAAGTTGACAACAGGCTTGATGCTAGTTTGTTCGCAAGATTTTTTATTCAGAAGCTTCATGCAAGTTGTTTCAACAACTTACAGCAAAGTCTGCAAACATCAAGTTGCATCAAGTCTGTTTTTTACAAGAGATGACAGAATTTCGTTAAGCCGATAAAGTCCACAACTTGCATCAAGTCTTTGGCGTTTCTAGCTGTGTGCGCCATGCACAAGTCTATATATCAAGTTTGTTTTGTGCGCTTTGTTTGGTCCAAGTTGTTTTAAACAAGTTTGGAAAAAGTTGTTACATCCTGCATGGGACTATCAGACATGTTGTTCCAACAACACTGATACAGCCATGATATAACAGTGTTGTTACAACCTTGTGTTGGCAACTTTGTGACAATCTTGTTACAACAGGTCTGCATCATAGTTGTTGAGCAAGGTCTGGTGTTTCCCGGTCTGTGGCAAATGTTTAATACACCCATTGTTCGTTTTGTACCTATTTTGTTCTACTCCAGCCACTGTAGTCCATATAGTTTACAGTCAATAGTCTTCAAAAAGGTATCCACCGAATAGGATAGAAATTCAGACTTAAAAACGACGTCTAAGATGAAAAAAGTAGTGTAATACACAACTTCATGTTGCCAACTGATGTCAGTGGCGCCACGAAGAATTAAAAATTGCTGCTTCGACATTTTATGCATTATATAACGTACGTATTTCGCTTAAATCGATATGGGTGTAACTTTGAAGATCTTTTCCCCCGATAAGCTTAATAAACCATGTATTAATTGTGGTAGAGTCGAAAAATATTGTTATAAATAGATACAAGTGTTACATGTTCACTTTGTCGTTCATGTTTCTTTGTCGATTTCAGAATTCGTAAAATTGACCATTCACAGCGAAGCACAAAAGTTCTAAACATTTGCCCCAGACCAGTGTTTCCGTGAAGCGTATTACAAGTTATCGACAAGTTGTTGCAAACTGGTTGACAACTTGGGCCAAGCAATGCGACCACAACTTGTTGACAGGCTTGCTACAAGTTGTGTGAGACTTCTACGAAAGTATTAGCTGCCTTCATTAAGAAAGAAATAATTGGGGCCCAAAGCGAGCGAAAGTTGCAATTTTTATGCATAAACTTTTAAATTGCTTTTAGCCAATTATTTGTCGATTGCATTAACAAGATCACTTAAACTGTCTTCTTTTCCCGAGATACTGACCTTTGTATTCGATACATTTGGATAACGACAACTTATGACATTACTGTGCATAACGGGTATCTTAGAGATTGCTGATTTTGTATAGCGCAATATATTTGTAATATCCCAAGAAGGAAGACAGTTAGAAAACCTACTAGAAAAGTAGCAAAACTCTTTGAAGAGTTAAAATTCTACGATAGGATTTTCCAACCCCCCCCCCCCTAATTTCTAGTAGGTTTTCTAACTGTCTTTCTTCTTGGAAGACTACAAATATATTACGATATACAAAATCAGCAATTACATACTCATTTTGCGCAGTGATAGCATAACTTCACTTGTGTCTTTTGCATATCGAATATGAAGATCAATAGTGAGGTTCAGATTTGATTTCCTATACCAATACCGCTGTACCTTTTCATGATTTTTAAACAACTTGATTGGTTAATCTGGTAGGTATGAGACATCTGATTGGCTGAAAGATACATTAAGGTAGCGGTAGAGGAATTGGATGAAAAATCTGAACCTCTCTCGAGTAGGAAGATAGATTGCAAACTCCAGTAATAGGATGCATGGTAATTTTTATGCAACGACTAGAAGTCGAATCATTACTTTCTTGTCAGCAGGCTGACCCAGAGCAACTAACGCAGCGACTACCTGTTTTCAAAGTAATAGTTTCTTGATAGTTCAAGGTTTGAACAGTTTAGTAAGCGCGCAACAGGAACACTTCAATTCTGTTATTATTTAATTTAGCGTGTAATGATGAAACGAATATCGATATTATATATATATATATACATAAACTTGTAGAGGTATTATAAATTTAAAATTTTGTAAATTTATAAATATTTGTAGACGTAGATTTTATTGTGAACTGCGCAGTAAATAAGCCATTAATGTTGCATTCATTGGGTATTTGATTTCACATATTGATTTACAGGTACCTGCTTTCAACCTCGTACTTGGTTTGCGGTTAGATGAAAAATGACTTTCTCATGCTTGAGTTTTCGTTCAAGTATCTCTAGAGTTAACTGCTTGGGTTCCATCCCCCCCCCCCCCAACCAATAATAATCACCGCCCATCATCTTGCATTTTTGCCTGCAGCTGTTCATCGTGAAGTGCAAACAACGGTACCATGCAGGTTTGCTACATTTCAAGGCGTCGCATTCGCCTGTACGCAGGCTGAGTAGCGCGTCGATAATGACACTCGTTTTGTAACTTTTGATCGATAGTCAAGTAATATTTGCGCGTTGTTTTATATACTGTAAAAAGTTTCAGATTTTATCTTGTCAAAGAATCTTATCTTTTTATTTCGTTTGAATACAAAGTAGAAAGGCGCTACGTGATGTTACGAGTCAAGTACGCGTAAGAAGCCAAGTTTTGAAGAGAAAAGCAAGACTGGTGAAGGATGATCAAGGAATATCGTATTTGCATGCCACTCACAGTGGAAGAAGTAAGAGCTTAAGTTTGCTTGAAACTTGACGTTTATTCCAAGTATTATAGGTCAAATTTCAAGCAATTTACGTTAACGACTGTGTTTTTTTTTAAAATGTAACTTATTGTGCTGCCTGATGCCCTTTTAAGTTCGTATATATTGAGTTATAAATTTAAACGAAACTTCGACAAAATTATGACATTAACGAGAGAATTATAACGTAAACGTTTTCTCTAAAAGAGAACTTTAACGTAAAAGAAAGTCTTTTAAGGTTATAAGGAGGTATTTCAGGTAGAGCATTGTAAATTGTGCTCTTTTTCGGCCAGTTAGTGTTAGAGGACGAAGTATTCGATTAAATTTTAATTATGTTGTTTATTGAAGGTTTATTGAAGGTCATTTGTGGTCAACTAATTTTTATTGCTTTTTACAAATATAGGAACGATGCTTGTGTAGATGAACTAAAACTAATGCTTTTTTTTTTAGGTTTATTAGTTGCAAAATTTGTAGTGTTTTTTTGTTGGTTGCTGTTTGTTAGGTCGAATATTTGACAATGAATGTTCAAGGTGGTTTTTTTTTCAATGCAATATTGCAATATTGTCCAGTTGTTAATTAAAAGGGAAATTTGTTATGTAGCGACATAATTCATTTTGGTTCAGTGTTGGGCATGTAATTAAATTTCCTTTATTGCTTTCATATTTCAGCTGCCGTCGACTTGTATTTGATAAAAACAACTTCTATACGACAGGGAATTTATTTGTTGAGCAATGTTGCAATCTTAAACCAAAAGTGCAATATCGAAATAATGTCTGAAACTGATGTTGTTACTGCCAGTTATGCAGTTTGTCTTAATGTCAGTGCTGAATTAGCAGTTCAGGTATTTCCCGTGGCGAGGCGTTATATGGTTATATCAACACGAGTGGAATTAAGAGAAACGAGAAATTGTGCAGAAACACATCACCTGCAGGCAGAGTGATAATTCTCTCGTTAATGTCATAATTTTCTCGAAGTTTCATTTAAATTAACTCAATATATACGAACTTAAAAGGGCATCTGGCAGCACTAAAAGTGTTTTGCATTTTTTATAAAACAGCACCAAAAATATAAAATTATTTTAACAAGAGAGATTTTTCATTAGAAAAATGTTCATGTTCACAAAGATATCAGCACATCTCCATGGCAATGAGCATTCAGAATGTACAAATGTTATAATGTAATCACAAATCGTGCATTTGCACTGCAAGAAGAATATTTACAAGTGTGGCTACATTGTTTTAGGAATTGACAACTGTATCAGGTAAAATATATTCTAATTGGAGGGAAAATGTGACAGAGAGCACCAGTCATGAGACATGGAAGCTTTTCCTTAAAGATAATGAGAAATCTTTCATATTTTTCTGCTCTAAGTTTAAATTTTGACGTTTTCTGCCACTTTGCATTGCCCTTTTTAACAATCCCTAGATCCTCTGCCTTTCTCAATTGGTAATGGCCAATTGTTCCACAAACCACCAAAATTTTGCATTTTGCAATTGGTGTTTCCACTTTAAAAGACTGAAATTTCCTGTAAATTTTCAAAAAGGAAATTTGCAAGTAGATTTTTCCATTCTATTTTGAATCCTGGGTGTACCTTTTTCCAGTACAAGATTGGCCAACTGTACATGATCAGCAAACATAGTCATCAACAAAGTGAAAATGGCGAGGGGGTTGAAGTAGTGAAGAACGAGGCTTGTCAGCATCCAATTCACGGAAATGGACAATATACCGAGAAGAAAATTCACCTGTTTGGGTGAGTTCCAAGCTTGTCTATGCAACCATTCAACTTACAACACGTCTTCTTGACTGCATCAGGCCTGTATCATCATAAACCATGGCCAGCCAACAATTTAGGAAAATACAAAAAGAAACAAATTCTGAAAATAAAGTCATTTTGGAACTCAAAATATGAATAAAAACAAGACAAACAATTGAAACTGTGAATTTTCTACTTTACTTCACAGTTTCAATTGTTTGTCGTGTTTTTATTCATATCTTGAATTGCAAGATGACTTTGCTTTTCGGAATTTGTTTCTTTCTATATCATCATGTATTCACATTGCTTGCTTTGGCTTGATGATACCAAATCAGATACAAGTTTCAACAGGCTTGATGGTAATTGGCTGTCAAGACTTTTTATCCACAAGCTTGATGCAAATTGGTTTAACAACTTGCCGCAATTGAAACACATTAATATTCTCTGACAAAATATTTTTTTAAAAAGCAAGCTTTCAGCTGCCTAACTATTATAGTCTTTGAAACTATCTGTAGTATTCTGAACTAACTGCAGCTGTCCAAATCTTTTTTGATGAAATATTTAGTCAGAGAACGTTGTGCGTTAATTATGTCAAGACCTGGCTGTGCTATCTTTATAAGTTGCTTTAACTCTGCAAATTTAAAATTGCATCAAATCTGATTATCACCTGTTAATCCAACCTTCACCAACAGGCTTGATCCAACTTCAGACAAACTTGCCTCAAGTTCGTAAATTCGATGACTTGCACCAAGTCTGTAGCATTTTTTCAAGCACTTTTTCTTAGCCTTAAACTTTCAATTCTAGACGCTTGCCTTCGTGGGTGAAAGCTTGCATCCCACAAGTGTTTTATGTAGAAGAGAGAGCATGGAATTTTTATCCCTATACTATTACTGGTAAGCAAGCATTTTATTGGAGAGGCATGTGCTAAAACACAAAAAAAAACCCAGTGAGAACCCTCATCCCACTGAAACAGAGAACAGAAAACCAATATTATAGTTTTTAATGTTGTCAGTATCTTTCATATGTCGTTGAGACAAACAAGTGGGATATGGTTGACAACATGGAATATGATTTGTATATATATTTAAAAGGAAATGACAACAAAAAATTTTATTGTCTCATTTGAAAGACTCCAAAATAATGTATAGAAGTCCATTACAATGCTTTGGGAGATATATACAATGAGCTGTCTGCCATCTTGGATTAATTTTTAACCTCGTTAATAATGTTTTGGTGACGTCACAGCAGGGATAAGCCATTTAAAATAAATTATGTGTCCCCAGTTGTGACATATCATGAATATCCACAAATATTCAAGATGGCAAATAACTAAAGATTTCAAGTCAAAATATCTCACCAAATGAGGCAGATATGAAAATTCTGTAATAGACTTCTATATGTTGTTTTGGAGTCTCTTTCAGACAAGATGATAACATTTTCTGTTGCCATTTCCATTTAAGTGATTATTAGACATGTTTTCTCAGCTTTTTCTGTTGTGGACTTGGGTCTAATGCCATCGAGACATTCACGTTTGAAGATCAATACAATTTATATTTTCACTTGTGACAATATCATTCTTACAGAACGGAAAAAAGCTGGTATTTTTTCAAAATCAATATCTCTATGTGAAATATTAGTGAATATTTACTGCGTTGGTAAATAAGATAAATTTGTGAACTAATGTCATTTTTCTTTCCTTTCATGTGTTGCGTTGGTTGTTGGTTCCTTAGACTACACAGTAAGTTTTCATTTCCCAGAAAGGCGTATCTGAACAACACATTAATTGTTTTTGCCATTTTCGGAACAATTTTCGTAATGTTTTTTTCTATACATTCTTGCTTATTCCAGTTCATAACTGTGCTAAATACCTTCCTTTTTCTATTTGGTTAGTGCTCCTTTGTTCCGAGATTTTCCATTCACATTGAAACAGTCTACGAAAACAATAATGGATCATCCGAAAATGTTAGCTCTCGCACTCTTTTCTCTACTTACGTTTTGTATTTAAGAGTTATTGTAATATATTTTCCCTATTGATTTTCAGTTATGCTGTAGGATGGCTATCTGCCATACTTTTTTTTTCTTTTTAGCCTTTTAAATCAAGCTCCGAAACGCCCGAAGTTCACGATGTCGATTTTGTTGACATTGCGTACGATGAGTATCCTGAAAAACATTACGTTAAAGAGGAGGTATGTAGTTTACATTTACACGAGACGATGACCAGTCCTACTAGGCAAGAAACAAGTTCAGATTTGACTTCCACTACCACTACTGCTACCTTATCCCGATTTTTAAGCAATCTGATTGGTCAGTTGGGTAGACCAAGCTCATCTGATTGGCTGAAAGATTGATTAAGGTGGCGGTTGCGGTAGTGGAAGCCAAATCTTAACCTCTCTAGGATCTCACTGTTGACAACTACAAGGCGATATCTAGCCTAGCGGGCTGGAAATTTCTCCTGTGAATGTGTCAAGAAGGGCTGTTTAGCTCCAAGTAGGACAAAGTCTGAAACATATGATATTGAAGAAACTGATTATAGCAGATTTAAAGATTGGAAATATTTTCAGTTACTAAAGTTGTGCGGTATAACAATATTCTTATAGTCTTTTATGTGAACAACAAGAAAAGTTCACAAAAGAAAAACGTATTAATTAAGACTTCTAAATTCTGCCTGTAACCTATAATTTCAACTTGACAGCATGATTTGGATCAGTAAAGCAACGTTGATTTAAACACATGGTTCTCTTTAATTCTGCCTTGAATTTTTTTTGTTCTTGGAAGTGAATTGCATTTACTGTTGACCACACGTTCCTTTCAAGAATTTTAGCAATTTCGTCCAACTTTTCTTTGTACGTTTTTTAGGATTGTAGACATTTTAAATCAAAGAAAACGAACAGAGGTCCTTTAGAAGAGGGATGGAGGGTAGGTCCTCTCAAAGGAACTCACATTTCACTATAATATTTCAGATATAACCGAATGTGTGACATATATTTTTTTACATGGTTATGTGTGTTTTTACCGTAAACTAAAACACTCGTCTTTTCCATATTTTCACTAGTGAAGATATGAAAAAAATATGTAACGCGTGTGTTTTCCCGCGCGGGATTTATATGTTCTCTGTTCGCCTGTTTCGTTTATATTGTTTTCACTATTCGAAAATAATATTCATCTTCGCGCCACCGTGTAATATTCTCTATATATATCTTGTGAATAATTAGGAGTGGACTAAACCTATCATGTGTTCGTATAAATTGGTTACGGTATCATTCGATGTCTGGGGCCTGCAATCAAGAGTCGAAAGTTTCGTCCACAGAGTAAGTTAGTCATCTTTCTTTAAAACTGGATACGTTCTTCAGAAATTTGGCTCAAAAATTCTATTCTTCCTTTGTAATGGTCTGAAATGAGACCGATGTCTCGGAGACGGAAAATTTTGTTGTCCAGGGGCCGGTTGTATCAAAGGCGTTTTGCTTAAACGGTGGATAAGTGAAATTTAAAAATCACTTTTTTTACACCAAGTACGGAACCGAAATTATCAGTTGAATAGAATAAATATTTAGTTTTATATATAATTGTTCTTGCCAGGTCAAATAACTTCAGCTGGTTTGTTTATACAACATGCAAACTTGTTTTATATTTTTGACTTATCCACCGTTTAAGCTAAACGCCTTTGATACAACCTGCCCCAGGACCGACCAACAGTAGCGCAATGTGTTTCAAGGGACCACTCATTTTTATAAGTCCACTTCGGCGTTTTTCTAAACTGTAGACAGCGAGAAACGTCACAAACTCCATCGAAGTTGTAGATTCCTCCGCCTTGACGCAAGTTTGTGATCAAGTTGCATCAAGCCTGTTGGCTCCGTTAACTTGCGTAAAGCCTTTGAAAATCAAATTTGATGCAAAATGATATTTGCGCACTAGCTACAAGTTGTTAGAACAACTTGCATCAAGTTTATGGACAAGAAAAACTGCATCAAACATGTTGACTACTTGCAGCAGACTTGTTATCGTCAAGTTAGAGCTAGCGATGCGAACGCATTCTGCATGGACTGCGGAGCAACAAGTCTGCACTCAGACTTGAGGTAAACAGGCGTGCGCGTTTAGACAGACAGACGTGTGCGTTTCAGACTGTGTACTGCCCTGGTGAAGCGTAGTAGAAAAATATCAGTGGAGATTGGTTTTGTCGATTGTTGTTCTTTAGGGCATTCGAGATATTCTTCTAGTTGGTCATCGACAGGCTTTCTCGTGGATCGATGAGTGGTGGGGTGAGTCTTTAGTGATGTATTTTATTTAAATAAGTAGAGTTCGTTAAAAGCGCAGCCAAATTTGATAGTTTGACCGCAATCGCTCTCAAATTTCACCCGCCACGTTTGTTTTTTTTGTTAAGAAAATTTGCACTCCCGTTTTCCTACGTCAAATTTGATTGGTTCTTCTGTTGTTACAGATTTTTGCACTCCTTATCGGGATTTACTGAACTGAAATTGACCAATCACAGTCCAGATACCATTCCTTTTATATTATTACAACAGTTCTATCATGACTGTATCAGTCTTGTTGAAACAATCTTGTAACAAGTCTGATTGCCCCATGCGTTAAGCTATATGCATGTATGCATGTCTGCATGTATATGTATGTATGTATGTATGTATGTATATTTGTATGTACAGGGTATGTATGGACTATGTAGTATTTTTCTCTTTCCTGTAGATATGGAAATAAAAGACGTTCGAGAATATGAGAAAGTCAAACACCAAGAAACGAACGAGAAGGTCGTTGGGTCTAGTCTGGACGAGGACTGTTCGGATAGCTCCAAGCCAGCAACCGCAACTAGGCATTATTCAGCACCTAGCTGAGTTGTCACGAAAAGAGTCTTATAATGTATAGCTTTTTAAGTAGCCAAGAAATTAAGCATTTTATATTTGGTGTTTTTGAAATTAAGCACATTGTGAAATTTTCAAGTGATTCAGGTTGTGCTGGTCTTCCCCCTCCCTCTCCCGCGATAATTACATTAAAACTTTGCATAATGGTGACTAACTTCGTAAACAAGAACGTTGTAGGATTCTCCTTTTGATGAATGTGAACGAGTGAAAACGTTTGAAATTTTCAGGAGTCGGTTGTATAAAAGGCGTTTAGTTAAACGATGGACAAGCAAAAATTTAAAAGCGCTCCTATTCATTTTGTGAATACTTGAACTTAAATTTTATGAACTAAATATATAGTTCTATGCGTAGTTGTTATGTTCCGACCGAAAAGTTTAGTTTGCTTTCAGTCAATAGTTTATAGGCTTGCTTGATATTTTCGACTTATTCACTGTTTAGCTAAGCGCCTTTTATACAACCGCCCCCAGGTGAAGATTCGGGCACTCGCGGACAACATTTCTTATAAATCTACACTTTCACATCCGTCAAAAGGAGATTGCCAACTTTTAACAACTTATAATTCGCCCCTCTCGCCCTCCGACAAAAGAATGTTAAATTCCCGTCACTAACTTTTCACTATGAATCTCTTGGATAAAGTGTTCACTGTGATCTGAGCATTCTTTACTATGAACTTGAATTGTGACCAGTGGCGAAGCCAGCCAGACGTTTGGTCATGCAAATGCAAATTTTTCTGTGTTTTTGACCGCATAAGGAATGAATTTCTAAAGAAATGAATAATGATAATGATTTAAATTTGCATAGCATGACCAAATTGTCGCGCTGGCTCTGCTACTGATTGTGATTGTTTTTCTGACACAAAAGTAGTACGGCGAGTCTCTGATTCTTTAGAAGTATATACCGTGCAGTGGTCAGTTGTACGAAAGGCGGATAGCGCTATTCATCAGATAGTGATTTTTTCTGCCACAAAAAGGCATAAAAAATAAAAGCATCAGGGATATTAAACTCGCAAGAGATAAAAAGTGACTTCAACTTGAAAGTGCTGAAATTCAATATGGGTTTTACCAGTCATTGAACATGTTTAGAAAATTTGAAAAAAATCACGGTTGATAGCGATATTCATCTTTCCTACAGCCGACCCAAATTCTATATGTAGTTGATTGCATTGTGTTGTCCTTATCAAACAATCACATACCTGTTCATATCTAATTGACACCGACCTCATTAGTTGTGTCAAGATATTATCAATGAATCTGGGAGTTAATTATCTGCTTTAAAGTTTAAATATACTTTTAAATATGTATTTTTGTTCAGGTTCAACTTGAGTGTAGTTATACTGTAATATTTGTAAATATATACTTTTACAAAATCAGAAATATATATCACAGAATATAAGAACAAAAAGTGTTAGTACAGTGTTGTTCTCTTGGACGATGTTATCTCATGTTTTGTTTTGCTATCTGTTCATCTGCATGTTTCGTCAAATCCTTGACAGGTTACCCCGTACTACTGGCCTTTGACAAAAATAAAGGAAACTTCACGTTGTAAGTTTTGTCAATCGAGAGACGAAAAAGGGATACTGTTACAAGCCTTGGTAACCAATGGAAATGCACTTTTGCTAAAATGTGCTTGGCCGAAACACAATTCTGTGTAAGTGATAATTATATTGTGAAATAACCTACAGTTATTTGTTTCGGAAGTCTGAATTATCTGAAACAATGGTTAACGTTGATGGTTAAATAGAATATTCTAAGATGGGAAAGGCTTATCATGACAGGATATGTGCCTAAGCCTTAGGATCAAGCGCCGGGCGTAGGTAAAGAGTCTGGGTATGAGGCTGGGAAGTTGTTGAGGAACAGTTGGTAAAGCTATCATATTCTCTCTAAAAGCTATCATATTCTCTCTAAAGCTCTCAAATAAGTCACTCTCTCTAGTCCTCTCTCTCTCTTATAAGCTCCCCCTCCTCACTGGACTAAAAGCATGCTTTTTTACAATAACAGTAAATTTTATATGCAGGGCCTCTACTAGTTCCATTCACAAGTGTCAAAATTTAACCTTTACCTTACCTAATTCTCTTTATCTAATCAGTTTATGTTTATATAATAATACGTGTTCATTCTGCATTTTCATTGGTCGCGAGCTGTGTGTTATTAAAGTACACACGAACAGATGACGTCAACTGATGGCGTGATCTAATTTATTAATTTATTTTGCGAGTCTTCGCATGATTTTTGTCAACTTTATTATAATATAAAACAAATAGATTTCATTTTTTTTTTGTGCTTCTGTACTGTATAGATCACAGATGACGCCATAGCAAGTCACGCACTCGACTGCGTCTCGTGCGTACTTTTTTGTTCTTCACACGCTATGACGTCATCTGTGATCTATTACAGTACAGACGCACGCAAAAATGAAATCTATTTGTTAAGTAACACGAGTAAATCAGTAAAATCTGAATCGAAGGGTTTTTTTAGAAGAATGGGTAATGTGGGTAATATGATAGTGTTTTGCAATAAAATGGGATTTCTGAGGAACTACAGGAATATTTAGTAGTAGCAAGGGATCACTGTTATTATATAGTAGTATTTGGAAATCGAATGGGATAAGTAGGGTAAACTGATGTATTGAATGGATTAATGAACATTGTCTTGCTGAAAATGTCAAAATGACCTGTTTTATTTTATTGTGCAGAATGTGCAGCAAATGGTGTGCAAAATAGGTCGCGTTTTCCATCGACGACGAGCATTTAGTATCGTTTTCTTTCTTTTCTCTGGTTTATCTTGCCTCTGGTACTTCGGACTTGTTTTGGAACGGAAAGAACCCGTAGAGTATCACCACGTTCGCTTCGGCGAACACAACGAATGCGCTCAACACAAAAGCGTGCCGAAGTTTCCGAATGGACGCAGAAAATTGATATTATTCTATACAACAATCTTCGATCGTTTTGTTGTATTTCACCCAGACGAATACAAATGTTGCGAGCCTTTCAACTGCGAACTAACGACGGATAAAAGCCGGCTATTGCTAAGCGATGCTGTTATATTTCACGGACGGGACCTGCCCGAAGCCAAAGCTATGCCAAAGCAGAGGAGAGCTGAACAGCGCTGGTTATTTTTTTCCCACGAGAGCCCTTTTCATTCAAAACTCGTGACAAGTGACTATAACGGCATCTTTAACTGGACAATGACCTATGAAAGAAGAGCTGACATATTTGAACCGTATGGATATTATAGTAAAAGAATAGCTGGCCGTAGTGAAGGTTTGTATGCTATACAGTACCCACAAAACCTATTTTGTACATAACCCCCCCCCCCTCCCCCTACATGTAACATCTCAACCCCAAATATGACCCCCTCATATGCCAGCCTATCAGATTAGGGCCAGTCGAAAAATAGATTTCAGGCATTGATCTGAAAAAGTTAACCTGGAAAGATTTTCTATGCCAATGAAAATTGTGGCCACTTTTGATGTCAAACACTTGGGACAACTTATGGCACCTGAACAAGGAGTGCAGAGAAGCTGTATGCCTGTATCTGAGCAAATTGTAATGTCTTGAGCTAGTTAACACTCAAATTAGTAAACATGCAGAACAGTGGATATTTTGTCAATGTTTACCGATTTGGGGTTATTATTTGGGCCACAAGTGGTCTAAAAATTTGCTGTTCAACGTCAAAGTTGGCCACAATTTTTGTAGGTATAGAAACTCTGTCCAGGCTATCAATTTTTAGATCAATGATTTTATCCTCCAATAGACCCCCTCAAACATCTTAAGACATTTACCCCCCATCTCGCTTCATGTATGGAAGAAATTTTTTATACACTGGTTGGTGGTAAGGATCTTTCTTCAAACAACCCAATCCATGCAGCAATCTTCCACACACCCTCAACTTGTCCAGACCATTTTATAGTGAAACCAGCTTCAAAGTTCCCTGTCAATGCTGATAAACTTCTCTGCCTTACCAGAGACACAAAGGAATTTTGCAGAAGGAAAAGACAAGTTGCTGATATACATAAACGGCCATTGTCAAACAATCGATGGTTTTAGGGAGAATTTTATGCGGGCTTTGAACAGAATAACTAAGGTTGACATTCATGGCAAATGCGCTGGCATATTTGGACGATTAACTTGTCCAAGAAAGAGCAAAAGATGCGAAAATTGGATAAGGCAACACAAGTTTTACATATCGTTCGAGAACAGCGTCTGCAATGACTATTTGAGCGAAAAATATTGGGACGTTCCTCTTGACCATGATTTGGTTCCAATAGTCTTAGGTACAAAATTTTTGAAAGAGTTAGCGATTCCTGGTTCCTACATTGATGCCACGAAGTTTCCAGATTTACAAAGCCTTGTTAATTACTTGAAGTATCTTGACCAAAATGATACAGCATATAGCGAGTACTTTAAGTGGAAGAAGTTTTATCAGAAATCTAATCGAGAACCGTGGCCTTGTCGTTTGTGTCGGATGTTGCACAACAATTCTTTGCCTCTGAAAAGTTATGATCGCTTTGATAAATTTCATGATCCAAATACAGTCTGTACAAAGTTACGCAAAGATTTTATCAAATATTAATTTATCAACATCTTATTGAGTAAAATTATCTGGTCTTAGACCTACCTCACGAGCCTTAGACCTAATTTACATGGTAAGGGGTCTGCCTGCATGGTAACAATATCAATGCATGATAACACTATCAAAATCAATAGCTTTAAGACAAGCATTTCTTTTAAATGTATGATAATAAGACTAAGTAACTTATCATAGAAAAATTAGAGTAAATTAATATGACATCAAACTAACCACTCCATTCTGCAGATCCAATACCATGTAAATAAGAGTAATTAGGTTGAAGTGTCTGTAGTCAACAGCATACTAGGCGGAAGTAGAAGGTCTGTGATGTGGGGATGACCCCTATTCCCCACTCGCCCCAAAGGAATGCTCTCAGTATGGTATGACTGCGCATGAACTCAAATAGCAATGTGCTTAATGGGAGCCAAGTGGGGTTATTAGAGCCCCAATATCAAAGTTATTATTCCAGTTAACATAATAAGCTCACTGGCAGCATAAAACTCGCAGGTGTTGCAGGCTAGCGTACCCTACAAATGGGCAGAAAAACTTATCTTTCACTTTCTGCAAATGAGTAAAAAAGAAATTTTGTCCGTTTATCGTCGCATTTTACGCGTTGCTCGGACATGGAAAGCGTCTTCGGGTCTTGCTAAAGATACTTCAGAAGAAAGGAATTACATTGCAAACGAGTGCAGAGAGTTATTTCGACAAAATTCGAAGGTATTTTATCGTTTTGCTGTTATAAAACTGGTTGTTTGCGCACACCAGCTGCACATGCTCTTTGCACATGGTAGAAAAAAAGTAATTTAAAAAAGCAATAATATAACCAATGTTAATCTTTTTGAGTTTAATTCAAAGGAAATTAACAATCAAAATAACCAATAATCCCCAAATGGATATAATTTAAATTCTAAGCAAACTCAAAGTGACTTCAAAATTTAGCTTTTTTAACCAGGACTAACTTTTCTTTTACACATAGTTAGTAGAAAGTCAGGAAATATCCAGATGTCTCGAAGAAGCTAAAACACGGTTGGAACTAGGTAAAAATCCTTGCCAGATATGTCTAAAGTTTTTTTTGTGGGGAAAGGGTATATGTCATAGTTGCAACAAAAAAGGGATGCACTATGACTGGTACAGTATTTTATGTTCTGGCTGGAACCAGAACTCACTTTGGTCGACTGTTACCTCCACCACAGAGCGTACAGAGGTTCAAACTTATCATTAATTACGAGTACCCCTTGCTTAGCCAGGGCACTAAAAAGAGGCATATCCCCCCTGAAAATACTCATGTATTGAAAATGGCCAGGGGGGAGAAGGCCTCTTCTTAGTGCACTGGCTAAGCTATGAGAAGTTGAACGTCTGTATTCTCTGTGCCTCTATACTAGAAGAATATCCAGTTATCCACTAACTGCCTGATGTGTGTAATGTTTGGGTAGACAAGAATGATGAGTGTTTGATTTAACGTTTGGCAAAAATTTTCCAACCTTGAGAGTTGACAGTCAAATAAAATTAAGTTGACAATCAAAATTACTCTGTGTTTGCACATGCCAACAATTTAAACTTTTTGAAGACACCCACACTTGTGGGTGCATTTCACGTACAAAACTTCTCAAAGATCTCCAACATTTAGTTAGTAAATCACAATAGTAAAAATGGTAAATATTGGTGTATCTCTGGCGTGGAGTTTACATGGAATGCACCCTGGCCTACACTACACAGATAAATGAATTAAAATAAATTCTGTGAAGGAATGGAAGTCAATGGTTTGACAAGTGAAATGAAATCAATTGTAATTTTGTGATGTATATATCTTTCCAGCCCTTCACTATGGTAACCCGTATCCTAGACCAGTAAGTAAACTTCTTCACTACTACAGACTAGCATGTTAATAAGTGGTAGGGGGTGTATATAATGTATATATTAACAAAAATGGATATAGATTCCATATTTTTCACTTTTGCACCAGAAAATAGTGTCAAAGCGTGTGTGCAGGAAAAAAACGGTCAAATGTGTGTGTCTCTGCAAATGTTGGAAGGTCTGCTGAGCCACAGACTGAGAGGTAGCTGACAAAAGCAACTGTGATTTGTGTGTGTTTAGGTTCATAGCCTGAGGACCTATAGTTCATGATTTTTTCTCCATTGTTCCCGGCATATTAAACATGTTGGATACAGTTTGTCGCTTTGTCATTATATTTATTAACTGGCACGTAATGCTAGATCAGATGCCAGATCTCTGAAAATAACTCTGCATACTTTTCTAAGGTGAACCTTCCACCGATGTCTTTAGCTTCACAAGGAAAGACAAAATTTAAAGTGCAACAGAGAGCAAGGCAACAAGCAAAACCTGTGTATTTGCACTCTCACAAAGAGTTGGAGTAACTTATGTGTAAGATATAAAATATTGCATCACAGTATAGGGAATGGAAAGTAGGGCCACTAAAGGTTTGTGTGTCCATGCATATCACATTTTGTATCTCATTACCAGGGTTCGAATTATGCAATTTGCACATTGTTTAGACCTAAGTAGTAAAAGTTGCACATCATTTTTTCAGGCGATGTGCAAATTTTATTTTGCAACTGTGCAAAACTCAATTTTCCTTGAGATTTTCGTAAAGAAATTTTACACATCAATTTTTCCTCGCTAATTCGAACCCTTCATTACCATTATGCAAGCCAGTCAATTACATTTACTGACCAATAACAACACTGAACTGGCTGGTTGCATCCAGTAAACTGCATAATGGTTGGATGCACTGCAGCCCTACTGTCCATTCCCTATACTGACTGCATGTTATATGAGGATAACAATTACACCATGTTATTTGTAAAATAATATTTTTACACTCAGGATTAAATAAAATCTAACTTAAACAGTCTCTTCTTCAGAATCGATATATATATATAATATATACTATCATCCAGATCCATTTTTTATCCTGGCTTCTAAAGCATCTAGCAATTGTTCAATGTTATCAGAAACCTCAAATTCATTGGCATGACAAGGTCTTATGAATCCAACATCTAGTGCTTTCTTATGCTAAACAAATACAAGAAACGGTGTTAAATATGTTTAGATTGATGTGTAGCCTGAAGTTTGTGATCAAATTCTCAGGTCTAAACCTTGTGCCTCTACTTGGATTTCAATTTATTATGGGGTCTGAACCCAACAAATCAATAGTTAATAATTTATGTACTGGTAGCAAAAACATTCAATTTACTATCATTTGCTCACTTCAGCACAACATAAGCATCATTACAAATAGGGTTGACCTTCACCCAGATTTACTATAGGTGCATATTGCCTAATGGTGTTGTAACCTACGAATTGTGTAGAACAAAATGTTTAATTATTTTGTTGTATTCTTAATTCTTAAATGAGTCTTAATCAAAACATACCCAATCCAGTAGTCCATCATAATAATTAAAAACATTTACAATTCCAACAGGTTTTGAGTGAAGTTTTAAAGTCGACCTAAAATAAGTAAAATATTATACAGTTATTGTAGTAATTTAATGGTAGTTTTTCTGTTTCCATATACTTACCAACATATCATTTCAACTATTTCCTCTAGTGTGCCTATTCCACCTGGTAAGGCAATAAATGCATCACCCTGGAAATGAGATGAGCAATTATGGCTTTGTTAATCCAGTTATGCTTGCACTTTTCTCTTCAAAAATAGTGTTATCTGGTTTCAAATAGAGCACAGGGATGGAATCAGCATGGTTTGATATGGGAGAGGGGCGTGATAGCTTTAATAACTATGTTAGCACACTTGATGTAGTTTGATTATTATGCTATGGAATACTGTACTTCATATTACTGCATTACTTAAATCACTGCAGTGTATGTGTGTATTTCATTATATCTCTGCTTTATCATGCCCCATTCACCTTTCTCCTATACCTCATTTGGCTAGGGGTCCCAGTAAATCCATCCCTGGAATAGAGCTTAGTAAAATTGTGTTTAGAAGCAGCAGGGGACCCCCTGCAAATTTTGCAACAGATGAAATACCCACAACACCAGATGATTTGCATGTCATGTATAGCAGACTGACAGCACTATCTGCCAGCCAGTCTTTGACCACACCTTTTCACAAAACAATCTTTTTCTTGTGTGCATGTCATCAACAATTGTGGTATGACCAATTAAACTTGACTCAGGATCTCTGTCTGTGCATAAACATATATCGAATACTGTATCATTCAATCAGTGGATTAGTTTTATTGGGAAATTAGCTTTGGGCGTCTGACAGGGGCATATCGATACCATTCTTTTTGAGGTGTTCCTTCATAGATTTTTCAAAGAAATAACCACTATTATTAATTTCCATTTCACAATTTCCAATTACTGCATTAGCTAATCAATCTACTGACAAGTATCACTTCTTGCAACATGAACTTTTTTCGAACTGAAGGTTTTTCCCTGCTTTTACCACACATTCTCAACCTCTGGTCTGCACACAACTGGTCTTTGATCTATGATTTGTTTGGTTGGGGGTTTTTTTGTTGACATTATGCAAGTAACATACTTCTTCCCATAATGTGGGTAACAGCAGGTCATTTTCAATGAGGAACATTATTAATCTCATAATTGATTTTTTCTGCTGTAGGTATCAACTTGGGTGTTGAGTTCATGCCCTGAGATTATCATTAGAAAGCTACAAACTATGTAAGTTTTAACTTTGTTCAATTTAAATGCATTTGAAATTGTAGGATTACGGGGGCCGGTTGTTTGAAGCCCGTTTAACGTAAACGGTGGATAAGTCAAAATTAAGTAACACTTTTACATCACTCGTTAAACAGTCGAAATATTTTGCAGTGAATATGTACTTGTAAGCATAATCATTCTATTAAAGTTCAAAACTTTTAGTTTGGTTGTTGAATGAATCTATAAACTTGGTTTCTATTTTGAGCTCAACCACCGTTTAAGCTAAACGGGCTTCGAAAAACCGGCCCCAGAAGTTTACCTTGGCTTAAGCTTGGTGTATAGGGCATTTACTAATTAAACTTTACATCCATAAATGTGGCAAGTGCCTAGTTATGGGTGGGGGTCAGTCAGGTGTTGACTGTTAAAAAAAGCTCTTTATATATATATAACAAAATAAGGCTCAGTTCTATAATTGATATTGAACCTTCAATTTATAAAAAATGTTAAATGTGAGTTTGGGCATTAAGGCTTGTACAATCACAAACCGAGAAAGAATTTTGGTATAATTCCTTCAACGTTTCCACCACCTTCATGTACCGTCTTAGCAATAACTCCCATAATGCCATTCGCGCCTCCACCATATATCAGGCTGATGTTGCGTTTCAATAAGGAGTTGCCAAGATCTACAGTTATAATTTTTAATGATAGGTCATAGGCATGTGTACAACAAAGTTAACAAACGTTTGACCCTGAGCTGATATTGAGAGCAATAACCTTGTAGCAACTTGGTAATATCATAATTATAACACTAATTTTCCCCATTTGATGTCATTATAAGAGACTAAGGTCAATTACAAGTTAGTTCTTGATAAGTTTACTGTATACAAATTTGTTGCAAACACATCTTGTTGGCACAATGTTAGATTTTCCATGAGGGGGGGGGGTGTCTCTGGAGGGGACATAATTCCTGACAAATAATTTAAATCATCTGGTTTAGTTTGATAAATTTGACTTGATGGCCTTTTGCATCCCTTCCGGGCCTTCCCTCCCTGGTGGTTATCAGCCCCCCCCCCAACCGATGGCAGACTACATTGCTTCTAATTGCTTGTAATTTTGAAATCCAATGTTTATAATGTTGTATACGTCAATTACCTTGTGCTACTTTTACAAATCCTTCGTTTCCTATAGTAGAACCACAGTATACAACTACACTACGTAGTTTTGGCTTTTCTGCATCTGTTGTGGAGCCCATTGCTTACTTTTACTTCGAAGTACTAATGTACTAGGGGCCAGTATATGTTTTGTAGCCTGCTTGCCTACTCATAGGAACACGTAGCGCGTTTAATAGACGTTAGAAATGCACGTCACGCCAGAGTTTAACAATGAATTGCAATGCATTGTGGGAAACATGTGGGAAAAATTTACCTTGTATTTACATACGTGCATTGAAAACCGCGTGACGTAAGGTTCAAAGGTCTATGATTAGTCCTGCCTGAGAGCTCACAAACAAAGAAAAATTGCGCTGCGCGCGGAAAATTCCGCCTAGTGGAAAACAGCCTCAAGAAGCTCTGAAATCAAATTTTCTGTTTTGGTCGCGCTGTTCTTTCTGTGCATTTGATCCCAAAACGCGGGAAAGTACTGGCACTAGTTGTCAAATAGAAATGCATTTTTCGATCCAAATTATCAAATTTCTCATGAAATATAATGTACTTTGTTTCTAAATTTTTGGCAGACTTATCATTCTCTTTATCAAAGACAGTTACTAAGTTTTAACAAGTTTCACGAAGGAAAACAAAAGATATAAGTGATTAACAGAAGCAAAATGGTTTCTAATTTATGTCACGTGATCGTGAATAGCCAATTAAATCGCGATAATTTAATTCACAAGGTGGGAAAATAAGCTGAATAATAAAAATAATAAAAATTAGCCAAAAAATGATAATAAAAATAAGCTAAATAATAACAGGATATTTAGATAACTAATAATATCGTATTTATATAATTTTGGCGGATATGGCACCCGATATGAAAGGTAGGCGAGAAAAGAGGTTGTAAGCACGAGTAATTTTAGCTCAGCCATAGCTCTCGCGTGTGTATTTTACGAAATGGAGTTGTGTATGTGCTGATAGTATAAATTCGTAAAAGAACTGTATTTTAGTATTCTAACCTTAAAAAACTAAGTTGAGGTGTACGGCCAAGAAATGCTGCCAAAATAGCAAAACAAGCTTTTTGCAATCGAAAAACTTTGAGCCACGGTCTTGTTTTCTCTACCAGTATGACATGAGCTATCAATATCCTACTAGTACAGGAGCCAATCAGATGACAGAATACGTAATATCCGATGGCAGTCTATATGATTGTTGTCACGAAATGGACTGATCACGTGACAATCGATGTTATTCAAGGTAAACACACACAGGCACTGGTGTGATCACAAAATATACCGAGTTGCCGAGGTCTCGGTAACAAAGCAGCGAAGCCAGCCCAAGGATTTGGTCTTGCTCTGGGAACGAGATTTCCACGCTATGCGAAACAGACTGTCAAATTGTAGAAACAATCGATTTCTAAAGAAATTAACAAAGATTTAGAATTTGTTCATTGTCATGGCTGGCATGACCAAATTGTCGGGCTAGCTCCCACATTTCAAGAAAACCAGAGCTTTGTTATACAGCTATTTCAATCGAGGTAACTGTGAGCTATAGCCCACAAGGGATGATGGATTATTGTTTATATAGGCCCTTATACTCAAGGAATTACCTGTGTAGCAAGTAAATCTGCGCGAAGTTTCCTATGTGCCCTCCATGACCATGCTGTTTAAAAGAAATTCCGTGTTTAGAGCAGGGTTGGTAGGTCCTGCGCATGCTTGGAGCCAAATAGCTATGCAAAAAGAGGCCAAAATATACCAAAAGAGGCCAAACTAAAAGTTTTCTAACGCGGCCAAATAAATGCTAAAAACTAAAAAGCCCAAATTTATCGCAAACTCATTACTAATAGTTTTGGGTATTGACACTGTTCAGCTTTTCTTTTATAACCAGTGCGATGTCTAGTGTACTGCGTAGTACAACTAATTTATTCCATGAATACTAAATAGTCCTCATATACTAAAAGTCCTCATGTATACTAAATGCCTTTAATATCACAATTAGTATACCTACGTTATTATGATGATTAAACATATAAAATCAAACTAAGATTTTCCAAGCATTACTTTGAAATAGAAAGAAGCCAAAAAGCCAAACTTTTTTTTTGAGGCCAAGCGAGAAAAAAAGAAGCCAAAATCGAGGTATTTGGTCTCTAATAGGCCAAACTACCAACCCTGGTTCAGAGGTGAAAATAAGCAATAATCCGTCATCCTTTGCGCGCTTATAGTTTACAGTTTACATTTTTAGAAAAACAACCTTTTTTGAATGAGCTGTATACCAAATTTCAAATCTGAGATGAAAAAGTCAATGAACATAACAAATAACCTCTTATTTTGTATTCTAATTTGAGGAAGAAATTTAAAGAAATTTTTTCGGGACCCAAACTATTTTAACAATTTAAGTATTCCCCTCAATCGCCGTTCCGCTTCGCGGTTCTCTTAGTTTTTCGGCACGGGAAACTTAATAGAGCTTGCTCGTAATGACATCAAATGCATAGAAAATGTTGGAAAAATTTCGAGCCAATAAAATTTTGTGTAACATCACCTAGAATCCGCATTTGAAATGCATTATTATATTGGAACATCAAGATGAATTTAGCCACCTTGTTCCCATCTAATTTCCTGTGGCTTTTAAGAGTTACTAAATATAGGTCTCGATATTTGATTGTTGTGGACAAATGCCCAATCAAGCACTTGAACATAAAAGATAACAGGAAAAGAATGATGATGGGAATGTGTCAGAAATGATATAATTTCTTTTATACTCTGTCGTACTAAAAAAAAAGAGTCTACGACCTTGAACCAAATCCAAAGAGAAAAATGCTCAAATTATAGCAATATTGTAGGAGGTTAAATGATCTAACTGCAAACTGGTGATGCAGACCCCTTGCCAAATTTCAAAGAGACCGCAATGCGCCAGCACCTTTCGGTGTTTTAGCGAGTAAAAAACAACTTGGCTTTTTCACGCTGATTTACTCATTGTTTCGGGAACATTAGATAAATTCCAATGTGATAAGATGCCCCCCCCAACAGAAAATCCTCCCACAGCAATACCTCCCCCCCCCTGAGAGCATATCTCCTAGGATAAGTCTGTTCCCCTTTCGGAAGTTTGCTGGGAGTAAAAAATGAGGCGGACCTAATACAAAACCTGGGCCGTGGCTACAATCGTGGGCAAAAATGATTGGAAAGGCATATTTTCTCAAGTTTTTCATCTATAATATGAACTCCCCCCCCCCCCAATCAATGATGAGAAATGTTATTCCTGCGTTGTGTAAGCTAGGGTTATCAAAATAATCAACAACACACGACATAACATGACAGTTGCAGTTACAGAACCATCGAGTTTTGCAGTTATAAATGGCTTCCGTTTCAAACGGCCAAACGTCACGTTACAAACGTAAAAAACCCCGCGAAAATGTTTGCGCTCGGTATTGGACGCAAATTGTTGTGTACACGTTGAAAAATGCGATAGTTTTTTAAGTATAGAGGTTTATGTAGCATGACGAAGCAATTTATATTCATTTATTGTATTTAAGCCCAGAGAAATTGCGAGTAATTCCATTTTAAAGTGTCGCCCTATTATTATGCACTTGACTGGCTGCGACCAGCCAGTTTAACGTCCGTATTGGCCAGCAAATGCATTTTACTGGCTGGCATAATAATAGCCATTACCATTACCGTTATTGTGCCAGCCAGTAAAATGTATTTTCTGGCCAATGCGAACGTTAATGAGCCACGAATGGGCCGTCTATGATCATCACGAATTTGGGACTAGAATTAAATAACAATATATTCGTGATTGTAGCCATGGATAGTTAAAAAAGTTGGTGGGAAGCTCGTTGTCGCGTCTGATTTTTTCAGCATGCTGATGGCGTTGCAACCTGCTTGCAAATCATGACATCACAAAATTCTCAAATAACAGCACTCGTTGCGATATACAGCTTAAGATTTTAACTCAGAAACAAATGATTATTCTATTATGAAATATCTAAGTATTCCAAGTCAATTTTAGCAAATATTTCAAGAACTCAATGCAATTAAACCTGCATCCCAAATTTCAGTTCAATCAACGGTAGTTTTTGGGACGCCATTTCATTTGCAGCTACCAAAGACTCCGTTTACGAAAACCGCTACAACACTCGTGACATCACGAATGCTGATGCCAGCTATAGTGTGCTGTCCATTTCAACTATCCATGTTGTATAACATATAGAAATTATTTAGAAAATTCCTGTCGTTCTACAGCTGTACCAAAGAACTTTGAGCTTACTGTTGCCACAGATTAAGGATACATAGATGTGCAACTCTGGGTATTTCTTGTCTTACGTGGATGGCTTGGGTGCGTCATACGCACGTTTACTTCTGGCAAGTACACATACGGGATTTTATAAGGAATTAGGAAAATGTCAAATAAACGGCGATTTTGAGAAAACTTTCCGATTCCGCGATCTATGCTGTTGCCAAGTAGTCCTTAAGCCGATATGACGCCTGACGGAGTCTCTATTTGCGCTCCTGCCTCAGCTTGGTGATAACAAGTCTGCTGCAAGTTGTCAACAGGCTTGATGTTATTGAGTGTCCACAACTAAAGCTATCAAAGCAAGTTGCTTGAAAAGCGCATGCAGGAAGTTTGCAAATATCAAGTACCATCAGACATCAAGTCGGATTTTCATAGGCTTCGTGCAACTTGACGAAGACAGGAGACCGATGACTGATTACAAACTTGCATGAAGACGGTAAAATCCACAACCTGAATCAAGTCTGTGGCATTTCTGGCTGCCGCAGATAGTCAGTGACTCCATTGGGCCATTGGCATTCACTTTCAACTGTTCTCCTTCAGTTCGCTTGCTACTTCTTTAAAACAAAGAACTCTTTAGATCAAGGCCAAATACTGTACTAGTGATTTTAATATTCTTGAGGGTATCACCATCGTGGCGTTCCCGACGATAATTCATAAACTGCGTTTTTCCATTTTCGATCCTAATTTTGACGTCAAATATCAATGCACACCGCGCATTGCCCAAATCCCTCCCTCCACTTATATCCCCCTCCCACTTATGTCCTCTCCCACTGATACTTCTAGCAGCTGTCGGCTATCTATCCCATGGCCCTACGGGTGAACGTTTTTTAAGATGAAATTCTCTAGGCATCGATAAATATTTGGGCATTACCTTGACTCTGTATATCAGCACTGCGGATTTAATCTTTTTTCCCGTATTGCGTGACTATTGGCCTTTTCGTCTGACCCCTATTTGACCGCATTAAATAGGCTGTTGTCATAACTTGCCGTTTAAAAATTCAAAGTATATATACTTGCGTAAATCCGGTCTCGATTTGCTTCCTTGCACAGGACATTAATTTTGTTGTCGAAGTGCCGCACGCCTCGTACGCACTGGAAAGAACAACTTTTTTGTTCAAAGTTTGCTCAAGGAAAATATATTTCCTCCCCAACAGGATTTGCCGTGGACGGAAAAAGAACATCATATCGCCTCGTGTGTTCGTGAGTTTTACCGAACGCCTCGCTGTGGCCTCTCGACAATTTGTGCCAGATATTGGGTGAGTGTATACAGACATTGCTCATGCAAACTAGTGAAGAATTACTCCCTAATTAGTTAGCGCTTTTGTGACCTTTGAAATATATCTTCGTGACGAAGAAAATCACGTTTTTGAATCTAAATTCCTGGGTCAGTAAACTGGTTATAGGTAAAAGCAATAATGAACGGCGCTTATATTTGTTGAGTATTTTTTAATTGCTTCTGCACGACTCATATTAAGTTGGCGCTAAACCAAATTTCTTTATTTTAACGGATTATCACGCTATTCCAAGGCAAATTCTGAAAACTCGGATGCTTAATTACTTCGAGAAAACAGACATCTACATAGAGAATGTATTCTCCAACATTCTGTTCGTATTTTTATATTGTTAACGCATATAGTGAAAGCCCAGAGGCTGGTTTGCAAAATAAACACGAGATAATGGGATAATCTTTCAGTATAACTACATGCTTTTGAGATGCGCATGAATTTCTCAACAAGCAAAGTATATGCTATCCTTATCACCCGCCGCTTGCCAAACTAAAAGGAGTCACACACCGTAATACATAAATTGCTTCAAATATCAAATCTATCTCAAATTATATTACTTGACTTCAACTAATTCCTACTAGCTGGGGGTCATTTGCGCGAAGTTCCAGATAGAATAGAGAAATACACACGCATATATACAACCTTGTTGACTCCAAATTATGAAGAGATGATTCATAACTGTGTTTTTATTAAAAGCTTTATCTCTTGTGCGATTTTAAAAGAGTCGAACAGTCGATATGAAATTTCGTCAATTCAGCATAGTTTCATTATTCATTCATTTTTGACTAAAAGGAAAAGGTCAAAGTAGCATATATTTCATCAGCATGTAGCCTTACAGCGAAGGATGACTTTATATGCGTATTTTTTTAATTGAATGCTGGGAAGAATGTAATAGCGCATATTATCCGTGCCGCGTAATTATGAGTGGCGAGTATCTTAGCCTACTTATCAAAACACACGCTAAAATGATTTACTGCCCCGGCAGATGCGGCTAGATGTCTAAGAATTTAGAGTTCGGTTCCCCCTTAATCCATCATGCACTATATGTTTGTATTTGAGACGACAGCAAAAACAAAGCCAAATATATTTCTCGATTAGCTCGAAAGCCCGCCCTTCTCTGAATTAGGCTAAAAGCAAACTCTGGGTATGAAACAAAGCTAAACTCTAAAATGAAGGTAAAGCTAAAAAATAATATCGAAATATCACCGACTCGTTCTCGTGCTGTTGTTGTAATCCATAAATAGGACTTCAAGATGCTAATCTTATATTGAAGAAAATGTTAAGACAATACACACGCAGTCAGAATTTACATCTCAACGACGATGATGTAACTCGTATTCCAAGAGTTGCCTTAATCCGAAGATTAGGTTCTTGAAAGCCAAAATATGAGACAAACAAATAATTGCAATAAAATCGAAACATTACTCGCCCAATATTCGTGTTTGATTTGTATTTTGGTTCTCAAGATACTAATCTTCGGATTAGGTTTTGTATCATATTTTATGCGCCATATGGGAAATTGTATTCCTATTACTATCAATGTTTCCAGTGAAATCAAACTTGTGAGATCTAATTCTTACATACACTTGTAAATTAAGGGTTTACAAGTTATTGCCAACATTTTAGAAATAAGGTTTTTTGGGAGTTGACATACTATTGTCAATGTGAACTGACACACTATGTCTGTAAGTGTGATTAATTGAACATAAATTTTCAGTAATCCTTGTAAACATGTTAAGTCAATTCGTATATCAATTTACTTTTACCTTAAATTCAGTGCTGTAGAACTGCAATTTCTAGAGGGGGGGCTCTCTTCAGCGACTAAAGTATCGTGAAATATTGGAGACCTTAAGCAAGCGACGGTTTTGAGAACACGGACGTTAACCAGACGTAGATTCACCTTTTTAACCAATCATGGCTCTGCTTTTTGTGTTTATCTTGCACGTCCGTGTTGTCAAAAACTTGCTTGCTTAAGCTCCCTAAGCGAACAGTGTCTATACCAATTACCGAATTGTTCAGTCTAATTTTGTTTGGCTTTTTTTACTGAAACATATCAATATATTAACATGAAGAGTTGCCTGTTTTCAGGGCTTTTTATTTTTGAAATAGACCCTTTAACTGAGGAATATATTGTTTGTAAAAAGTAGAGGGGGGCTCAGCCCCCCTTGAAATTGTAGAGGGGGGCTCAGCCCCCCTGCGCCCCCCCTCTTTTACAGCCCTGCTTAAATTACACGAATGCTGCCCATGGCCTTGTCAGTGTTGACCCTTGGAGAAAGGGAATCCACATGTACATGGAAACAAGTTTGACCTACTTACAGTATGACGCACTTCAGTTCGCCAAATCTATTATGATAGAAGAATTATTGCGGTGAGGAGGAGGAATAGTCGGTGACAATGACGAAAACAGTGTAGAAATTTCAGCACTGTCTCTGTGGTAACTGATCACCAAAAAAAAAGGTGAAAATATTTTTCTCCACAAAACATCTGAAGTCAAATTTCGTGAAATCAGTTTTTGTTAGCATCAACTATTATTATAGCTAGAGTTGATCTAAATTCACCTATTTGCAATGGGTCGGTCTAAATTTCTTTCTGCACCCCCCCCCCCCCTCTGCCCCCAGCCAAATTCGATATGTACTTAATTTGTTATCATGCTGCAATTTGAAGGATTGCCTTCTGATTTAACTCTAAGACACACCCCGACGGGATTACGTAAGGATATTACGTAAAGTAAAAAAAAAATTACAAGAGATTAACAAAAAGGCGATAACAAAACTATCAACTTTTCCCACTCACTACACGTGGGTGGATTGGAACACAGGCTATTAAAATTCATGCGATGTAAATTCAATTTACCCGAAGCCACGTCATTGCGCTATGGTATCGATAGGATTGATCTTTGACCGTTGACGTTGATTTGACATATTTGCTTGATTATAAACACGAAGTAGAAAACTAATATATCATCTCCCACAAAGATCAAAAAAACATCACAGCATAGCGAACAATGGGTATAGACACTCAGCAGTGCAACATGTCCCCCTATTTTTATACTGTACAATGGACTGGCCAGAACATTAAGCGTTTCTATTGGCCAGAAAAGGCAATTGACTGACCAGAACCTGTACAATGAAGATGCGTAATGCGACATGCGTGGGGACACAAACTTCAAAGGCTCCAACTCGAGTGGCCCTTCTGTTATTTTTTATTCTGTGACATTATACTGTTTTTCACAAACACAGTCAGGCTGAGGCGTAGGAACGAATTAAAAGTTGGTGGGCTGAACATACGAGCGCCGAAGGCGCGAGCTCTGTAGAGGGGTACTGTAGAACCCTGGAAATGCCATTTTCGGCGATTTGGGCACTAAGTTTGGAGTTTATTTTGATTGCAAAAATGAGCTAAATTTGGCACATTTTCACAAAAAATATGAATAATGTATAACCATTTCAAGAAAAAATGCATGTTGAAGTTTGGATATTGATTAGTGAATGTGAATTTCTGATATTTATACCAAATGCTTATTGAAGTTAAATACTGATTTTATGGGTCCTATAACAATGTAATTAGATATTGACACCAGAACAGGGAAATTGTGAAACTATCTGGTTAATCTTGATGTATTCTTCCTGGGAAAAATGTAATCTTTTAGGCTCTAAATTGCTTTAAGAACCAATCTGGGAACCAATGTAACATTCTAACCATTCTAACGCACTATCTAACACAACATTCACGTGATTAAAATCACGCCGGACGGATTTTTTTGTGGGGTCTTAGCCCCTCCTTAAAAAATTTTAGGGGGGCTCGAGCCCCCCCCCCAGCCCCCCTGTTCCTACGCCACTGCAGCCAGGTGCTACATGGGGTAGAAACCTCGTGAGAATCAAATTGCAGTATTGCATCATGCATGTTGAAAACTTGCAGCATGCTTGTTGTCATCAAGCCGGATCAAGCGATGCTTATACTCATCCTGATATAGTCTTGGTGATAGCAAGATAATAACACTGCGGCAAGACGTGTTACAACGTGCGTGTTTTTGATAAATTGGCTGCTAAGCCCTCAACATCTGATCATGATGGTCCTAAAGGTGTAAAATATGAGCTGGGAAAATAGATTTCTTCAGCTATTTTAATCAAAATTGTGTTTCCAAAAACTGTGAAGTGTTTAGGCCCTGACACTCGGAGAATTACCTTTGTAGCGAGTCAATTTGCCGTCGTAAGTTTCCTATGTGCCCTCAATGCTGTTTCAAAGAAAAAAAGTCTGTGTTCAGAGGGGAATAAGCAACAATCCGTCATCCTATGCGCAGTCATAGTTTACATTTTACGCTTTTGGGAGGAGTGAAGGACAACCCTTATTGAAATAGCTGTATATGCACTGGGACTGGATTTCTTCAGTAAAACAATTTTAAAATGGGAAGGCATTAAGATTTCAACAGCACAGACACTATATACTATGGCGTTTGTGCTATGCAGGGACAATGGGATTTGAGTGAACATTTTAGGCTTGCAATACGGCAATACCTCTACCGCTACCGTAATCTACCTTTCAGCCAATCAGATGCGCGGACCTACCCGATTAACCAATCAAATTGTTTAAAAATCGGGAGAAGGTAGCGGTAGTGGTCGAGGAAGTCAAATATGAACCTCTCTATTGATTTTAACGACGAGATATCATTTTTATTCATCCGCCATATTGGGTACAAATATGTGGAGTCCACCTTAATTTATGTACCTTAATGTATGCACATAATTAACTGAACGTAGTATAAATTAGACACAATGTAACAGCAGGTTTGTCAATTTATCTGCATGTACAAATTGAGTGTCCCTCCCATTAACAGGTGATTTTGGTAGTATATATTAGCGCGTGGTAAACATCTTTTAAGCAGCAAAACGGCGTGTCGCGCACGAATTTCTTTCGCTCAAATCCTAGCTTGATAGTAGTATGGACGAGGCATTTCCTAGCCTTAATGAAAAGTAGTTCAAGAATTTTTCCAAAGTGGTTTGAGGATGCTGCAAGAAGCGACTGTATATTTGCATATAATAGACCTTCCTCTTAGTTTAAATTAATGCTATGCATGAATTGATTGGCAATCTCGAAACGTCGGCTGTAGTATATTGTGTTTTAGATTTCCTAATTGCATGTGAGATCAACTGACAGAATATCGTCGCAAGGGCTGTGGATTCCTTGTCACCTTGGTAATGTATAAAGTAATGCTAGTAATATACAGCTATTTCAGTAAAGGTTGTCCTTCCAAAAGCGTAAACTGTAAACTGCGAGCGCGCAAGAGATGACGGACTATTGTTTATTTTCACCGCTGAACACGAAATTATTTCTTTGAAACAGCATTGTGGGCACATAGCAAACTTACGACGGCAAACTTACTTGCTACAAAGATAATTCCGTGAGTATCATGGCTTAAATAAACAGTAATGCATCATTCTTTGCGCGATCATAGGTCACGGCTTACGCCTTTGGAAAGACAACTATCAGTACACCAGTTGTTCAGTTGAGGATGCCAACGACGATGTTAGTCAGTTGTATGAATGATGATAAAAAAATGATGGGAGTAATCGTAGTTTTTACATGCTGTATGCAAATATAAAAAATACTATACTCTGAATACTATATTTGTTTTCCCACAAGGCCCGCAAGTTGACCTTATTTAAAACTATATAATTCAACGATAATTTTTTTGCGCCCATAATTCATATTTGTCTTTTGCGGTTGTCAAATTGAGTTAAATTTATTGTAAAATTTTATTTCTGATAAATAAAAATAGAACTAAACTGGAACTAGGCTTTAATGGTTACTTCTCGGCGTTCGAAAATCATCGATCTCTAAATATAAACGACTGTAAGACCTGTTTTATACATCTCATTCCAAGCAGTCGCTTCGAATGCAGTTTAAACAATACACAGTGGATGCACGGCTTGGAGTGATTCCTTTGCTTAGGAAACGTTGTAAGCATTGTAAGCCCAAGATACTAAACACCCTGATCGTGTTTGACATGTGCATACGTGGAAACATGAAAAAACGGTTTCTCGGTTAGCTTAAATTCTAATAGGATACAGGTGGAAACGTATAGGCCGCTCATTCAAGGCTCCTTTCCCGTCGAGAAAGTATTTTTTCAGCTTACTCTTCAGAACAATACATGCATGGCAAACATTTATCGCTTGTTCAAGATTGATAAAACGGGCACAACCAATGTTAATTGTGCTGCCCTTATTGTTTGTATAATTGTCGAGAATATTGCCGTTCAGCATTGTTATGTCTGATTGAGGCTCAATATTATTGACACTATACAGGATGAGTAAAAAAACTGATGCACTTTCAAATTCAGATTAGTCGCGAATTTCATTACGGTTTATTCCCATGGGTCTGTATTGTTGTCTTGTTTCTGAGAAAGCTTGCACGACTAGAATTATGCATTTTAACTTCCAAAGGGAATTAGATTTTGTTTTACATCAACGTCTGTCAAATTGCACGAATGCAATGATGCTAATATCAGTTTTTTATGCACCCTGTACTGTGTGCTAAGTCACAATCTGTTCTCTGTAAACCCATGGGAATAAGCCGAAATCAGTTTTTTTTTACCCACTCAAGTTTTTGAAAACATGGCGTAGCCGCCTAGCTCTAAATTACTAAATATGTGCTTGGGTGAAATCGACGTTTGTTGGGTTAATTGGCATAATAATGTATCTAGCTGCTTCGAAATCAACTTAAAGTGCACATGCAGCCTTTAGGGATTTGACATATTTTTGATATTTAGGACATTTTAGGAAATGTAAGCTTTATTCCAAGACAAAAAAGCCAACTTCATGGCCTTTTTGCTCTTTAAGTTACTGGATCTGATGTCATTTAAGTTAATGCAAATAAGCTTTCCATTGTTTCGTGCTTCAAAAAGTTAAATGACGTCAGCTCCTCAACTTGAAAAGTCAAAAAACCATGAAGGTGAAGTTTTTCTCTAAAACAATATATTGTATTCCGTGTTAAAATGTACTAAATTTCACAAATATATTAAATTCTAAATGACAGCATGTGCACATTAAAGCAGTAGTTTAAGTAGAGTTGTTTTTACAGTCTAGTAATTTAAAAGCGTTTTCAATTCACTAACAAATCTCATAATGAATAAAATAGGTCTGTCTATTTACCTATCTATATTCTATAATTGATGTAAACCCAGCCTATACGCTATAGAAATTGTGAAAAAAATATCGCAGCCAGTACGTCGCGGACGACAAGTCAAACACTAGAAGAAAATAATTGCATTGTTATGTAAACACTACAATATAACTTACGTCAATGATAAATTTTTCAGCAAAATTATTCGAAATTGCATGGATGCATGGAATGTGCGTTGGAACAAGACGAAGCAGTCTGTAATACGATCTGTCATCTTTGATTTCATTTCCATCTCGTTTAATTTCTTCCACATTTCCTTCACATTTAGCCGCGTATGTGACGTATCACGAACATCTTGAAGTGCATGACGTTGTTGGGTAAAAAGTAGCAGCTCGTGGCAAGGAGTGAAGAATTGAGGTAAAGCTTATATGAATCTTGAATGTATAAATGAAAAAAGTATATTGTTTTAATTGTGTGTTCCTTTGAAAAGCTTTGATAATTTACCCGTTGTTGCGTATGCTTTATAGGGTGCGCAGTATTTAGTTTGCAGAAATAATTCTTTCACGATCAAAAGCAATCATGGGCTTTTAGCTCCGTTTTATGTACATATTCACGATGGGAATATATGGTTTCGATTGGCACTTTTTTGCGACTGGGAATGAAGTATTTCTTTCGATTTAATATTGAGCACCCTGTACAGCGAAACACCCTGAGTAGAATCAAATCCAATAAAATTTTACAGAATCATGCAGGGCATGAAAGGATAATAACTGAGGGGAATCGAAACTCGATAGCTTCCGGACAGTCTTTGTATTCACAGTGCATTCAGGAAATTTTTAACAACGATAACAAGGATATTTTTTATATACTGAACCAATTTTATTAAATGATGTTCCTATCGAGCAAATTCATCTGTCAAACTTGTATCAATCTGCGACTTCAGCTCTGGAAACACGTGTAGTGTCACGTGGTCAAAAAACTCGAAATGCGGACACTTTGCTGCAATTATTATACTTGATAAATAGGTGATCGCGCTACAATCAAAACTTTACAACTGTTTCTTTGCTAAATAAAAATAATTTGCATGTAGGCTCGTTGTTAACTACAAATATAATGTCTGGAGGACAAAATACGGATTTTAAGGCAATGAGCATAGCCGCAATAAAGAAATATTTGCAAGAGCGTGGCGTAAGTGTAAATGGCTATCTGAAACCTGGTCTGGTTGAAATCGCAGTTGCGGTTGAAAAGATGATGCTACCCGTCGATCCCAACTTCGAAAGGGTAAACGTGCACATACAACGAAGCGAAGATTAAATATTCATGATATTCAGATTGAGGATCCTTTTACAATGAAGACAAAGAACGATTTTATTGACTCTCCGCCGTTTGGACTCTACGACATTTTTAACCACCTGATATATCATGCCACTGACTATGACAAGCAAGGCCTATAGCTGCCTACAAATCGTTCGAAGACTACCGGCTCTTTCAAGATGGTTATGTACGTTCCTTGGAAACATTAAATTTGTTTATGGCTTCGCGGATCAAAATCAATGTTTTGCAACCATGTGTAGGTTCTTTTTCTCCTCTTACTTGATGGTGGCTTGCTTTTAGCAATCACCAGATGTTCAACAGAACAAGGCTCACTGGATGATTGTAGTTTAGGCATCCACAAGCAAGGGCCACTGGTCACACTTCTATTTCCATCTTGATTTAATAGTTCCTTTAAAGAGTACATTGCTGCTGCAATGTGTTTACAACCACCGTCTCTACCACCCTTACATTTATAAAACGCATCCAGCACGCTTCCTCTGTTTACCCCTCGACCTTCCAGAATAAACCACAATGAATAGGAATCTTCACCGTCATCTGTTTTTGCTCGCATAATGGTTTGAACGTTGGCAACATATACATGTACTCCAGCTTCTTTTAAATTTAGTGTTTCCAAGAAACGTACATAACCATCTTGAAAGAGCCGGTAGTCTTCGAACGATTTGTAAGCAGCTATAGGCCTTGCTTGTCATAGTCAGTGGCATGATATATCAGGTGGTTAAAAATGTCGTAGAGTCCAAACGGCGGAGAGTCAATAAAATCGTTCTTTGTCTTCATTGTAAAAGGATCCTCAATCTGAATATCATGAATATTTAATCTTTGCTTCGTTGTATGTGCACGTTTACCCTTTCGAAGTTGGGATCGACGGGTAGCATCATCTTTTCAACCGCAACTGCGATTTCAACCAGACCAGGTTTCAGATAGCCATTTACACTTACGCCACGCTCTTGCAAATATTTCTTTATTGCGGCTACGCTCATTGCCTGAAATTCCGTATTTTGTCCTCGAGACATTATATTTGTAGTCAACAACGAACCTACATGCAAATTATTTTTATTTAGCAAAGAAATAGTTGTAAAGTTTTGATTGTAGCGCGATCACCTATTTATCAAGTATAATAATCGCAGCAAAGTGTCCGCATCTCGAGTTTCTTGACCACGTGACACTACACGTGTTTCCAGAGCTGAAGTCGCAGATTAAATACATTGTCCATGCTGTAAGAATAAGATTAGATTAATCAGTTGGGAGCGCTTAAGTTATTCCGGTTTCTTATTGATACATGGGATGTTTTTGTGCATTGAAAAGAGAAATAATTAGAAACAGCACTTCCAGAATTTAATTGCATAGCTGTTTTGATAGAGGAGGGGGTTTTAGAAAGAGAAGATTTTTTTAGACTCATTAAATTAAGCAATTTGAAAGAAAATCAATATCGTGGAGAAGTTTTTGTAATTATAGGTCTGTTCATAATTTCCTCTCTTTCATAATTCTTCTTGATTTTTTCGCGAAATGCGTTCGTTTGAAAAGTATGCTCAGACACTCGTAAGGGGGACTTCCTGCGATTTAAAAACACCTTGATTTTCGTTTAAAATATTTGTCTCGTATTTTCGACTTCTCTCGGTGTTTGAAAATCGGAAGAAGTCCTCCTCCAGCTGCTCGCCTTCAACTTGCGTTTGTGGACTTTGCAAATCAATATAAATCGGCTGCTCATGCTTTACGTATTAATATTGGTCCCTCCCTCACCATTGTATAGGCCTACCGAAGAATGATCAAAACACGTATAGTTATAACTTGCCGCCCTAGTTCAAGGAAATTACACTAAAACATTGCTTGCCTGTACTATGCTATGCGGGGTTTCAATCTATTGCTCCTCTGTTCGCTTTTATGAAAGTCTATGAAATATAAACCGTGGCTTTATAGCCAGATACTAAAGCCATTAGTCGACTTTACAATCGTTATCGCAATGTTAGCGATATTGGTGAAGCACTTTGGAAACAACAAACTTGTTTCCATCCATCATCTGCTTGATAAAATGTTATGTCCTGATAAGCTTTCGTTTTCCTTAAAAAGTTGAAATATCAAATTTACGTCCGGCAAATATTGCCCGTATCAATAGAACGGTTGCAAAAAAAAGTATAGAAATACCAACAGTTACACTGGTTTTCTCTGTCTATTCGTAATAGTCACAGAGTTGAAAATACAAGAGAGTCAGCGTATATTTTATGCAAATTTTTGTCCAATTTTGCGTAATGATCTATTTTTGATGAGTTGACGTGCCCAATGTGAAATGGACGTGCGAATGGACCTTTAACTCTTTAGACGAAATTTTGAAAAAAATCGAAACAGGCAAAAATATTATCACATCTTAAAAGAGCATCCTAAACTTAGTAAAATTGCAAAGTTTGGTTGTGAAATGTTCTAAAATATGGAAAATATAGCCTTCCAAATTTGGCAAATTTTGTATAAATTTGTATTACGGGTGGAAAATAATACCCAGTTGATGATACCCTTGGGTACTCATTGCTCGCGGATAATACAAAACTACAGAAAATTTCCCAACTTCTCAAGGCTATGTTTTCTATAGTTTACAACATTTTACAACCAAACTTTGCAATTTTACTAAGTTTAGGATGCTCTTTCAAGCTGTGGTAATATTTTTTCTATTTCGATTTTTTTCAAAATTTTGTCTTAAAGGTCCATTGGGAGAGCAATCAAGCGCTGGGAGTTGGTCCTCGCTAGCACCTCAACCAACTCTTCCACCCCCTCCCCCCCCCCCCCCCCTTCTAACTTTCCACGTGGTCAGTAACTCGATTGTACACGCCAACTCATGAAAAATACTTAAAAAATTAAATAAACTTTGCGCTAAAATTACTTTAAATTCACTATAGCTGTATGTATACATGTATAATTGTCTTTAGTATAATTTCTTTTGTAAATAATGGTTTTCAAGCATTTTTATTGCTTGCCTGACTAGTAAATATGAGGCATTATTTGCAAGTTGGCATTTTTTCAAAATGGCCGCCAATGAAAGTCGTTTTGATTTTTTATACTTTTGCTAAAATTAACAAATGGAGAAAAATTGCATGAATACAATGTCAAAGATTATAAACAAACTGTGATGTTGAACAATCTTAAGGTAATAGATCTTCTGTAAATAACTTATTAAATATTTTTTCACTATTTGAAAAATTACAAATAAACTTTATCCTTTACTTTTCCGAAGTAAGACAAGTAAGTTAACTGCATTCATAAAAATCTCGGTGTATTTTGTACATGTTTTACTAAAGAAATTATACTAAAACAATTTTTCACCTCAGGCTCAGTGATTATGGTAAATATTCGCCTCGACTTTATCTTGGTGAATATTTACCAATATTTTGAGGCAACTTCAGTCTATGTATCGATATTTTAACTCGTACATGCGTTTTTGAGAATGTTAAAAATTTGTATATTGAATTGAGTAATCCAACACGTTTTTTACATTTGTTTTACTTATTTTTTGAATTAGTATTCGCACCACATTTTGTTTCAAATACCGCTGTTTACTAATCGCAGAAGCTTGTTTATGTGTCAAAGGCACCTTGTCTCGCAGGAAAAACTGTGTCACCACAGGAATGATCGATAGGTTGTCAAGGCTACGTTTGGCATGGGTTTAAACAAAAGCTTCGCGATTTTGACATCTTTGTTTGGGTGTTTGTTCAGATGTATGTTCAGAATTTGTTTCTGGTCGCGAAAAATTAAAAGAAATATCAACAGCATTAAGGAGTTCAATGGAAATTGCCTTGAATTTTTTGTTAACATCAACCGAATGCACAATAATGACGAGAGTTGACATCAACCTAAAGTTCTCTCAAGAATTCTTGCTCGATTTAAAATTTCGGTATCGCAGGAAATACTTAATTAAAATCTTAGTATCAAAATATTGAGATTAAGATATCAAAGTTAATGTATCAAAATTTAAGTTATCTTTTCCTGGATAAGATGCAATTTAGTTGACTATCCTAGTTTTCCTGTTATATGAAATGAGAGAGGATCTACTTTTTGAGACACTCGGGGCATCACAACGTCAACAGCTAAACATCCCACAAAAAATATGATGCTTTTAATAAATAGGAAGTGATTAAGTGACCACTCCTTATCAACCTTGGCATGTTTTTGCCTACAATTACATGATATCCAAACCGATATCTCGATTGTGGGATGTTGGCTCGAGTTTACCCATTGTCTTATATAGAACTATAGGCGGTTGGTGCATTATTTCTTCTACGTATTATATTCGTGTTTATGTTCGTTCCAATTTGAATGCTGGGAACTTTTAGATATCTGGGTTAGCACTAATTATGCGTAGATTAACTCACTGTTTTAGTTTCTGCATTTCTATACTCCGCTTCTTTCAAAACTTCTGAATCAAACCAAAACCATACCATTAATCTAGAAGAAAGATTTCTAAACTTTTTAACAGGATGCTGGGAAATTTCTTTTGAATTTTTCCTCATATAGTCGAGTTCAGCTAACTTCTCACTGTAATATTCCGAACTTCGTTACGTGTAGTTCAAAAGTTCATTTCAGAATTCGCAAGCCGGTTTGTAAGCTAAGCATATGATTGGTTTTTTTGAGTTCAGGGACCAATCACAGCCTTTGTTTACAAGCCGGCTTGCGAGTTCTGAAATGAACTTTTAAAATTTGAACTTTGCGACGAACTTCGGAACGAAGATTGGAATATTACAGTGGAAAGTGACCTGAAATCGAGGATAACCAGGAGTTAAGCTTACCTGTTTTGGAACAACCGGGCCCTGAATGTGCGAAAAACTGCGAAAGTTTTGAATGGGAAAATTGTTAAAGATTTTCCAAGTATTGACGAACCTGCATGATTATGCCTTTTGAACCCTGGTTTAGTTTTATATCATATAATTATTTAAAAATTTATCTAAAATTACAATTGTTATTCACACTAATTTTTTCAAATATTTACAGAGATATAGAGATTTCCCGTAGAGGGAAACCTGTACTGAGTCCCCGAAGGTTTCTTTAAAATGCTTTAAACTTTTTAATAAATCCTAGCTCAGAGAAATTAGCTTTGCATAAGCTCCAAGCTAATAAAAAACAGAGGACGTTCCAGTGAAAATGACTTTCCAACATACTAGCTATATGTAAATTCTGCTTTACAAAGCATTTCTCAGACTTCCTAGAGTTTCTATAGCCAACAGATCGCATTGAAGCACTTTCATTAGACGGAAAAATAAGGTCTGCTTTTTATTCACTTTGGGTAAGTCAGAATTTGTGGTAAATACAGTGTTAATGATGCTATCCATCTCAAATGAGCTGTAACCAAAACACACACACACACAAACCGGATTTTAGGAATTTCATTAATTAGCTTTTCATGTAGTCACGTATAGCCACAAAAATGTCTCAGGTCAAACCGTTCCAAGCTTCATGGGTCTTTTCATCATGGGAGTATCTTATCTATATAAATTAAGCTCACAATAATGTGTGTGTATATATATATATACAAATGCCCCCCAAGGGGTCATAGATGATGTATAATACAAAAAATCCTTTTTATGTAACACTGGGCAAAAAAAAAATTAAAAAGAAATATGCTAAATTTCAAGTTATTTTGATAATTCCCTAAATATTCGAGTGCTATGCCTGATTAAGGGTTTCCGCCCTGCCTTTGGTGAAAGAAGTAATACGTAAGCTGATTTTGAATCGGTCGAACTTTTCGTCTCGTGTATTCACAGTTTTTCCTGGGGAGTATAACTTTGACAGTGTATGCTACGTTAATTTAGTCGCTATTGAATATTGCATCAGCGCTCCAAACAGAACACCTCGTGGAAAGCATCGCTTGAGTATCGGTTATCATTCGAACCGTACATAACTTATATGGCTGTATAGATTTTATTCAAATTTGAGCGGACATCCAGAGAAACACCATATTTATCTAAGGTATGGTTCTCCGGTCGATCTGTTTGTGTAATTGTATATGATATGTAATATTATTATATGGTATCTGTCGATTTATTTGTGCAATGTGTCTCAACAATATCTCGCATGAAATGTCGAACGATTCTGCTTGTATCGTGTAGATGTTTATCGATCAACATAACCTGAAGTACTATTTACGACGTGAGCGCCCGTTGTTGTATCCGATACAAAAACTTGAGCCAAAGACGAGTTGCGTATCTAATACAACACGGACGCGGATTGACGCGGATATGTTGTAAATGGCTTGTGAACTCTTCAATTGTAAGGATTCTATGAATCTATTGACGAAATAATTTTGAGAATACATCTTTTATAAGATGTGAAAATTGAAGTTAAAATTTACGATCAAGAGAAATCTGTATCACACACACTGCTCGAGGCTCATAATTTCTTTTGTGTTTTCTTCGCGGAATTATGTACGAGATTCACAATAATAGCTCCGTTATATATGTGTGCAAGTTGTATACAAAACTACTGGTTAAAATGAGCTAGATATAGGTTCATCTTATTATCAAATTTACAAAATTAACTGTCCATGACAGTTATTTACTTCGCGTGTGAGCTGAAGTCATACATAATTCTTTGTTTTCAATAGCGCCATACATACAATTAACAACTATCATGCATTAGCCTCTTTTACACGAACATATTTTCTTTGACATAAAATTTCATGTGCGAAATGTTTTTTGACCGCGTGTAAATTTGGAATTTTGAGTCCGGCAAATTTGTCAAATATTCCTAATTCACACGGTGAAAAAACGTTTGACGCATGAAAATTTAGTCGTGAAAAAGGGGCGGTATTTGCTCGGATTGTCATTGAATTTCATTGTAAGAACAATGAACATGTATAATCCAGTATATAACATTTCAAAAATACCTGTTAGTTAACAAACAGATAACCTTTTGCCATTGCCTGCTCAAAGTGACGTCGCAATGTGGTAAGAACAAAAAAGTGACCCACGAGCCGCCGACACAATGACCTTCTCACGTTATGACGTCTGCTGTTTAGCGATAACTGAACAGACAACGGCACTGTGTTATCTAGTTGTTTTATAACAACAAAAAGTTAAAACGTTGCTGAGTTTTGCAGTACGGCGAAAAGATTTTCGAACGATCTATACGAAACAAAGAACGCTATTGACTGCTAAAAATTCTCAAGTGGCTGTGATTGGTTTGTCCCTGCATGAGGTCAGGCATGCGTCTCTACAAGGTTTATATTTAGCGTGAACAATTGTGCTGACGGATTGACTTCCAAGTCATTAAGAAAATTTCCAGATTTCGAAATTTTCATTCCAAATTGCCGAGAAACATGGAAAAAGATTGACTCAACCTATATAAACTAATTGACTCGAATGACAGACTAACATCGCTATATTGTATATGCCGCTTTGTAAGTATTAATTATGGCTACAATATATCTCCATGTTATTAGTGTATACTAGGTTACCTGCAAGGTAGGGAATGCTGCGGAGCTTTAGGTATTTTATAGGTTATTGGAAAATGAAATTTAAGCAACCCAAAATATATTCAGTGAGATAGTGTGCATTACTAGCCTGCCAGTACATCACTCGGCTTGACTCAGTTTGTCTGCCAGAAGATATCATGTTTCAGGCTGGCTTAAGCATTAGGGGTCAACGATGAACGAAGTCGAAAAGCAAATGCCTTATCGATAAAGGTAATACGCTAACGATTTTCTTACAGCTACAGTGAACTCTGAAATACTTAGTTGTTGTATAATTACGTTTGTTGGAAGTATTTGCTAGGTCACAAACACACGAAATTTAAAACTGTCATAATTCCACGGCAAATAATGTCGCGTGAACAGCAGATGCGTTTTAGAACATAACATGAATATATTATGCAGCGTCTCTGTTCAACTGCGGTTTGTTAACTTCGATTACAGTTGACTATTAGCACAAATGGTAATGTTGGAAAATTATTATCGGCAAAACAAACGCGCTTTAATACAGTTTCACAGACGCGATACTATGAATGTACATTAAAATGCCACTGCAATTTAATACGAGATTTAATATTGTCGTGCGAATAACAAACTCGTTTTAAATTCTAGTACTTGACTATTAACGCAAACAACAGACTTCAAAAATGAATATATTCAGAAAAACAAATTGTCTTCCTCTCGCATATATAATTTAACCTTGATAAGGCATTTGCTTTTAAGTTTTGACCACTGGATAGTGCATCGTAATACAAAATACAAATGGTCAAATAGACTTGAAAAAGCTCTAAATTTTGATGGGAATTCACTCTGTCCTTCTATTCAATACAAGAGCACAGAAAGCACATGGAAATGAGCGAGTTAAAAATGGGTGCTCTGCGCATAGCAAGCGCGCACGACCACAATTCCATGCGCTTAATAAAATTTAGTTCAAAACTCCCTCTCTGCACAAATTAGGCTGCTGCTACGCTCGCTCGCTTCAGGCTCGCTCCGCAGCAACAATAACGCAATATGGAGATTATGCCATAAATTCGCAGCATGCATGCATAATTATTGTGTTTTTCACTGAAAAACGAATTAAAAGACGCCACAAACCTTGATCTTTATCGACACAAATATGTGTGTGTATTATAAACACACACACAGAGGTTATAATCATGCAGTATTAATTTCATCTCCAGAATCAAGCTGTCATGTAGCAGAGACTTCTCATTTGTCAAACCCTTCTCATAATCTACAAATGTTCTAAAAATTGCTTAAAACACAACCTTGTATACAGCTATTTCAATTGAGGTTGTCTTTCAAAAAGCGTAAACTGTGAATATCAGCGCCTAATGCATTGTATAGATTATTGTTCAGTATAGGCCCTGATACTTAGGGAATTACCTTTGCGGCAAGTAAATTTGCCGTCGTAAGTTTCCTATGTGCCCTCGATGCCGTTTCAAAGAAATAATTCCGGGTTTACAGGTGAAAATAAACAATAATCCGCCATCTTTGTGCGCTCATAGTTTACATTTTAAACTTATGGAAGAACAACCTTTATTAAATTCACTGTTTTTACCAACGTAATGAGTAAGGTTATACTTTGTATAACCCTTGACTAAAATATACAAAGTGTAAAAAATGATCAAATTTTAGAGTACTTTAACTTTAATCTTCAGAAATATTCTTTCACCTAAACTGGCCTCTGGCTCTTGACTGTAGGCGTTTTATGTAAAATTTAAAGAAATTAGCTATCGTTAAGAACCGACTTGCACAGAACACATAAAGCCTTTTTCACACTTGTCTTAAGAATCATGGATTTTCTCCTTCTCACGTATGTGAATGAATATGTGAACAAACTAAAGTATGGGACGAATACTAGATTGTGTTTGCTCACGTATGTAAACGAATGTGTGAACAAACTAAAGTATATGACAAGTATTATATTGTGTTTGCAATGGTATAGAATTTACTCCATCACATCGGCCAGAAGAAGTCATCTCCGATTCTTACAACAAATGTGAACCATGCTTTTCTCCTTCTCACGTATGTAAACGAATGTGTAAACAAAGTAAAATATATGACAAGTATTATATTGTGTTTGCAATGATGTAGAATTCACTCAATCACATCGGCCAGAAGAAGTCATCTTCGATTCTTACGACAAGTGTGAACCAGGCTTTTCTCCTTCTCACGTATGTAAACGAATGTGTAAACAAAGTAAAATATATGACAAGTATAGACACTTCCCGAATTTGCTTGAGTGCACACGAAACAATAGCTTGAAATCGAGGCGGGGTATGAAGCCTATTGAAAAGAAGTGTTTTTTATGCCCACAGAATAAATTCGGGAAGTGTCTATTATATTGTGTTTGCAATGGTACAGAATTCACTCAATCACATCGGCCAGAAGAAGTCATCCCTAATTCTTACGACAAGTGTAAACCAGGCTTAAAAAAGAAGCGAGAACTGAAAACCGTTTTCAACCTAGTCCTTGGAAACAAGGTAGCAACGGTGAAAATGTGCTTATACAAGAATCACACACGAAGGTTTCAGTAGATCCATACAATTATTTCAACTTCCTATTTATTGTTTAAAGTCTCTGTCTTAATATTAAACTCCATAATTTCTTTAGTCGTCGTTTTAACACCGATTTCAAGTAAATTATTGCCTTGAGAAAGCTATGAGTTTTTTTTTTGCTTCTTGGGCACTTGGTTGACATCTGCATTATCCAAGAACAGTTAGCAGTGATCGTTTAATAACGTCTTAAAAATTGCTGAAATTTGAAAGACTTACACTATTAGAATAACAATAATGTGAACAGATGTGTTGTTCATGGTGCTATATTCTTGCTTAACAAAGCAAATACCAACGTTTTAGGAAAGTCGGCCATCCGCGACATGAACAATTGGGCAATTTGAGGATTGCTATTTGTGGTTTTGGCAAAAACTCAACAAGGACAACGTATTTTTGCATAAAGGTTTACCAACATAGATATAATGAGTTCTATTCTTATTCTATAACGAGTTTCCAAACAAATTCTTCTAGCTACTAACTATGATGTAAACAGCAAGCATCCAGAATTGTTAATATGCGACAGCATGCTCTTTTAAGAAAGGAATTTTACGCAGTGACGTAAGTAAGATGACAGTGACTGGCAAGTAGATTTGTTTGTATAAAACAACGAATTTTCTAGCCAGATGCTCGCATTCTAGAGCTAAACTTTCATGCTTTCAAATAGCTCGTTTTACCTCTTGGCTTTTTAAAGATCAAATATAGGTATGTAAGGTTAAATACTCTTTCATATATGTATCGTAAGGGAAGACGTAAAAATACCTAATTTTTAAGAGTTTTCTCTTAATTGTATCATGATTAACACTCATGGAGAACAGTAGCTACCTTTCTTCAAAGCAAGACTTGCATTAAAATCGCGGTGTATGTTACAATAGCCAGTTCCCATGATAGATTAAATTTTGATCTAGGCAATATATCAGCAAATCTTCCATCGCAGCTAAAAAAACTAAGCATCTTATGGCAGAACTGCAAAGTTTAGTGGCAAAATATTGTAAATAGCAAGAAATACAGCGTTTTTGAAATATGCAAATTTTGTATGTATTTGTATTAAGCACGAGAAAGCCTACCACATTTGAGGCGAAAGTAGTGTAGGCTCTCCCGTGCGTAATACAAATATATACAAAATTCGCGAATTTCGCAGGATTGTGTTTTCTGTGATCTGCAACATTTCGCCACCAAACTTTGCAATTTAACTAATTTTTGGATGCTCTTAAAGTAGACAGTAAACCTTAGCTAGCCTAAACAGGTTCTTATATGTATGTAATTGTAGCTTTACTGCTCTTGTTAGGAGTTTTTCTCTTTATACGGTAGAAAACAGATTCCTGTGGAAAAACATACATAGAGTCAAATTTGCATGTTTTGGGACAAATCTTTGACGAGGAAAAATGTAATTTTAGCCTATAACAGGTTCTCAACATTTAGGTTCTTATATGCGGGATTTTACTGTAGTACACAACTGATAGCTCTACTCCTAAAAATCCTTTTATGCGACTTCGTGTTATGAAAATATTCTGGGATGAAATGATGTTTGTGGTGTTACTCTGACTCTCTATCCAGTCGAGGAAGCTGGAAAAATATGCCTGACCACGGTGGGAGTCGAACCTAAGACGCTTGCTCGACTTATGGTATGGTATGGGACACTTTATTTAATCACAGTGACCGTTACAGTTAAAAAGTGATTTCCAAGAGGGGCGTGAAAAACAGAAATACATTGTAAAACTATTTATAAGATTATAACAGGCTAGTTGCAAGTAAGAGAGAATTGAAACGTACTTTGCGCTTAGCGTTTTTAATCTCGCTAGGTAGCTCATTCCATAATTTAGCTCCATTGTATTTGTAGTCTATACATTTTTTAGACATTCAGTTTTTGGAAAAGGAATATATAAGTTCATGTCGGAATCTCGTAAATTGCGATCGTGAGTTCTGATTACTGATGAGTGATGTAAATAAAAATAATTCTGTAAGCGCTATAGGGGCGAAAACATTGAGTGATTTTATACACGAGTCTGGATTTAAATTGCAATCGACGTTCCAAGCTCTACCATGGCAGCATTTGACTGACCATGTCATTTGAATAACCCATAATAAATCTTGCTGCTCTATTTTGCAAACTCTGCAGCTTAGTTGATAATGTATTGCCAATCGGATCCCACAACTCACAGCAACAATCAAAACATGTTTGAACTAAAGAGTTATAAGCAGATTTAGAAGCAAATGGCAGAGCATTGCCATTGGACGGACTTGGCGCAAGTCCATCCAATGCTTTGCCAACTGAATTTATATATGTGGTTTGGTAATTCGCCTTGTAGTTCACTTGGCAGAGCATTGGCAGAGCATTGCCAAAGAAGTGCGTTCATTCTTCACTGTGGTGCCCACCCAGGCTTGCCCAGTATGGCAGTGGCATAGGAAGAAAATAATTATTGTGGATGCACAACCCAGCACCATGAGGCGAGAGATCAGGGCGCGGGCGCCCGGCCCCACATTTTTATTATTGGGGGTGGGCGTGCCCCCCCCCCGTATTGTTGATGTATTTTTGTGTGTTATTCGTGCGTGTGGACACTTGGAGAGATTATAATGAAACGGCCACTTAATCTGTCACGTCTATTACTTGTCTACACAACAATTTTGCCTAACAACGCCGCACAACACTTGTACACAATTGTTGTTTCGCGGTCAGAAATATTTTTATGGGAATTAATTGTTGAATTTCCCACATTTAATTTAGGTAGATATAATCAAGCTTTAACAGACTTTTTAACTTGATTAAAATAGAGAAAATTAATACAATATAGAACAAGTTTCGTTTGCAGTTTCGATTCTAAAGCCAATTCCATGTTTTTGGCATAGCACGCAAACACACATGAATGTTATAGACCATCAAAAGGTTTCTTGCAATCACACGCGTGTCTTTTGATATCAAGTCTAACCCAGCTGACCAGTATTTGTTTCTGGTAAGCGTCGATAGCGATATTGATCTCTGCTTAATGTAAATCAGCACTTCATTCAAGACTACTTAGTTAAACTTAAAGCCACTGTGCTTGCTCGGGCATATAACCCAGCAAAACCTATGTCTGTCAGGTACTGCGATACAGCAGTCGGCATAATTGTATTGAAGTTTACAAGGAAGTACGTCATTGCGTTCCGTGAAGGCGTGACCATTCGCTATTTACCTAGTCCTGCGAAGGAACAAACAAATCATATCACGTTCACAGACCCTTTCGAAGTTTCTGTTGATTATGAGTCAATATTTTGCACCGGAATTTATCTTCCTCGGCAGTTTTCAAAGCGGTCAGAGTCGTGCTGAATATTTTTAATCGTATAATTCAGTGCAAAACAAACATTCGTGGTTTGCCCAGAGGAAATGTGAACGGGAACAAGAGGCAGGAAATAGGCTGTGGTAGCTGTGGTATGTTTTGTTTCGTCAGTAGATAGTTCGCTGCGGGCAGGCGGAGTAGTAGAGTTCTAGTCTTGACTACGAAGACAATTACGACTGCGAGTTTTTTCCGTCTATTAGACTAAAATAAGCTATTGCAAACTATTATGCGTCAAGCTTGACTCAGCTTGCGTCTTACGTAAATCGAGTCTTAGTTAAGTCACGGCTTACTTTGTACCGTACTTAGAGGCCCTATGTAAACAGCATGTGATCCAAAGAAGACGAATGTTTTTTGTCGGAGAGAGTTTAAAAAGTACCATTACTCAAATCTAAAGCTCTCTAATAACTATTCACCATCTATCTTTATAATATAGTATTTGTAAATTCTGAACGCTGATTGGCTAAGAGCCGTGTTGATATAACTCTATGTCAACACGGAAAATTTCCCGCCACTCTTCTGTTAAAGTTCTTTGTGCTATATTATAAAAGAAATATAAAACATTTTTTCCGTATTGATATACAGTTCCACACAATTTCTCGTTTTTTCAATTTCCACTCGTGTTGATATAACTGTATATCAACACGGAAAATGTTTTATATTTCATAAACTTAACCTTTTTCCTCTATATTTTATATAGTTTGGTCGGTACCCCATGCGTGTTTGAATCTTCGAAAGATGAAAGGAACAGCACTTTTCTTCCTAACTTCGCTTCGTCTCTCGCTCGCTTACCACCTGGGATTTTTCGTGCCGATCGCGGAGAAGATCGACCTGTACACCGACTACGACAACACGAAATCGGGCCAAAATTATGCGCATGCGCTGACTATTGCGATTGACGATGTCAATAACGACCCCAACATCCTCCCGGGCCATAATCTCACCTATAGCTGGACCAACAGCAGGGACAATAACGAGGTTCTGCGGGAGATGTACAAGAGTTACATTTCACCCAATGGAGAGAAGGCAAAGGTGGATGTGTTTATTGGGCCGGCGTTTGGCTGCATTGCTCCGGCTAAAGTCGCCCAGGGGTTCAACATTCCAATGATATCTTACGTAAGTATGGCACACATTGATATCAAAGTGCAACGAAATGTAGCATATGTAGCTGTATAGACAAGCGCTCTTTCTAGATAGAAAATTTTTGAACAAACTTGGTTGATATTCTTTACTCATCCGCCGTTTAAGCTAAATGGACCTCAAACAACCGGCCCCTTTAAGGTTAAATACACCAGTCCTACTACCAACGCCTTCATGTATTTGCTTGTAACCCTTTCCTTGACCATAGCTAGGGCATCTTTGAAGCTGGTATCCCTATTCCTTCTATCCCCATGCATCATTCAATTACTCCTTGTCATAAAGTTCAACCTTGTGTAATGGCGTATCGAGTGCCTGTATTAAGGGAATATTTTCTCGTTTCCTTTCATTCTCTTTTTCTTTGAGACTTTTCAGACTCTACAGCTTTATCCTGGGTTTTTCCCCTGCCAGCCACAACATTTTTCTGGGACCAATGGTCCTGCCGACCGCCATGTTATGCAGCCGCGCTTCACCATATCTCAATTGTTTACCGTCTAGTTCTGTTCCGAACGTGGCAACTTCAATAAAAACGAATACCCACTCTTCGTCCAAACGTTTCAAAATACCAACACTCAAGCAGCAGCAACATTGTTTGCCCTTTTGGACAGCCGGGAATGGTCGAGAATTGGAGTGCTTTACGAAGAAGCAGAGCCGTTCTGGAAAGATTTTGAGATTGCAATAGGGAAACGCGATAGTGTACACGTGGTCGAAAGTCTGATGATCCCGAAACTGGAGAAATTTCAGAGATTTGGAGAGTTTTTTCTAGCGAAGCCAGAGTGGCAAGAAAGAAACGAGTCGTTAGCGATAGTGCGCGACGCATTGACTGTCATGAAGAATAAAGATATAAAGAGTAAGTCCATTTGTATCATGATTGAAATTATTTTTCCCGGTCCGGTTTCCCACTGAATCCTGTAATCTGATTGGCTGACGAGCGGTCCGGTTTTTCCCTATACGGACCGCTCAACCGGACCGATAGCGGGTTTCCGCAACTATTGTCGTATTTAAATATGGATTGTTTCGAATCTCGCGTGTGCAAAATTGAATTGCGTGTACAAATAAAATAATTTTAATTTAGAAATGCTTTCAATAAAAAATTGAAATGGCAAAGCCGCATTGCTTGGAGTTTTATTGTTTTGAGTGAAAAAATAAATCTGTTTTTTTACCGGCAGCGTCGGTCCGGGGGGCTCGGGCCGTTTTCGAAGAGCTTGGGCACAGTTTCTCCCCGTCCGGACCTCCTATCCGGTAAATAACATATATTTCTTTCAGCACCAAGCTATACTATCACGCTTTGCGAATGCTTGGTTGTAACAATGAAAGACAATGAACACATTGTGCACACGCAGTCATTTGGGATTTAATATATTTGTAAAAATCAGTACATTTACACGGAATACAATATATTGTTTATCCTTCATGGTTTTCACCTTCATGGTTTTTTCAAGCACGAAGCAATGGAAGGCTCATTTGCATTAATGTAAATGCATCAGATCCTAGTGATGTACTTGGTACCTAGTAACCGGATATTTTTGCGAATCCGGAAACTTTTGCTCTAGTGTAAACAGGGTCTAAGTGTTCAAACGCGCAAAACTATTTTGAACTTATACATTCACGAAATTATGTTACCATATTACTACATTGTCTGTAAGTAATTGGTGGAAAACCATTTTTGAAGTACTTAAATTCAATAATAGTAATACTAACTATACCGACATTGATGAGCTATCAATAGGTAAAACGTCACAACCGTATTGCTTTTTTTGTAGTCTTTGTCCTTCTCACGTCGGTTGATGTCCTGATTGAGGTGATGTCCCAAGCGTATGATTTGGGTCTAACTGGGAAGAGCAATCCACATCGCGCGTTCATTGGTTTCCAACTGCAAATGGCACTGAGCCGTGACATCCCGGCTACAAGAGATTTGTTCCGTAGCCTTTTAGCCCCGGACACGGAAGAAGTGATGTTTCGTACAAAAAAAGCGGCGAGATCATTGTTACTTATTTCACATGACAAGCCCCGCAATACTGAACTCTTCCAAAGATTTAAAAATGAGCTGATTAACCGAACTGAGTATGTTCAACCATTTAAAAGTAGTGCTACCTACGACTTTGGCACCGTAAGTATTAGTAGTGTAATGCATGATCAACGACGAACTAAGTCGCCTTGTCTCGCCACACGTTACATCACCTCACCTTACCACATTTCACCACAACTCATCTTACCACAGCTCACCTCACCACAGCTCACCCCACCACAGCTCACCTCACCACAGCTCACCTCACCACGTCTCACCTCACCAAAGCTAACCTCACCACAGCTCACCTTACCACAGCTCACCTCATTACAGCTCACCTCACCTCACCACAGCTCACCTCGTCACAGCTCACCTCACCACAGCTCACCTCACCTCACCTCACCTCATTACAGCTGACCTCACCTCACCAAAGCTCACCTCACCACAGCTCATCTTACCACAGCTCACCTCACCTCACCTCACCACAGCTCACCTCACCACAGCTCACCTCACCTCACCACGTCTCACCTCACCACAGCTCACCTCACCACAGCTCATCTTACCACAGCTCACCTCACCTCACCACAGCTCACCACAGCTCACCTCACCACGTCTCACCTCGCCACAGCTCACCTCACCACAGCTCATCTTACCACAGCTCACCTCACCACAGCTCACCTCGTCACAGCTCACCTCGTCACAGCTCATCTTACCACAGCTCACCTCACCTCACCTCACCACGTCTCACCTCGTCACAGCTCACCTCACCACAGCTCATCTTACCACAGCTCACCTCACCTCACCACAGCTCACCTCACCACAGCTCACCTCACCTCATTACAGCCACAGATCAGGTAAAGAACCAGATGTCTCACTTCCTATCTATTCCTAATGTTTTCGTGTCCGCGATTTTTCGGCTGATCACGCGAGATGACGCAACCAGAGAGCACGAATTGCTCACGCAATAACAGGCTGACGTGTACTGCTTACGTGAGAGCACGAATTGGACACGCAATACCTCTGGCAAGTGTAATGCACATTTTTTATTAGAAAAAAGATAGGGAAGTGCAGAATTTTGCAGTTAAACGGCGATTTTAGGCGCAACTACCTATTGATCTTTATTTTCTTGACGAATTTTACTGATAAATGATACGCTGCTTCTTATTAGCAAGAAAGATTCACGCGAGCCAGTCTGACGCGAGCAAGTCTGACGCGAGCAAATCTGACGCGAGCAAATCTGACGCAAGCAAATCTCACGAAGGCTGACGTGAGCTCTTCAAAATCGCGGACATAAATTTTGCTTAGTGAGACATCTGGTTCTATACCTGATCTGTGTTACAGCTGACCTCACCTCACCACAGCTCACCTCACCTTACCACAGCTCACCTCGTCACAGCTCACCTCACCACAGCTCACCTCACCTCACCACAGCTCACCTCACCACAGCTCACCTCACCACAGCTCACCTCACCACGTCTCACCTCACCACAGCTCACCTCACCACAGCTCACCTCACCACAGCTCACCACAGCTAACCTCACTTTACTTCACCTCGCCTTACCTCATCTCTTCTGACCTTATCTCACGTCAACTCCCCTCACCTCACCTCACCTTATCTCACTTTAAAACTAAATATTCCTTTTTCTCTTTTCTCCTTGTCCTAGCATGACACGAGCATCCCGGATGTTGCGACAGCGTTGTACGATGCCGTCTACCAGTACGCGCTCGTCTTGGATCGACTAAACAGAAGAGGCGTGAACTTTACTGCGAGAGATGTCGTGGAGGAGTTTCGACGAAAACCATATATTAGTAAGTCGAAACGTCCCATTTTAAGTTGTTTGCAGCGCAATGAAATTGATAAGTTTGTTGCAACTTGACTAGTTGCAGTTTTGAACGACTGCACTCATAAATATACAGCATTGATTTGTAAAACTGTCAATTAAAGTAAACTTCATACAGGAGTACATTATTTGGGCAGCCATATTCCAAAATCCAACAGAGAGCCCTTGGCCGACAGGTCTCGGTCGGAAATTGACAAGCGTCTGATTTGGTTTAGGTATTAGCGGCTATGAATCTGCGTTTGCAAACAAAACTGGAATTGTTAAAGTGCATCTGAGTTTACTCCAGATTACAAAGGAAATCACTCGGGACAATATCAAGACAAGTAGGTAGCATTAAACCGGTATTACAAAATTAATGCTCGGCGACTGTTCGGTTCGGTTCGATTCCGTAGACGGTCGGACACCTCCGAGATGGTCGAGCACCTCATTGATCTCGTTTCCAAGCCTAAGTATCTGATGAAACTTAGATTTTGGTTTTTAAAATCTTAAATAATTGTAAATAATCCCTGACCCCCACCTTAAACCTAACCCTAACCCAAATCGTAAATATTTGAAGTAGAAAAAAGTTTGACGTATTTAAAAATAATTGAGCTGCAGCCGGGATTCGAACCCCGCCTATCCTACTAGAAATCATACGCCAAGACGACTGAGCTAACAACGAGCTTGCTGGAAACCGTCGAAACAGTTTGTATTTATAATACAACTTCGTCTAAATGAGCCAGAGCAGTCTGGGAACGAAATCAATGAGGTGCTCGACCATCTCGGAGGTGTCCGACCGTCTACGGAATCGAAATAAGCCTCGGGCAACAACAGAGGTTTTAAAATGGGAGCGTTTGATAACCAGCCACGTCAATTGCTTCTAATAACAGATTAGTGATTAATGGCCTTCTCTTTTCTTATTCGCTGCCTTAATGGTGCTCAGAGGTGGAAATGTGCGATGTGCATATTGTTTCTTGGAATGTCACAACAATGGTGACAATCGAATGCTAAAAGCCTGGTCTTTCCGACTGTGAAGGAATTACTTTTGTCTATTGAATATTGAACGCGTTACAGCACTCCAAAGTGTGACAACCTTTTTTGACACACCCTGTACACAAGCATTCTGACATTTGAAGCTTGTACCTTTAGGCCATGTTGAAACAATAGGACAGTTCAACTACATTAACAACACTGAAGAAATCTCATTGAAACTGAACAGCGGAAAGATCTCTTGGCCTTGGGGAACCGAGGACCCACACGATGAGAGGAATTGCGCGGATGATGGCTTCAATTGCCCGGAAAAAGAAGTAAATGGTAAGTAGCATTTCAAGTGACAGCAAAATACTCAAACGTTTTAATCAAGTAAAAGTAAAAAGATAGTAACACCTCAATTTTTGCTCACGTACATGGAAGTCAAAGTATTGCCTTAAAATTTTATTTAAGTAAAATTAAAAGTATTTCTTGAAAATTTTTCTTTAAGTTTTATTTCTCTTCCTTCTGACATAAAAGAAGACAAAGTAGAAGTTAATTTTAAAATTAAAAGTGTTGGAAAAATATAGTGCAAAAATAAGTGAAAGCACTACTGAAATAGAATTTAGGAACCAGCTGTGAGCCATAGCCTGCATGGCTGAGGCAATCACATTCTCACTACCCTGCTCACTGCTGGCTACGCTTTGAGAATAACTTTGAACTCGTTTACTCCACCAAAGTACAACAACAGTAATAAAAATTCGTTACATTCTAATACATTTTTGTAGTGGCTCAGTCTGTTGTTCCAGTTGTGATTTCGGTTGTGTTCGTCGTCATTTTTGTTGTTTTGATCACTTTGTTTCTCAGGTAAGATGGTATTTGATGATAAATTATATGTATAGATAACTAATAGCGAAGCCAGCCGGACAATTTGGTCTTGCTATGCGAATATTTCCGTGTTTATAGCACGGAATGATCATGACAATTTTAAAGTTTTTGCATAGCATAACCAAATTGTCGGGCTGGCACTACCTACGCTGGCAACCTTGGTTTATAATTGAACAGCCCCATTTCTAAACGTCGGTTCCTCAGGACTTATTCTATGGCATTATTATTTATAGGCAATGGAGACGCGAAAGAGAGCTTAAACGCTCGGTTTGGCAAATTGATATAAACGAGATAATCTTTGACAGGAAGATTTCAACGGATTCGAAGTTTTCTGATGATAGCGGGGTAGGTGCCTAATATGAAAACTATTTAACACCTAGTCGCTGAAGGCGAGGTGTTTACAAGCCTATAGAATATTTAACAATTAGATTACGAGCTCGAGATTTCTATGCGATGATAGTTGATGAGCGCGAAGCCCGAATCAACTATCACCGCATAGAAATCGAGAGCGAGTCAGAATCAGAGGTCAGAGGTCAAACATGGAATATTCAACAAAAAGAATCAGAGGTCAAACATGGAATATTCAACAAAAAAATTGATTTTTAAGCAATTTTTTTAAAAGAAATCTCTATAGGAAGATGATTGTTTCGCTACTCGCTATCTATCGAGGAATAGATAGCGAGTAGAGTAACCAATCAAATTACAGCATTTGCAATAGTATACTAGTATGATTCTACTAAAGGCTTGTATTCACGGAGCCTGAGGTGACTAGTTGCTTTAGTATAAATTTCCAACACAACTTTATAAAAATTCACTTCAAATTTATTACTGTATACAAAAAGCTATAGTCACTGGTCAGTGACTATCACTTCAGAGACAGTGAATCTTGACCAGTCAGAATGCAGGAAAATCAATAGCCCCCCAGAAATTTATACTGAAACTGGATAGGGCATCTGTCGTATATAAATCAAGCCAGCAGCGGCCATGTAGTGTTATTGACGTAATAGAAAAATTCTTACAGTTTCAGATTATCCGTGGGAATAGATAAACATTGACTGAATCATTTTTTTCGAAAATGACGTCTTCGTTTTAAATTTGCTCGTGAATAACTAACGAGTTCACTCCAATATGGCCGCCATGTTCTGGAAACTATTTGAGAAGTTGTGGCAAGCTATTTGTCAAAATCAGACATTTGCTTCATAATTTGGCCATTTTGTACACAACGCGATGTGACTTGCAGACATTTTGGTCGACTTTAGAATCTCATCTCATAAATATTCCGGCTTTAAAATGGAGTTTGCGATCAGTGCGTATATAGGTGATTTATGCAATCACAATCTCTGAGATCGTTAGGTACTTGTCTATTTTCTTACATGATGGGACAATCCTTGGGACTCTAAGAGCCTGAAAGGGTTGGACTCTCGAGGAACAGGATTGGGCAGGGCATATTTGAAGCGATTGTCTTGAGAGATATCAACTCCCCCCCCCCCACGCCTACTAAATTTATAAGAGACATGAATTCGTGATGTGATAAATGCAGCGATGTGATAAAAGCAGCTTTTGAGCCTCGCAGTAATGTCGACCAACTTCCACGGATTCACTGTTCAAAAACCTGCTTTTGTCGCTCGCCTGTAAGGTTAGCCGGGGGGTTGACGCTTTTCAAGCTATCTCTTCAAATATCTTATTAGGTGCATTTCATGTAAATCTGGATCAGGGGCGCAAATTAGGGGGTGGAGCGGGGTGTTATACACGCCTTCCCCCCATAAAAATAATTAAATATTGCCTGAAAGTCGGTCCCATAATAATTGCGGAACTACAAAAAGTAGTAGATTAAACAGTCATCAATCGCAATTCTTCTAAAATATAACGAGTTTGCAAAGATTCTAGCAGAAATCAATGCCCAAATCACCGGAAATGACCTTTGCCTGACCCGCTATAAAGCACGATTATGTATTAGCGAGCGTCCCCATCATCACAAGCGTTCACAATTAATAAGAAGTCGGTCCCAGAATCGAGGTCACCCCCGTAATTTCTTTTGAATTTGCGCCCCTGGTCTGGATAAGTTTTCTCAATTAAAAAGCGGCTGCAATCTGCCCCCCCCCCCACATATGAGCATATAGTACGAGCTTGTCGAGATGAGTATTTTGAGTTTCAAAATGGTTGGTAAATATCTATTCTGAAGGCTCACTATTTTTCCAACATTTAGATCCGAACATCCATGCAGGAATTGGAATGTTTGCAATTGATTGACGATAAAGATAATAAGGTGCGAAAATCGTGTTTGTTGCAAAAGCATTAATTACTGTATACACTTGGAGACACCTGGACCTCGCATTCTGAAGTCTGGCCCACTGCCTGAAGATCTGCCTACGCCTCCCTTCCATGAGGCAAATACTGTATGCTCACAAAGTGAGCGCAGATTGCAGTTTAAGTTTGGGGTTCCATAGCAATTCCACAGTGAGTGCCTCTTTAATAAAGCTTTTTCAAACGAGGCGAACATCGTACAGGCGATTTTGATGTCGCTTAAAAAACATCTTGTTCGTTCTTTATGAGTGTACTACAGTTAGATGCTCGTGCTGTGTATTCGTGTCTTTATATAACAGTTAAATTACGAGCGACAGATCTGTATAGCAGTATAGGTATTAACCATAGCAACCATACAGATGTGACGTGAGCATTAGAAATGCATGATTGAAAAGAATAATTTGTGACACCAACCATGCATTAACCTTGATACAGATCGTCCTTCGTCAGATAACTAAACTTTATTTGGATTTACTAATGTATAGCTGCGACCGAAGTACTATAATGTGATTGCTAGATATGCTCATTCATTATTTATGAATTTCACAAACACTGGTAAAGAACGGCCAGTCATTCGTTAAACATTGCATGCAACTTTTTGCGCACAACTTTTTTTTCGATTCGGAGTTATGTTATGATGTTCTAGAAACCTTTACAAGCAGACAATTTAATAAAATATGAGAAAAAACATACTCGAAGAACATGTTCTTGTAAGCGAAGAACAACATCTTGTAAGCTCAAGATATGACCTTTTAACAACAAGACAACAGTTTTGCGGTGATATTTTAACTCTATTTCAAAGTCATTGTCAAACCAGATTAGAGTCGAAATATCACTGCAAAACTGTTGTCTTGTTGTTAATTGCTCATATCTTGAGTTTACTAGATCTTGTTCTTCGGAGTATGTTTTTTCTTATATGATGTTCTAGAAGTTAAGAATTATTACCACCCCTCCTTGTGTGTGGGTCTTTAAGGCAGTTGATTATTGCTATTAAGATAAAGGAGTCCGCATAACTGGTTTCAATCATTTTTGGGGGTTTTAGGATTTCTTCTCAAACAATAATGCAATTGTCGAGGAGTGCACAGAAATGTTGTCTTTGGAATCGTTCTCCACCGTGAGGAGCATATCTGGATCATACAAGGTAAGATTTAAGATTTCTAAGCTGAAGATTAGGATTTCTAAGATTAAGATTAATTAATGTTGGCATTTCTAAGAGTAGGATTAAGATCAAGGTTAACATTTCTAAGGTTAAAAAGATTTGCGTCTCTGCGATTCAAACATAAAGACTAACATTTCCACGATTGTAAGATTTCTAACGTAAACATTATCTTTTCAAAGATTTGTTTTGATTCAGAGATTTCGAAGGTCAGAATAGCTCCTTATCTTTGTTATTTTATTCAGAATAATCGCGTGTTTGTGAAGATTTTGCCAAGAAATGTGGATATTTCCAAACCGATGCAGAGAGAACTACGAATGGTAATTATTATACATACATTCATCTCCCTCTACCCAACCCTTCCCCTCCTCTTAAACCCCTCTCTCACTTTAAACCCCCCGTCCTCGGTCAACCCCCCTCACCCCCCCTCTTCCCCTATCACTCCCCCCCTTCTCCTCTCACCCCCTCTCCACTTGGCAGAGCCTGATCCTGAATACTTGTTAATAACAAAGGAACATTTATATTGCTAGCTACGGCACATTCACCACGAGAACTTGAACCCATTCATTGGTCTTGGTTGTGAAAATAGTTATATCTGGATAGTGATGCAACTTGGTTCGAAGGGCACTTTAGAGGTATGTTTTGAAATGATGAACTGTATTCGTGTGAAATTAACAGTGACGTTACATGACAACAAGTTGTCAACATTGACATTACATTACAACTGCTTGTTACAAGTTGTCAGCAAGTTAGAGCAACATCTAGACTGTGTCTTGTCTGTGTTGATTTCAGATTTTCAGTTCGTTTATGAATGTTGTCTCTTTTTTTTTTCTTTTGGTAGGAAGTTCTTGCCAATCCAGATATAACATTGGATCATCGTTTTATTTTGTCGCTTGTGTACGATATTGCCAAGGTATACTATACAAGCTATACTCAGGGTTCGTACAAAACTTGCCATGTCCTAAATGTTCTTGAATTTGGGAACAAAAATCCAAGGCCTTGAAAGTCGTTGAATTTATAAAGAAGTGCTTAAAAGTGCTTAAATTTGTCTTGCTGTAGTTTCTGGACATTTTTGACATTAAAAACTAAATGTTCATCTCTTCTAAATCTGTACGTAACGTAATCGAAAAATTCTTGCGAATGCAGTTAGAGCATTCTTTTTAGTTCTTAAATTTCCTGATATATGGCCTCGAAACGTCCTTGAATTTTACTCTCACTGACCTGACTACAAACCACAAGTTTTTCTTAAACTTTCTTTTCAGCGTCTATGGGGCGAATAAAAAACTTTGGAGTGTTCTATAGAGTGCTCAATATTTAATCTACAGAAGTAATTCTTTCGCAGTTGGAAAAACGATGCTTTTGGCTTTTGAATGTCGTTGTTCTTGTAAAATTTTGAAAACAGTTTGATGCCTTAATGCCCAGAGGTGAAAGAGGTCTGTTTCCATTGGATTCGTATTTGCTGAATTTTTCTTCAAATTTCACAAAATTGGTGACGATCGAAAGCTAAAAGCCTGGTCTTTTCGACTGCGAAAGAAAGTTTTCTGTAGGTTTAATACCTGCATTTACACATTTTTTTCGCATTTCAGTATTGACATTTACAACACGGTCACTCATGTCGTAACTAGTACTTAAATTTAGTTTATTCATGCAAATTGGCCATTAATAGTTTGGGTAGAAAGCTGGCTGTAGCGTCTTCATAACCTTACTGTATCATTGCCTTGCCAGGGAATGACATTTCTTCACAACAGCGACATAAAATCCCACGGAAACCTGAAATCAAGCAACTGTGTTGTTGACAATAGATGGGTTTTGAAAATAACTGACTATGGAATTCCCGATATAAGATCGAGGCAGGCCCGGTTCATGGGACCCAATAACCAAGATAAGAAATTTCGAGGTAAGAAATTTTGAGAGAAAAACACCTTTCTGTTGAATAAAAAACTGCTTAATGTGCAGGTTTACCAAAAAAAAACGTGTAAAAGGAGACGACAGGCCTCTGAAAATCTCAAGTTTTTTTCTCTGGGCATGCAAACTATTTTTTGTTAATTTTTTCACTTCCAGATTTGTTGTGGAAGGCGCCTGAACTTTTGAGAGAGGCAGATCCGCCCTTATGCGGAACAAAGAAGGGAGATGTGTACAGCTTTGCGATCATTTTAGAAGAATTTCACACGTTAAGATCACCTTACTCGAACAGCGATATTCCTGCTAGAGGTGCGTATTGAGCCGTACATAATCATTTCTTATGATCGGACAAGGTATGGAGAATTTGCATATCATTGCTAACAAGTATTATTGCTTGTATGTTTGTAAAGTAATTCTGTGCAGTGATAAGCAAATTCTCATTTCTTTTTCACTTGCAAGAAATCAACATGTTGAAAACATCCTAAGCAGGCTTTTTTGTAAATGAAAAAATATATTCTCATATGTCAGTCTCTTTAATATGGAGACTTACTGTAAACTTCATTGGGACCAAGGCACTTCAGAGTGCTAGTATTAACACAACTGTAAAACTTATAGTTTTCCAATTGCTTTAAGCCTTACTTTAACGCTCAGCAAAGTCTACTTCCTATACATATACATAACTTAATGACAAAGGATTTATGCTTGATTTAAGCAGCCTCGTCTCACTTGCCTCAGTCAGGGTGTTGGCCAGGCAACACAGATTAATGTGTGTGCATTTTTGTTTCTTTTATTGTCATATACAATACATAATATATATATATATATATATATATATATATATATATATATATATATATATATATATATATATATATATATATATATATATAAACAGTAAGATTAAAATTTCATTATATACAATAAGAGAACTACAAATTTGTTTCGAGAGCTCTATATAGGAGACTCTCTCATCAGGTTATATATATATAAAGAAAATAAAAAAAGACACATACACTGGGCACTGGGGTCAACAGTCGTTCAATTTTTTTCATTTGATTTTGATGCTGTAAAAATTTACAGCAAAGTTGTGTAAGTTGCCCAAACCAACCTTCATAACAGGCCGCCTCGCTCAGCACCCCTTTCCATCCCCTTCTCTATTTGTCTCTCTAGGCTGAAGTGATATTACTCTTCCAGTTTGCGCAAACCTTTGATTTTCTGGTTAACTCTAGCTAGCGTTCTGTTTCTAATGAAATTTCATGCATTTTTCTTTTCATCAGCGATCGTTGATCGCATTGTGGACGGCGAACTGCCTCCGTATCGCCCGATTGTTGCTTTTCCCATTGAGAATGCTGAGCGCTTGCAAGGTGTGATGAAAGATTGCTGGCGAGAAGCTCCCGAGAAACGACCTTCGTTTCAGGAAATAAAATATGAAATCGAAGGCGCCATGACACGGTGTGGATTGTAAGTATTTGGTTTAAGTTTTGATTTGTTTTGCTTTAATAAATCCAATTTTTATTATGTATAATTAGTACTATTTACAACATGAGCGGCCGTGTTGTATCAGCATATACAAACTCGAGCCGAATGCGAGAGTTGTATATCTGATACAACACGGACGCGAATTTTGTAAATAGCTTGTGAAACTCTTCAATTTTATAGATCAGTTTGCGAAGTAATTTTGAAAATACATCTTATATAAGACGAGAAAATCAAAGTTAAAAGTTATGAAAATCAACAGAATTCTGTATCAGAGTATACAGCTGACTTCTTCACGCTCATGATGTCCTTTGCGTTTTCTTTATGAATTATTAATGAGTTTCACAATGTTATTTACAAACTTTGGGAAGTAGTTTACATGTAATAATAAATAAAATAAAAAGATTACAATGATCAATTATATTACCTATTTATAAAACCATCTTATAAGGGAATATTCAATTTTGAAATTGCTTTTTCGCATAGACAGTCGAAGGAACGTACTGGAAATTAGGCGAGACGAAAAAAATCTTTTACTGTAGTTAAAAAGAGCATCCTAAAATTAGTAGAATTGCCAAGTTTGGTGGCGAAATGTTGTAAAACATGGAAAATATGGCCTCGCAAAGTTTGCAAATTTGTATACATTTGTATTACGCGAGGAAAAAGTTACCACTTTTGATACAATTTTAGCTGAAAAGTGGTAACTTTTTCCTCGCGTAATACAAATGTATACAAATTTGCAAACTTTGCGACGCCATATTTTCCATGCTTTACAACATTTCGCCACAAAACTTGGCAATTCTACTGATTTTAGGATGCTCTTTTTAACTGTGGTAAAAGATTTTGTTTGTCTTGGCTAGACTGAAAGTTAGTCTAACATGCAAATTGTCCATTGGTGATGAATTTTTCTTGGCTGTTCCCGGCTTGAGTTTCGACATGTGTATGATGTCCACTCTGGCGAGCCGTAGATATTCAAATTATCTTCCGGATCACAATGAGAAACATTTAAATCTGACTCGGAGTCAGACATTTCTCTTTCTTTGCGAAGGCTTTCAAATAAACTGTTATTGCAGGCGGCGCAGTTACTTATCATATCACGCGAATTAATTATCATATTTAATTCACAGTTCCCGTATGTATAAAGAAACACAGGCGCGCAATGCATTGTAGTTGACAATGACTCTTTAAGACACACATGTCATCAGAATTTTTTCAACATTGACCGGAGTACCACAAAATCATATTTGATTTACCCTGAACCCATTACCAGAGATAACCACCGTAAGTACACATGAATTACGCTTGGTATTCTCAACTACCTCCGTAGCTTAGCGGTCAGAGCATTGCCCCGCCATTGCAAAGGCGTGGGTTCGATTCCTGCGGAGGACCTATAGTTGATGATGAATTTTTCACGACTGTTCCCGGCTTGTAATATTAAAATACTACTATATAAGACTAAATAAAGTCGAAACGTTGAATCATAATGTTGAAATATATGAAATATATGACTGAATAAAGTCGAAACGTTGAATCATGTTGAAATATATGAAATATATGACTGAATAAAGTCGAAACGTTGAATCATTATGTTGAAATATATGAAATATATGACTGAATAAAGTCGAAATGTTGAATCATAATGTTGTCTTTATTCGGAGTTACCGTTGTTGTGTATTGTAACATTAAAGTTAGTAATTTTAAGATCTCCTTTAATGAATGCTTTCGTTTTGTGATTGTTTTAGGAAAACCGACATCTGCGACAATATGATAACATTGCTTGAGAATTACTCGAATGAGCTTGAACATGTAGTCTCCCAGAGGACAAGACAGCTCAGGGACGAGAAACAGAAGACAGATGCCTTACTTGACAGGATGCTGCCAAGGTAAGGACGAACCTTGGAAACTTACTGGCAGAAGTTTAGAATGTGAAAAACATAACAGAAACGTGCGACAGATTCGAACCATTGATGTTTTAGGACACATTTTGACTTGCACTGCACTAGTAAGAATGGATTGGATTGCCCGTCCGTCATATGTGTTTGTCACCCCCCCCCCATCCTCTTCGAAAGCAGTCCTCCATTTTCTTTTGCTTTTTCTGGCCAACAGAAACGTTGAACTATGCTGAAATGCAATATATCAACAGAAATGTTGCAAGTTGATTATCAAAATTTGTTATCCACAGGCTTGCTGCAAACTGTTTCAACAAATTATAACAAGTCTGTATAATGTTTAACACTAGGTAGCCCAAAATTCAGTTTCATATTGCGCTCTGTGGCGCTGCGGTGGTTGCGTAATTGCATATGATATTAATATATTACAGTCGATTTCAGCTAACTTTTCACGGTGATATTCCGAACTTCGTTGTGAAGTTCGAAAGTTCGTTGCGAAGTTTAAAAGTTCATTTCAGAATTCGCAAGCCGGTTTGTAAGCTAAGCATTTGATTGGCTTCTTTGAGTTCAGGGACCAATCAAAGCCTTTGTTTACAAACTGGCTAGCGAATTCTGAAATGAAGTTTTGAACTTCGCAACGAACTTCTGAACTTCTCAACGAAGATCGGAATGCTACAGCTAAAAGTTAGTTGAAATCCACTGCAACTTGCAGCAAAATTGACAACTTCCAACAAGCCTGTAGCGTTTTTGTCATTGTACCGACAATTCACATCTAAGCTTCATCCATAGCTGTTTGGTGACCCTCTAATTGGGACGTCAGTAGAAGAAATTAAATCGTCTAATACTGATTTTGTTACTAGGTCAGTTGCAGAACAATTAAAACGAGGTGAAACTGTTCAAGCTGAAAGCTTTTCAAGTGTGACCGTTTATTTCTCTGATATTGTGCAGTTTACGGCGTTGTGTGCTGAAAGCACTCCAATGCAGGTGGGATAATAGAGCTAGGATGTTATACTTAGTCTTCTCTTGTGACTAAACAAAAATATCGCAGCTGAATTGAGCTGAACTAAACTAAAACTAAACTAAAACTAAACTAAATTAAAACTAAATTAAAACTAAATTAAAACTAAATTAAAACTAAACTAAAACTAAACTAAAACTAAACTGAACTGTGCTGTGCTGTGCTGTGCTGTGCTGTGCTGTGCTGTGCTGTGCTGTGCTGTGCTGTGCTGTGCTGTGCTGTGCTGTGCTGTGCTGTGCTGTGCTGTGCTGTGCTGTGCTGTGCTGTGCTGTGCTGTGCTGTGCTGTGCTGTGCTGTGCTGTGCTGTGCTGTGCTGTGCTGTGCTGTGCTGTGCTGTGCTGTGCTGTGCTGTGCTGTGCTGTGCTGTGCTGTGCTGTGCTGTTCTGTGCTGTGCTGTGCTGTGCTGTGCTGTGCTGTGCTGTGCTGTGCTGTGCTGTGCTGTGCTGTGCTGTGCTGTGCTGTGCTGTGCTGTGCTGTGCTGTGCTGTGCTGTGCAAACTAAACTAAACTAAACTAAAACTAAACTACACTGAACTGAGCTGAACTGAACTGAACTGAACTTTTTTATTGTCATTTTTAAGGTGGTTGATATGTTGAATGATTTGTATCTATTATTTGATGATATCATTATGGATTATAATGTTTATAAAGTAAGTTCGAATATCATCATATTTACCTGAGCACATAACACCAACGCACGCTAAATCATGATTACAACATTACATTGATATCGAAGGCTCTAGATTCAAGTTCGAAATATCACATACACAGTCAGAAAAGCCAGAGTTTTATGCAAGTTATGGATTTTAAGGCCTTGATGCAAGTTTGGTACCAAATTGCATTAAGCCTGTTGGCTTCATCAAGTTGGTGAAAATCAGACTTGATGCAAGTTGAAATTTGCAGACTTGCTGGAAGTTGTTGAAGCAACGTGCGTCAAGCTTGTGGACTAAAAATCTTGGCAATGAACTCGCATCAAGTCTGTCCACAACTTGCAGCAGACTTTTGGTCTGGCTATGTATTCGAACCGATCTGACTGCGCAGCTCAGTTGACCGAACGTGGGGCTAGTATCCAAACTTCGTAGGTTCGATTCCCACCGTGGTCAGACATTATAGACATGAATAAAGATCTCTAATCATCATTTCTGTCCGTCCGATCAGGTCGAAACCATCGGCGATGCGTACATGGTTGTATCTGGTCTACCAATGAAAAACGGCAAGCTTCATGCCTCTGAGATCTCGTGTATGGCATTGGAAATTCTCGACAGTGTCAAGAAATTCAAAATCGGGCATAAGCCTGAACATGAACTCCAAATTAGAATCGGCATTCATACGGGTAAGTTATTATCCTGGAGTTAGATTATGTACTCTTTGTCCTAAACGTAAAGGATTTCAAAAAGGAGTGATTTTAAAAGCTGTTTCATAAAGCATCTACTCGAAAAAGTTCTGGATGCATTCTATTCATCGCATTGTTCATGTAATTTTTTTTTGAATTGAAATATAATTTTGTGGCTAGAAAACTCTATGGGGATCGTGTGCTCATTTATCATTTGTCGCATTATTATTAGCACTGATGAAGATCCGAGCTTGCGGATCGAAAGCTTTGCGATGATAAACTTACGTGGTGTTTCCACAAATATATTTTAATTTGATATTCACCATGCAAACATACAAGGAACTTATTAATTTTTTTAACTGCAAGACAATGCTAATCAAACAATGTCAATTCATGGCTCAACTTCTCAAAATTGTAAATTAGTTGTGAAAATCCCTTCGGGATGACTAATAAGTTTCGTTGATTCGTTGGAAAAACACTGGCCATATGAAAACACATCACATGTTATTTAAATTAAGAAAAATACAAAGACTGTAAAAGCAAAACAGAAACGAATGAAAAGAAGCAATCCTTAAATAACCTTTCGCCTTTGGGCTTGTATAAAGTTTGTTTGTTTGTTTTTTTACCTTGAAAAATCAAAGTGCATGGAAAGAGCATGCAAACAAGCAGTTCAGACAAAGAGTAGAGACTACAAAGAGGGGCCACTTCACTCAAAAAAGTGTAAGGTGCTGTCGTGATGATACGTCATGGGCGCCATGTTCCTAGCCAGTGCCCTAAACAGAAGCATTTCCCCCCGGTATTAATAACCATTTTTAATATTTCCGGGGGGTGACTTCCTCTGTTTAGGGCACTGGCTAGGAGCATGACGTCCATGACGAATATTGCATGCTCGTTCCCCCTTGAAATATTAAAAATGCTATTAATACCGGGGGAAATACTTCTGTTTAGGCCCATGACGTATCATGACGACAGCACTTTACGCTTTTTTGAATGAAGTGGCCCGTCTTTGTAGTCTCTACTCTTTGGTTAAGATGTGTACATTTCAGTGGGTAAAAGGCAAAGTGTCATTTCTTTCTTTCGGTTCCAGGTCCCGTAGTGGCAGGCGTCGTTGGCATGACAATGCCGAGGTATTGTTTGTTTGGCGATACCGTGAACACTGCATCGAGAATGGAGTCCAACGGAAAAGGTATTTGCCAACAAATACAGCATTAGATATACGTTACATACATTTGCATATCTTAGATACTTCTTCAGTACAAACATAACTCTAGTACAGCCATCCCTCTAATACACACTTCTCTCTGATACCAACATCTCGCTAATACAGATATCGCTTTAATACAGACACCTCTCTAAAGTAGGCGTCTCTCTAACACGGAAAAGTCTAAAACAGACATTTCCCTGATACAGACACCTCTCAAATACAGATACCTCTCTAATACAGACACGCCTCTAATACAGACACGTCTCTGATACAGGCATCCCTCTAATGTAAACATTTCTCTAATAAGGACACCTCTCTAATACAAACACCTCTCTAATTCAAGTATCTCTCTAATACAGAAATAACTCTAATACAGACACTTCTCTAATACAGACATCTCTCTAATTTCTACTTTCAGAACTTCAAATTCACGTTAGTGGCTCAACGAAAGAAATTCTAGACGAGCTAGGAGGGTTTTCTCTTGAAAAACGGGAGGGAGAGGTGTATCTGAAGGTAGGGGTTTGAAATATAATGTTTTGCTAAGGGTATGATGTGACAAAATTCTATCATATTTGCTCACTCCAATACAATATAACTATCAAGCAACCCCGCAAGTCAATTTAGCGTTCTTTTTGGCCAGAAAATGTAATTGACTCGAAAAAACCCTACAAAAGAAATCATGAGCCTGAAGAAGTCTGTATATGTGATACAGATTTCTCTTAATAGCATAAACTTTAACTTTGATTTCCACGTCTGACGTGATCTACTCTGAAATTACTTCGCCAATGGGTCTATAAAATTGGAGAGTTTCACAAGCCCTTTGCAACATTTGCGTCCATGTTGTATCAGATATACAACTCCCGCTTTGAGCCCATATCCGGTGCAACACAAGTAACTCGTGTTGTAAATATGTAGTCCATCATATCGATCATTTGATATTTATTATCATTAATTTCCATCCTCACAGGGCAAAGGTAATTGCATCACCTACTGGTTACAGGGAGCATCCCCTGATGTCCCCCGATGTCCCCGGAAACTTAGTAAGAAAGCGATGAAACCGCTGTTCCAACAGTCCGATTCCAGAAAATATTCACAACCATTTCGGGCTCGAAAGAAGACACAGATCTCGTTCCCTCGTGCTTCCGTCGCGTGATGACTTCACCTTCGACGATCAAGGTGTGGCGTCATTTACATGACGTCATTACGATGCAAGTATACGTTACGTAGAACGTCAAGTTGCCAGGCAACAGCTTTTGCACATTTGAGCGTGAATTGGTATCGTGTCACGCGCGTGTGTATTCCATCTTGTCGCGCGTGGTAACGATGGTCCTGAACCAGCCCTGTTATGCAGGCAAAACAGTAGACGTCCTGGCTTTTGTCAGGCTAAAATTAATTATGAATTGCAAGTGATTTATATTAACCTGTGTATATAAGAATTGCCCTTGTAAGATATCCATTCATTCTTTCTATAGAGAGCAAACGTAAATTAACAATTACATATCTAAGAAAGTAAACCTTATTCTTTCTGTCTAATGCTATTACTCTCGATTTCAGTTCGCTTTTGAAAAATCACTTCGAATGTTTGTTTGTTAAGTTCGGAATGTTCATTGCAAAGTTCCAATGTTTGTTTTGAAGTTCCTTCCGACAATTTACGATGAGCCTCCTTTGCAAGTTCTGATTGGCTGCCATAATAAGTCAGCTAATCAAATTGCTCACGGTTCAATCATCGTGAATACTCGGAACGAACTTCAAAACAAACATTGGAACTTTGCAACGAACATTCGGAACTTACAAAGTGATTTTTCAAAAGCAAACTGAAATCGAGAGTAGCACGTTGCCTTTGACCGAGCTTGGTATTATGGTGTTTCATTCTAGTGGAATTTTCGTATTTGGTATCTGCTCGCTTGGTACTTCTGCTATTAAGGACAATTTGTAAATCTTTGGCTAAAGCTATCATAAACTATATTGCCACAGCTCTCGCTATTACGGACTCTCATCGTAACGGCATTGCAAACACTTTTGCGGTCCCCAACAAAGATTAACTCGTTGTTCTACTCTCGTTACAACGGGCTCCTTGGAAGTATTCTTGTGTAAAGAAAACATGATGGTAGTAAACTGATCTCTTTTTCTGTTTCTGTGTATAAGGGAAAATACTTATCACACAAACCTCAACTAGACATTTGGTGGTGTTTTCCATGAATCTGGATTGAGGTACAATCCGGATCGATCTCATTCCGTTTCCGCTCAAAATATGGGGGTTGAATTATATTTCTTTCCATGAATGAGTTGTAACTCAATCTGTATTCATGTAAACAAATATACTTCAATCCCCTATGGTCACAACAGAAACGGAATGAGTTTGATATAAGTTATTAACTTTTAACTGAATTTGGATTCACTCAATTCGGACAAAAACAACTATTATTTTGTACCTCGCACCCTGAAGCTCACCATAGCAAAAAAGATGGCGGATTTCGATTTTACCAGAATGCATTGCGGCTGAAATCGTTTCAAAAGGCGAATTAACGTCTTTTGAAGAACGGAATAGAAGACAATTGGTTATTTTCATACTTGTGATTATATTTGAATTCCTTAGCTTGGCTTTCCAGCTTTTCCTAGCTTTTCCTACTTGATACCCGCAATGCATTCTGGTAAAATCGACATGTCACCATCTTTTTTGCTACGGTAAATTGAGAAATTTCGTCCGTACCTTCTACCTCTCTACTGCGTTCTCTTGACTCTTATGGCGTGACAAGATGTGCAATATTGCTTGCATATGGGCATAATCTATATTTCACATATGTTCGATTTTCCAACGCGACGCGATTTTTCGATTTTTAAAAGCAAATAAAACCATCAACAGAAAGAAATTTGGCCAGATATGTGCACCAAATAGCTTAAATTGCTGAAGTCCTTCCGAAGATTGGAGAAAAATAGAAAATAGTTAAATGACGTTGAAAATCGAAATTCGCGTTGTCAAATCGCGTTCGGTCTATCACGGCCTCTACAACGAAAAAGAAGTATATAAAACGAAATGCTTAAATTCATTACTTAAAAATATGAAGCGGCATTTTCCAAATACATAAAAAAATATTTGACTAAAATATATAAAACGATACTAGTAAAATTTAGAAAAAGCGATATAATGGAAATAATTGTCCCGCCAAAAATTTGAAAATGTTGTTTTACATGTATTTGGAAAATGCCGCTTCATATGTTTAAGTAATAAATTTAAGTACTTCGTTTTATATATTGGGTATATTCCTTTCGTATGCAAATATGAATTCTTGGGATTCACGTGACGTCATAAATTTCACTGGGGGTCAACTCCAAATCGATACACTGTCATCAGACTGAGAAGAAATTTTTACTGTATGTGTTGACCTTGTCTTTGGCAGCAAATGTGCGCAATTTCGTGAGATTTGCTCGCTCCAGTGCAGTACAATCATCAATACATTTTGGGTTGACCCCCACTCAGAATTACTGAAAAAGGTTCCAGTGAAACCCAAGAATTTCGTTTTATATATTTCTGTTTCGTTGTAAAGGCTGTGACAGACCGTACGCGATTTCACAACGCGACGCGAAGTTTCGATCATTTAACTTAACCTTTTCTATTTTTCTCCAATCTTCGGAAGGAATTCAGCAATCTAAGCTATTTGGTGCACATATCTAGCCAAATTTCTTTCTGCTGATGGTTTTATTTGCTTTTAAAAATCAAAAAATCGCGTGCGGTCTGTGTGGGCCTTAAATATTAATACTCCTGTTCCGTTCTATATATGGCCATTTCTGCTTAGAGAAATACATTCAAGATTACATGTGTGAAATATAGATTACGAATATCAACGTCAAGCAATATTGTCGATCTTGGCACAGCACTATTGCGGACACTAGCGGCTAAATAACGATCCCCAGGGTTTCTTCTTTAACAAAATTACCTGGCCCAAATGCTATGCCTCGAAGAAGTTGGTTAAAGGTAATTTTCCAGCTTAAAATGGCGTATTGTTTGGAGATGATGCGTTTGTTGCCCACCCGTGTTGACCAATCGAAAGCGAATATTTGTACCGGAACTTAACCGCATCCCGTAAATAGTCGGCGTTCGTTTGCGTGACTGGTAGTTTTGGATGCCTCTGCGTGGAGTAAGCATCTCCTCATAAAGTTGGCGATTTACCTTCGAAGTCAGAATGAAGTCAATAAAAATCCTTTTCTTCGTCGCTGTTGCAAGTTTCGCCCGGGCCGGCAGACAGGGTAAGTGTTTTTGTAAAGTCTCTTAGCTTTTCTCTTTGAAGGGGCTTTTTTTGCCGGATGTTTTTCTCGTAAGACGAGGCCTTAAAGTTATGCATCTATTTACTTTCCTTTTGTAAAAATCCGGAAGAAAGATTAATAAATCCACTCCTCTCATCCGCAACAACAGCATTTTGCTTTTCATGGGTAACAATTGGCATATTCGAACTGGTTTGTTGGATGCAAGCACAACGAATGCTCAGCCCTGCCTTAAAACCGTTTAACTTTAAGACGTTTTTGCCCTTAAATGTTGCACTGCGTTGAACAGGTTATTGACAGAAAGCTCGGAGAAGCTTAAGAATGGAAAACGGCATGCTCTAGAAATCTTTGCCCTCTGTATAAGAGCTAAGAATAGGCCCCCAACATGGCAAAACAAAACCCTTTGCTCAAAGTTAAAAAATAAGCCATTAAGGATGCAACGCAGACACAACGAACCAACACAAAGAAGTGGTGTCTTTGTTTTTTCCCTAAGAAATTAAACTGTTTTGAAATGTGCTCCGTGCCCCTGCGATTCTCTGGCGTTGTTTGACAAAAGCTCTCTAGCTTGCTGACCGTACACCCGTCGTCTTTGATGGCGAAATGCTTTCCTGTGCGTTTTTCGCGCCCAAACCGTGAATTTCTCGCACAGTTTCGAACTCCCACGCCACGAAGGAATCTCTTTTTCGTTCCTTTCGTGAAACAAATGCATGTTTTTTATATTTGCGGTAAAATAGCAAGTCGATCGCGTCGCCACAGCGGTCAAACCAAGCGATATTTTAGCATCGCATTTTGGTCGAGTCTGTCAATTTTGGGTAATCTTACTCTAAAACATGCGGTTTTTTGAACAATCGAAGGCTATCGATAAACAACGTATTGGGACAAAGTCAACACGCCTAAATTTAATCAACTCGAGGCAAGATATCTTTCATTACCAGCTTTAAAAATTATTCAATGTTCCTCCCGCCATTGTGTCTGCAGTACCCGTTCATGTTTTGGGTACATTAGTTTAAACGTTTGTCGTGCAACATCTAATCAGAGTTTATAAAATTGTATCGAGTTTTGAAGCTTATCGTTAAGTCGCCATTGTTTGTAGCAATAAAGACGTCCATTCACGAATATAAACTCCAGTCTTTTCAAATCGGAATTCAAATTAAAGAACAGGGAAAATTGATTAGCGACACTTGGAATTTTCTAATTTGGTGCGAATTGAATTCGCGTGCCCAATTATGGTATTATTGTAGCAATTATGCAATCAAAAGCTGGATAATTTTGTTTCTTGTCCGTAATGCAAGAGCCTTTAAACGCATTTTACTCCATGTTGCATCGGCTTGGCTTGTGTAGTAGATCCCACAAGTCTTGTCTAGACAACCTGCTGAACATTGTAAGGCATGACTACTGATAGTTAATTCGCCGTCATCTTACGCATGCGATGCTAAATTTAGCACCCATGTAATTGCAACCTTGGTGCGTTCCCAGCCGTAATTTCAAAATTTTGTGGTCTTTTGGGGGGCCGGGAATACTTCTATTTGTGGTTTCTTAATGAAACGACAATAACATATCACGGTGTTTGCACTAGCTCATGTGTGAAATCGGATTAAAAGAACTCCTACTGAATTACCGCTAATTGTGATGCAGCCTTGCCAGACAGGATGCCTCCAAAAACAACATAAACAATCTGAATGTCTTGATAATGATTTTTAAGTTTGGAGTGTTGCTGCGATTATTTTTTCAGAGTACAGAATTTAAGTTTTAATTACAGGCTGTTGGATTAAGTTTTTAGCTTAAAAATTTTAATTTTTCTTTCAAGACAGAATTTGTTACAATCGAGTCAGACAAAACATATAACGCAATCATATTTCTGGTTTGCAACTTCGACACTCAACAGGTCGACTAAGTAGAAATGTTTTTTTATGTAATTACTAAATTGAGTTAACTAATAAATTAATTTGAAAACCCCATTTGTCTTAAACGATTGATTAAGGCATCTGTCAATTATGAAGGCCCTTTTGAAAGAAACGCTAATTTCGTTGATATGTTTCAGATTAAAACGCCAGAAAAGTTCTGATCTGGAATCGCAATAGACGATTCCAGCTATAGGCTAAATTTTGATTTATCAGCAAGAAGAATAACGAAATTCATTACTGCAGTCACAAAGAGAATCTTAAAATTAATGAATTGCAAAGTTTGCTTGTGAGATGCTGTAAAATAGGAAAGTTCGAGGCAGAATCAGTGCATTCAGTTAGAGCATGAAGCAATACTTATATTACTGAACTCAATTGCAGATTTTCGTTCTGTTATACGATAAATCGGTAAATTAGAACATGGAAAATTGTATATGGAAGGTCAAGCTCACTAAACATTCAACATCGTGTTGACACTTTGCGTCCTCGTGTGACATGGTATCCAGAGATATAGAAAATACATTGGATGTATTTGATACTGATTGACAACAATATTGCTTACCTCTCATTGCACGAAATTTCGTTTATGAGTACACTATCCACAAATCATATTTAAATCAAAATTCGCAGTCCTGAAGGGGGGGGAGGCAATTCCCATTTCCCAGCCCAAAGTTTGACTAACCCCCCCTGTCCAAGGGTACAAACCTCATAGTCTTAGTGACTGTCAGATCTTAATCCGATTGTCGGATCCCAGCCCCAGAGCATAGTATCTCGTTTTCCCAGTCAAAAATATATAGACTATATCCAGCTCGCATTTTAGTTCCTCCTTCACCTAGGACCCTGAAAATTGGTTACAATCGCTCTGTAAAATCATCTCTGAACCCATAGCCACAGGTCTAATGTAGTAATGTACACTTTGAAGAATTAAACAACCACTGCCAATCAGTGTGTGAAGGTAAACCCAAGATTTGATTGAGCAGATATGACAGATATGACCGTCCAGATGAGGGGGGGGGGGTAACGGAGGGGCGCCAACCTCGCACCATAACCACACAACAGGTAGCGTTATTTATAGATGTGACTTCATATTTTATCAACCAAGCTTCTAAGTATTCTTTGTTTAACAAATATTTTGGGAAAATATTCTTTGTGGAAAAAGCACTTTAAATGCCTCAAGGAACAACTGCACGCAAGCTTTTGGTCAGAATCATGTCCAAAGATAGCTCATTTATGTTTCGTGTTGGTTTTCGATTCCTCACTTTCTATATTTGTATTTGTGTAGCGGCTTTCCTTGGAGGCGAACTGAATACTGAGGACTTCTGTCAGCAGGAAAATACTGGCTTGCTTTTGATTATGTAAATTTAGTTACAATCTCCGTTTGTCTGCAAATTTTGCTATGCCAATGATTTGCCAATACTTCATTAGTTTCCTGGCTTGAAGATTTTTTTGCAAATTCTCAGTCAAAACGTGTGTGATGTATTAAACTCTTTCGAAGTGTTACACCATTCTCAGGCATGCTGAACTCAACAGAATGAATGTTTGCAAGTGAAAGAAAAGTCGGAATTTGTCACTTTCTATGACATAAACCCCGACTTTCCAGCTGTCTATCTAACTTAGTTCATTATCCTACAAGAATTCTTCGACTTCAGGGGCGGATTTAGTCACTTTATAGATTTTAAGTCAAAATATCTCCACAGTAACATTTTAGCTACCAGTGTACATTCTGTACCACAGCTGTACAGTTCAGTAATGTCAAGTTAATCCAGTACCTTCAAAATTTTAGAGATCAGCTATTCGCACCATTCCCCTCTCGTGTAAAGTTCATAAAAATGGCGGCGAAATTTAAACCTTTCGAGCTGTACAAAATGAACAAAAATACGAAGGGAAAACCTCACATTCCAAGTTGTTTCACATGACAGCATTACAGAATGTCTTGCCTTCGTTTTAGGATGCGATATTCCTTTAAGCGAAGCCGACAAAGGCTTAAAATTCCACGCTTCTTCGCATGAATTTGAGAGAGAACCACGTCGGGCCAGGCTCAGCGAAAACAAAGCATGGTGTGCAAAAACGACCGTGAAATACAGCGAGTACCTTCAGGTGAATTTGAGTAAGCTACGACACGTATCGGCGATAGAGCTTCAGGGAGCAAAATGGTCCTTCATGGAATATTATGTCAAAAAATTTTTGGTCAGCTACAGCATTGATGGGAAGAAATTTAAATTCTACAAATCCAAAGGTGGATCGAAAGTTTTGGTAAGTATTTGCTTATGATATATTTTACTGTTGCAACTGCAACCTTCTGGCCAGGAAAATGGCGGTGTCACAGGAAATTCCCCCCCCCCCCCATCTATGAAATTCACCCTCCCCCCCGTCTATGAAATTCACTTCCCCCCCGTTTATGAAATTCACTCCCCCCCACCCCATCTATGAAATTCACCTTTCTCAAGTGGGGCATAAGGCCATTGCAATTCAGATTTTAGTTCCCCGTCCAAGCATTTATTGCACTATATATATTACCTAAACAGTATAGATACTCAAAAATTGTGGATTTTTGTGATTTTGTGTACAAAAAGGTCAAATAATGGAAACGAGATAGCAATAATGCACAAATCATGCCGCCAGTTTCAGCAGATGCGGGCGGAGGACAGAAACTAAAGTCTAATTTGGAATGGGTTAGTCCTAAGCCTCATCTGGGGGGTTATTGGAGTTTACGTCAGGCATTTAACCAGTACAAATCCAAGAATCTTGTCAGCAAAAGGAATAATTATCATTGTGATATAGATTAGTATTTAGAAAACAATTGAGGGGTGAGATATCGATGAAAACTTTCTTGTTTTTCTTGTAAGTTGCAAAATTCTAGCAGTGAATCAAAATTTGCTCAAAAAATCTTTTGAATCCTATGGTAGAGGGAACTTTCTAGTAGGAATATTACCCCCTGGTTGATTTCCCATGACAGCGGAACTGCCAGTTAAGCGTTTGTATTAGCCAGAGAATGCAACTGACTGGCCAGGGCATCCGTCATGAACATGTGTAATGTGGCATGCATGGGAACAAAAATTTCAAAAGTTTTGACTTGGCCGAAAACTTTAAGCCTGTATGAGCAAAACTATATTAGCCTACAATGCATTGTGAGTTAGTTAAGGAAAGATACAACAACAAAATTTAGGGAAGAGTTTGAGTACCAAATTTTGCAAAATTTTGAGTACAAAACCTCCCACAAAAATCCTAATTGCACCAAAATTTTTATCTGGCAATTGTAGGATTACAGCATTGAGCACATTTGCACTGGCTGTTATTTAAGGCTGCTCATGAGTGCCTTATAGTCTCAAATGCTGTTAAAAGTATCAGTTATGGCTGGTCAATTAGTGTTTTCCAGGTTGTATATTACTGTATAACATGATAAAGCTAATACTTTAGTCACATTGAACATACATGACCTGCCCAATATATTTATTTTTCATATCAAAAGTGGGAAAATGGCATAAGGAGTAGCTACTAAATGCTGAATTGTATATTGTAATTTGCGCCAAATACTTGCACTGTTTTTCTATGGTATAATAATTAGTCAGCACTGTACTTTGTTTTGCTTTAAATTTGTGTGTTAATGTGGGTTATAAGTATGAGTCGTTGTCAACTGACTGTCATTTCCCAGCCAAATTGTCTTTGTCATATATACAATAACTAGGTTCAAGTTTGAGAAAGAAAGAGTTTGGAATTAATTTCTGCTCTCTGTATTTTTTAGCCCTGGACGGTATGTGAAATTTATTTTTTCTTACTGATTCCAAGGTAAAAAATAAAAATTATAAAGTACTGCATATTCATGGTATACTTAACATGCACTCACTAATTTACTGCACCAATGATATTCAAATTGTACTTAATGCATTCACACATGATTGGTTACCCTTAACCATCATCCTGGAACAGACAAGACTCAGAAGTTATACCCATATTATTTCACATGTCACCCACACCAATCCAAAATCTCTACCAACACCACCTAGTTAGTGTAACTATTGGACTGAGTATTAAGTTCGTTAAATGACTATATTTCAACAAAACTACATTGAATAAGTAAACATATTACACCAAAACTACATTGAATAAGTAAAATTCGTCTTTAAAGAAGTTATTATGATAAAAAAGGTTAACAAAATAATTGATTATTTTAATGCACTATAGTCTAAATGTATTTCATTTTAAGATGATGCACTTATCATAAATATAAATATTATAAACAAAAGTTAAAAGTGGAATTAAGGTTACTGAACTAGCACATTAAGATTTTAAGAACATGCAATTTGCAGATCAAATTTCAGAGGTATGCCAGGATAGGCAGGGGGGTGCGCCTCCCCCCTAACGAGATGATCTTGGTATGCCCCTACAAAGAAATAAACTGATAGCATTTGACCTGATGAACACTTACAACCAAAAACAAACATACATAAACTGAACCAACAGCATCTGTACGTACATTCGTACCAATCCAAACATTGCCAGAAATGCTGACTTTGCACGAAAAATTTCACAACTGGTGCTGGTTTTATTAATTCTTGTCAGTTGTTGTTTATTGTTTTGCTAATATGTGGCTGGTGTTGTTGTTGTTGTTATTGTTGTTATTGTTACTGTTGCTGGTTCTTGTTATTGTTGGTTTTTAATAATGCTTGTTTGTTTGTTGTTGTCCCTGTCATGTAATCGTCCTTGCTGCTGTTCATTTCAAAACTACCACATAATTGTTTCTTCTGTATGAAATGGGTATTTCATACTTGTACACTTGTGATGTCGATGTTAAGTGTGTCATAGCTGTATGTTACTCTGTGTAAGTTACTATTGTGAAAATTCTGACTGCTTTTGTTTGATTGAATTCTAGTGATTCTCTTCTTTTTCAAGGTTTGTAAACTTTAGTGTACACAACTTTATATAATTGTACTGTGCTTTATTTACATTATATTTCACAAGAGACATTACAACCCAGCATAATTCAACTTACAATGTGACTTGAATACTAACTTTAACAACTAATTATATAACTAAAAAACTAATCAATGTAAGATTAAGACTGAATATAATTACATAAAACCAACTAATGCAACACTAATTGTTATCCATCTAATATAGTTATTGTTCTTGGTTATATAGTAATTACCTGTTGTTTTAAATTATTAATTTGCACTTTGTATACAATGTTAAGGCGTTTGCATCATTGTTTTTGTAATTTGCAAAGATGAATTGTAATATTATATCTCAACATGATTATATTATATCAATAATTATAATTATGGTAGTATACCTACAACATACCCTCATTGTATACCTGCCTGCATGGCTGTGCAGATAATGTTAATGAGCAAGATGCCACAACCCTGCCACAACACTTTATTCCTTCTGTGACTACATGACTAATTGATGTGGTTACCAAAACTAATCCTATCCCACTAACAGCCAACAAGGGTGTGATGGCATTATTTTGCCCAAACATTTATCATAACCACACTCTAATCCTTACTAAATTGTAGACGGATTTTCTGGGAGTGCAGGTTGTGCAATCGTTCTAAATATTATTTTTTATCCCCAAAGAAAATAACCCCCACCCCCCCCCCCCCCCCCATCTCAGCATAATATATAGTCCACTGTCTAAGTATCTATCTGTCGATCTACCTTTAAAGCTTGACTGTATTATGTGATTTCCTTTTGCATGTGAGGTACTTTGGGAACTTTCCAGATAAAGGACCCACTCAGATTAAGCTTTATTTCACATATGCTGAAGGGGTGGAGCCGTGAGAGGGTGCCTAGAGAGCAGAATACAAAGCTCAGATTCAACCTCCTAGAGTTTATCCCACCACCCCAGTAAATAATATGAAAATCCGCCTATGTACTAAATCCTAATCATTATCAAGCCTTTCATTCTTACCAATATGCCCTATTATTTACCGCACTCTAATCCCGACACCAATCCTAACCACTTGCTAATCACAATCCCAGCCTCCAGTCACGCTTTTTTAAAACATGACGATGATTTCTCATATCGTCTTCATCTTACTTTCTCAGCAGATATTCACTGGAAATATAGATGCGTCTCACCCAAGCTTAAACGAAATCCATCCCGCATTCGTTGCGAAGTTCGTCAGGATTTACCCATTGACTTTCAACTACAAAATGTGCATGAAAGCTGAATTGTATGGCTGCAATGACACAATTGGTATGTGTTCTGGTGAAAAGAACCCCATGACCAGCTAAGAATTTAGCACGTAAAGTAAAAACAAATTCCGAATGTACAGGAGATCTTGAGATCCGATATATCATTCAAGCAAGACGTAAAATTGAAACTGTAAATTTGTGACTTTGTTTCGACTTAATTTATAAAAAATTGAAAATTCTCTGTTTCAATTTGTTGGAACGATATGTTGATTCTGAAGACCTCCTGTGTATTAGAAATTTTGTTTTTTTTTTTACTTTTCTCAAAAATAAGTCGTAGCTCATATAATATGATAAATTTTTAATTCCTGATTGCTTGAGATTTTTCGTTTTATCGAAATATGAAGCAAACAAATAGACCATACCCATAATGACGTCATTTAGTATAGTTAAGCATGTAAAACTATTTGAATATGCCAATATAATTGAATGGTTTAAGTAACAAAAAGATTATTTGTGAAATAAATATGTTAAATTATTTGTTTCATTTGATGTTCTGGACAAATAAGGACCTAAAAAAATTTAACAATATTGCCATATTTAAATAATTTTACCTGCTTAACTAACTCCAGGGAGAACAGCATTCGCTGATGGAGTTACCCTGGATAAATAAAGCTTCTATCTATCTTCGTAAAATATATCTTTTTTTTACCAATACTGAAAGCGGTCAAACTTTATTTATCTCGCTTCACCTAATGACTTTTTTCAATACCTTAAGATCATTTACGCTCCATAATGAGCCCCGATATAAGCCTGAGTTATGTAACGTAAAATTGAAAAGCAACTTTCCAGCAGCTTGTTTAGAATATTGAAAGAAATTGCCCGGAAGCTTGGAGATATTTTGTCAAGATCAATAGTAGCAGCAGTCGAAAGTTTTGGCAAACGTGCCTGCAAAATGTTTGCATGCAAAATGAAAACATTGATCCATTCCACTCGTATGCCGAGTTTTGAATTAAGCAGGATGAACTAAATCTATTGCCACAGCTAGAAAGGATATCGTAAAATCAGTTTGATTGCAAAATGTTGTGAAATAAGGAAGATTTAGCCTTGCGAAGTTTCGAAAATTTTGTCTTTTGTTGTACGCGTGGAAAATGTTTCCACATTAGCCAAAATTAGCTAGGAGTTGTGGTAAGCCTTTTCTGCACCTAATACAAAGATATATATATACATTTTTCGATTTTGAAGGATCAAATTTTTCGGATTTTACAACATTTCGTAAGCAGTCTGCAGACTGGCAGTCGAAAGCTCGTGTTTGATTAAATTTTACCACCAGAGAGCGTTTCAAAAACTATACAAAACAAAATTTTGTCAAGTATTTTCTTGATTGCATGCTTTAAGAAAGTAACTTAAATTGACAATAAAACTTGTTTTGTAAAATTTTTGTAACTGTGTTCTTTGTCAAGATATTTAAAATAATACAACGTGTGATATGACATTGCATAACGAGTGTCGATGAAATTGCTTATTTTGTGTCATAAAACAATAGAAAATAACTTAAACTTTACTTGTATGCGCGTAAGCTATAATTTATCACTCGGCCTCGTCATTTATCCGCAATAGTTTGGCTATTTCCAAATACATGAATCTTTTCCAAAAGTCACTATGCAATGTGCTGTCAAACGTTGTACTGTTTAGTGTTTACATCTGGAATATCTCGACAAGGAACGGAGTTACAAAAATTCTTAATAAGAAGCTATATTGTCATGCGAACAAGAAAGTACTGGACAAAATTTTCTTCTCGTTAAGCTGTTTACAAATTTCCAGGGCTCATTTCTCTATTTTCCCTTCAGATTGTACTCATGTGATCAAGTTGGGCCGAGACCAAAGAGCGACAGTAAACACCCCATCCTATCCCTTGTCCTATCGCAACGATACCCACTGTAACTGGTTGGTGTACCTGCCCAAACCCGAGATGCCCGTCTCGATCCTTGCGATGGACTTCGATGTTGGCGGTTCTGCTCCGGACCAGATGTCATGTGCCAGTCCTGTGGTGCAACTGTACCGGAACCTGCACTCGTTCTCCAAGTATAGGATTGGAAGCTATTGTAACAACAGCAAGATGGCGATGCCCAGAGAGACGAAACTGACAGCGGACTCCCTAAGGATTTCATTCACTGGAGGTTATAATCACATGGCCCGACACCGAGGCTTTTCGCTTTTGATCTGGTCATCCCAACAAGGTATGAGACTTTGAGCAAAACAGTTTGCACGATAAATTGGCAGTGCCAGTTACTAAATATGTCTTATATTCAATTAGACTGTAATTTTGCATTCAGTTACAATATACGAGTAACATTAATCACATCAAAGCTTCAACATGCAGTATTAGACGAGTTTTATCACAATTTACCAAAACGTGCGATTTTGTTTGTTTGCCAACGAAAAATTCAAAATGACAATCCGATACAACTCAATCTTCAGTTCATCATGAGCATCCGTACTTTAGCACAAAGTTTTTGTATATTTTATTGACTTATTATCTGCTTACAACCATTCTTTCCCAGCTTTGTAGGCTTCTAATCGCCGAGCCCGAGGCGACTGATTGTTTTAGTATAAATTTCCAGGTGTTTGCAAGTAGTAATCAACGCGACTTTATAAAAATTCACATCAAATTTATTACTGTATATAAGACGTTTTGGTTTTCGGTCTGTTTTAACTAACGTGTATATCTCATTCATCTCAGACTACAAGACCGCCAAGGCATGTGAAAACTCAATGATCACGTTGAACTGTACCGATGCTGAAAAAGACATCGAAGTCATCTCGGCCTTCTACGGCCGTCGTCCAAATTCCCCGATATGCGGTGCAAAGAACGAGCCAACAGCTAACACCACCCATTATACAGAGTCTTGTAAAGCTCCAGACGTCCTGCCCAAGCTGCAAACCATCTGTGATTATCGTAATGTATGTAAGATCATGGTTGATGATGGTAATTTTCCTCATGGTTGCACCTCTGGAGATGTACTTGAAATGTTTGTCGTCTATCAATGCAATGTTACCAAACGTAAGTGCATTTTTGTATTGTTGTTCGGAGGGTGCCCTGTACTGACGGTGCAATGGACAGACATTTCATAAATTTTCACCTAAACATGAGGCACAAAATCAAACAAAAATGCTAGTGCAGACCATTATCGGTTGTTCCGGGTTGTAGGGATAGTCACTAACTCTTTCGAGACCTTTATCAATGTACTATTTCCAAAGATAGACTAAATGTGTAAAGATTTTGTTTATACCAATAAACAAAATCTTTAATCACAGCTGAAAAAGAGAGAGTCTCAAAATTAGCAAAGTCTGGTGGTAAAATGTTGTAAAATACGGGAAAGTATATCCTTTTCGTATCTGGTACCTGTAGGCTTCTCTGTGCCTAATAGGAATGTATACAAAGTTGAAAAATACCCAAGACTATGTTTGCCTGATTAGTTAATTCTACTGTATATATCAAACCAATTTCATTATCGCCTGATTAGTTAATCCTACTGTATATATCAAACCAATTTTGTTGGCTGATTATCCATTAACGGTATAATGTAACTCGTTTAATTTTGTGTAGACATTTCGAAAACTTCAACGTCAAAAAACTGTGTAGATTCTACTATATCGACCAATACTCTGTCAACCTCGTCTTCACTAACCGATGGTAATTACATTTTAAGATCCACCTTGAACAGCACAGTAAATACGGCACCATTTTTTGCACAAACCTATAGATAATGAGTATTTTGTGTTTCCGCTGAATTTGTCTAAAATTTTACAAAAACGGTGACATTCAAAAGCTAAATGCCTAGGGCCGGTCGTATAAAAAGTGATTAAAGTTAACCATGATTAGTGGAAACATCAACCAATCAGAACAACGTATTTAGAACTTAATCAACTACAAAACAGTGATTAAAAAGTGATCAAGAGTTTTATACAACCGGCCACTGGTCTTTTTATTTGCGAGAAAAACGTTCCATTATGATACACCCTTTACAATTGTATAAAACTAAAAGCTGCGTTTACCACAGAAATTTTAAAAAGTATAAAACAGTGGTACTCTGTAAATATAGAAATGATTTTACATGATGACTGAAAGTTAGTCGAAACGTTGTATTAAAATTGTTTCTATTTACGGAGAGTCATGTTTTGTACTGTATCTCAACTCAGATCTTTTCTCTAATTTGGTGCTCTATTGTTTCAGCCGTGCCAACTACAACACCACCTCCCACAACAACACAAGCGTTAACCAACTTCACCACAACTACCGAATCTGATGCAACTCCTACCAACGACTTCCACGGAGCGACCACGAAGATCCTGGCCAAACATAAAAAAGACGATGGCAGTCCAGTCGTTATGATCGGAGCAGTGGCTGGAGGAGTGTTCCTTTTGATCATGGTCGTTATCGCAATCATCACGTGCATTTGTTGTAAAAACAGGTAAACATTCGCATCCTGCATGGGTAAGAGAACTGCCAAATTCTAGTCAGGAATGATGGGGCTGGAAAGAAACGTAGAAATTAAACAACAGCATTCATAGTCCAGCATCAGCTTGTCTCAGTATTTCTGCTTTTATAAATAACAGAAACATCCAGTGTTCGATGTGTAGAATTTATAAAATTTGCAACTTTCGCACGGCCACATGTATGAACAGTATAGAGAATAAACAGTTGGTGCACTGGGAACCTGCATAGTAAATATGCATGCATAATGCGACATTGTAAGGTCTTATTAGTCGAACTGTTTTCATGTGCTCTGAATGTCTGAGGTGAAAAATTCAAATGTTAATTCAATTCATAATTCGTTGACTATGAATTGAGAGAATTTTCCAGTTTTTTGCGCAAGTTATTTAGAGCACATGAAAATATGAAAAGCAATATTACGTTTAACAAAGAAAGCAATTAAACTGTTGCAGTATATGTAACTATTATTAGCACAAATATCCCCTGGACGGGTTAGCAGAGTGATAAACTGGTTAAAGTCATTAACTAAACAAAGTAATATTTTTTTATAGAAACAATGAAAAAAAGAAAGGAGTTGTGACATCTGAGAGGTAGGAGCAAAAATAATTCTATATTTAGATCACTTTGAGGAACCGGCCGATCAAAGCTCGATGATATAATATTAATATCAAGAGCACTATGGACTGCACAGTGCACATAGAAAGCTATTTAATTATCAACTTCAACACTAACCCCTAAGCTAAACGCTGAACAACACAGTAAAACACGACATTTGAACTGACCAGAACTGTAGCACCAGTACATGACTGCTGTGCCCCTATTAAATTATTACTTTACTGTATTGGTGCAGACTATTACGTGTGTTATGTATAGCTTATTGTATATATCTTGCTTGTTTCTTTTAAAAGCACTCAAAGTAAAGTGATGGTTGAATCTGAAAGCCTGTACGAAGAGTATGTGTTGATAAAATATATATTAAAATTTCATCTAATCTAATCAGCAATTTAAAGTAAAGGTTTAATCTTAATCCAGCGTTAAAGCAGACGTGTTGAACCCAGTGTTAATCCAATCCTTTCTTAAACCACCTTTGAACATTCTTAAAATCTGGTTTAGTCATGTGGATGATAAAAACATTAAGTGCGAGTGAAATTAAACGAAAGGTTTTGGTGAGGCAATCATGAGAGCTTTCACCTCTGTGATAATGTATTTCATCTGATAATGGAAACTTCAGTTGCTTGTGTGTTTGCACGGTGATAACCAATCAAAGTATAATTTGAAGTGGAAACACCACGTAAAATTAGTATCAGAGAGTGAGAGCCTAGGGACTAAGGCTGACTTTAGTTGGAGGGAGGGGAGGCGGAAATGATTTGTCTGGAAAAAAAGGTAAATCAGGCGCGGAATAACATCCGACCAGAATACGTATCAAGTACGGGCATGAAAATGGGGTGGCCACATTAGTTCACATCCACATCGACCAAGCTAAAAAATTGTCTGACCACGCCAAGAACCAAGCCCACGACCCCTGGAACGCTGCCTCAATGCTGCTTCAACCGACCCGACCACGTGAATGGGTTGGCTGAGCATTAGGCTAGCAATTCCTGTAGCGCTGAAGCATATTTTACAGCTTGCTTTGTGTGGATGTGGACTCACAGCAGCACGACAGACAAACTCTAACATGACTGATTTCCATCTACCTGTTTCAGGATTGATGATCTGGCAGCGGAATCTGTAAGATACTCTGAGACTGAACCCCCTAAACGCAGGTTTGTATGCTATGTCTTCACTTCACTGGTAAATATGAAATGGATGGAATATATGAGTAGCTAGTTTGCACACACTTTCATGTGAACGTATCATGTTCCTGATGCTTTTGTGTCTCTCTATGCTCCTAAACAGTCAAAAACCCCATAAGCTTGACGCTACTTGCCAATTTTACGGCTTTTTGGAACTGTAACAATCTTGCCAATATCATCAAGTTGCAACAAGTCTTGAAAACAGAATGGCGCAGCAGTTTTACCGACTGATTTTCATTGTAAATTGTTTCTTATAGTTCACCACATGCCAAACGCCTGGGGATGAGCGAAAATCCGCTGTACCAAAGGTATGCATAACATACGCAGCAAAAAATGAACAATCTGTCAAGGGTTGGTATGAAAACAACATTGAAACATATATTGCTGGCAAATCATATTGTTAACAACATTGAACAAAACATTGTTTTCATCAGCCCTGAACAGTGTACTGCTATCAGAAAACTAGGGTTTCATGCTTATTTTCTTTGATATGTACCAAACTTTGTCTTTTTCTTTTTAGTGGAGGACCAGTAAAGGCGAACTCTTCATACGACATTCAAAGCACTCCAAGATACGAAAACCACAATCAGTTGAATCGTCCACATTCTGTAGGCAATCCCCTCCAAACTTCAAGTATGCCCCACAACCCAGACCCCCACTACGTGGACGTATTAAAATCGCCCGAGGAGTTGCCCGCCAACTCTCCACCGATGGTGCGATATTTGGCTCCGTCGAGGTGCAGCCCTCCGGATTTCCGAGTCACAATACCGCTGGATCAGCTCTCTGATTCGGAATGTACCCCGAATAGCTCATCTCCTGGGGGAGAGGATGTTTACGAACCCATGGATGGAAGTAATGCCTGATCTGACTTGTTTTTATTAATTATCGTAAAGGTATTGGATGCATATGCATTTTTCTCGCCAGCATATTGACAAGTGCTGCAGTTTGAAAAAATTCAAACCAATTTGTCATTTTGGCAGCCTAAGTGTTTTCTTCAACTAGCTACTATAGACAAAAAGTAGGAATCGATCGTTTTGATTGATTATAGATTTAAGTTCTATGTGAGGTTGAATTGTGAGCATAAGATTAGTTTTGCGAAAACACAACGCAAATTTATTATTATGTATACATTCATTGATGTTTTCACAAAACTAAGTTTTTTTATGTTTATAGATTGCCTTCCAACCCTACGTCGTTTGTAAGACTGTTGTGATAAGTATTTCAAATTTTAAACCCATTCTTGGGTTTCCATAAATTTCCGTGAGGGTCAACTCTAAGTCGAGACACAGTCATCATACTGATAAGAAATGTCCATAATGTGTGTTAGCCTTTAGTGTCTAGCCTTTTGGTACAATTTCATATCATTAGCTTACTCCAGTACAGGTTTTCTTAAGTAGCAAAAAGAGTATATTTAGAAGTAGTGGTAGTTTTAATTATTAATAATTTTATCAAAGTATTATATATATATATAACCTTTTTTTTCATAAAATTTTTTAAACTGTAGTTAAACACCAATTAAACTTCCGAGGTTCTACGTTTGGTTTCCGATTCTTAATTTTAAAGAAGGATTTCAGTTATTTTTTAGAATTCAATTTAAGTTATTTTTAAGATTTGAAACCAACCAGTTTAAAAAGTAAAAAATGCGCCTTTTTCGAAACTTGTTTATTTCTGGAGATATTTTATGCTTAGCCAATGAGAGTGCTTCCTTCGTCTGGCTGTCTGTCAGTTGTTGAAACATTTTCGAACCTTCTTCGGTCGAACCTTCTTCGATAGAACCTCGTATTCATTTCATTCTTATTATACTATACATAAATTTGTAAAAATAGTTTATAGGTGTTTTTGTAAACAGGCTGTGCTTTTTTAAAAAATGCAAGTTTTTGAGGTACTTTGCACGATTATGTATATATATAAATAATATATCGTGTAGATGTATTGTAGTAAATAATGTAGCATTATTATTCGAGGTATATAATTCCAAACGCGAATAACATTTTAACTCGAACTTATGTATTATTGTTATATAAAGATTAAATTCGTTTCAAAAAGTGTGCAATTTAAACTATACGGTTTCTGTTAGCTTTAGATTATGGTCAGAAACAGGTAGAGAAAAAACGAGTCCTATACAGTGTGTCCGAGAGAATATGTCACTTTGACAAAATAGGAAATAAAAGAACTTTTGAATGAAATTCAGTTAAAAAAACTAGATGAAACAAGGAGTTGGTAATGTTGGCTAGCCTCCCTATAAAATTTAAGTCGCATTCGTTTAGGCATATACCGAGAAATAAAGGTTTTTCAGAAATGGTTTTTCTTTAAAAATGCTCCGATCCTAAGAGGAGCAAAATAAAGTATTAGCATAAACTGCGCATGTGTGAAATATTGTATCTAATTTACTTAAAGGTACATTCAAAATGAAGCTATATTTCTTTTTATGCCAACGTGGTTTGCGTTGAGTTCACGGCTGAGATTGGTGCACTCGTCGAACGATTTTCATTTTACCATAATTGCATGTTGACTGCTCCCAAATCAAGTTTGGAGTTAGAGAAAAATTACCTCTAAATTTTTAAGATGAGATTTTTATGATGCGTGAATTGACGCGTTTTCTTTAAATTAAAAGCAATGCTAGTTGGCATAACAAAGTATCTACAATGATATTTACTGCGGTTGGCGAGCTGAGACCAGGGGTGTCAATGTGTTTACATACAGACAACATCCCATTTCACCATAAGTTATTTTAGCCGAGGTTTTCATGCTTATAAAATAAAACCAATGCGAACATAGCACAACCTTTATTCTACTTTGCTTTGGTGACAAGTGAATGACATGTAAATTAACCCCATTTCAGATCATATGGTCTAAAATGGATTACTCTAATGGTAATTAGAATCATTCGCGATTCATCGACTGCTTTGCGCACACAGTCGGATTAGTTCGTAGGCGGTCGGAAGATACGAAATTCTGCGAAGCAGAAGCATAGAATAAAGAGGTAAAATCCATGGCACGATATTTTAGCAGCAATATTTAAGCAATCCTGCCTTTGTTTCAAGGTAATATGCTTTATTTCCTATCAGTACGTGTAAAAGGGTACGTAGATCTTCGATATAGACAGACTTTGTAGACAATCAGTTTGAATTTAGCGAAATATTTGAACATGCAAAATTCCTATTGGCAAGTGTGATTCAGACCTTGGTCTTGCTGTGGCCGTTTGCCAAAGTAGAAACAGTGGTCTACATGAAATCTACCGTTAGTTTTAATGTGTTTTAGTAATTAGAACCAATATAATAGCATAAAAATTCCAGCAAAATTAATATTTTAAAGCTGTAGATGTTGCAAATTAAGTGCCATTATTTTCCATTTCCATCCATTTTACATATCACAGACCTAGATACTCTCCTACAACCACTGATAGAAAATAAAGCATGTTACCTTGAAGTAAAGGTAGGATTTTTACTTTTTTTACTTGGCAAAAGTTTTACTTGTTTTCCCACGCCGAGAAAGGAGTTTGAATTTGACAGTCCGACTGTCCACGAGCAAATATCGGAATGCAACGATTAGAACATGAAGGGTTAGGACGACTACTTTTGCGGGATGGTTTTTCGTGAGTTTCTTTACTGAAAGCAATATGGCGACGTCCGCATATGAACTCGAGACACTAGAAGCCCTCCTTGGTAAGTGTTTATTTCTTCTTTTATGCTGGGGAAATCTTTCAAAAAGCTATAAACCTCCTAAAGTGTTTCCCATCTCGCGTGATATGGTCGTTTTGTCACGTCCAAGATACAAAGTTTTTGTAATTTCTAAAGGCCCCGGCGGCCGGCTCGCGTATTGTGTTTTCAACCCGGATGCAAAAATACTACACGTACATTCTTACAGTTTACAAAACCTTACAAACTCCTAGATAAATGCACGGATCCCACCACGGGAAAAGAAGATTGGCGATACATCAATGCATTCTGTGACCGTGTTATCAAAGATTATGACGGGTAATTTGAGTTGCTGATTTAGTGTTTTGAGTTTAAATAGTTTTAATATTTTCAATCTCACTTATTCGCTCAAGAGTTCTAAAGTGTTCGTTAGGGAGAAGAGTTTTGCATTGCTTTTCCTTACAATAAGGTGGTGTACTTACCTGAAATTTACAGGGTAAAATTGTTTCGAAACAATTTGTTTATCTCCATTCAATACCTTGCTCTTTTGTTAAGTTGAACTTACCAAATGTTTATGCTTTCCAGGCCATTGATTTCGACAAAGTTGATAATACGCAAGCTTCAGACATTTGAGGAGAAATCATCTCTAATGGCTTTGTCTGTATGTATCCTAAACATTTTGACATACAAGCTTGTCTAAAGCTAGTCGCACACGAGGCGATTGTAGATGTCTGATTTTTGTCGACTGACCAAATTGTTGCATGTGCAATTTTTGGAGATTTTGGTTTGCTGGTCGAAATCTGGCAAAATCAATATATTTGGTTTTATATCAAAATCAAGCCTGCTTTGCACTGAATGGATTTTGGTGCGCGGAATGGAATTTTACATCAGTCATTTATTGTGTGCGCCAAAAAATCGCACTTAAAGAAATAGGGGAGCAAGTGATTTGCGTCACTTGTAAGTTTCACCAGAGCAACTGGATTTGAAGATTAGAGGTCTTACAGAAGTCTTACATTATGTAATGGACCTTTAACCTTTTAGACGGAATTTTGAAAAAATTTGAAACGGGCAAAAATATTACCGCATCTTGAAAGAGCATTCTAATCTTAGTAAAATTTCAAAGTTTGGTTGGGAAATGTTCTAAAATATGGAAAATATAGCCTTGCAAATTTGGCAAATTTTGTATACATTTGTATTATGGGTGGAAAATAATACCCAGTTGATACCCTTGGGTATTCATCTCTTACGGATAATACAAAACCACAGGAAATTTGCCAACTTCGCAAGACTATATTTTCTCTAGTTTACAACAATTTACAACCAAACTTTGCAATTTTACGAAGTTTAGGATGCTCTTTCAAGCCATGGTAATATTTTTTCCTGTTTCAATTTTTTTTTTCAAAATTTTGTCTAAAAGGTTGAAGGTCCATTGACAATTTACAGCTGAAAGCGACAAGATGGACATAGTTAACATCTTTGCCTTGTGCACTAGAATACGTAATAGATTTCAAACCTTGCCTGTGATGTAAGTCACTTGCTTCCTCGTTTCTCAAATGTGCCTTTGAATGACATGTGACATGTCCAGGACAAGGGGTGAAAGTGAGAATGGTTTTTTGTTGTCTGCAGGTACTCGAGGCTTGTGTGAAGAACTGCGGACAAAAATATCACCAAGAAATTGGCAAATTTCGATTCCTGAATGAACTCATCAAACTTCTTTCTAACAAGGTACAATCAGGAACAATTAGCATCACCACAAACACCTCTAGATGGAGAAGGGATGCTCTATCTTCAACCTTTTAACTGGCAGTCTAAACACTGCATGGGTCTGTAGCTAGTTGATCTGAAAACATGAAAAAGTACTGGCACTAGTCGTCAAATAGAAATCCATTTTTCGATCCAAATTATCAAATTTCTCAAGAAATATAATTTACTTTGTTTCTAAATTTCTGGCAGACTTATAATTTTCTTTATTACAGACAATTACTCAGTTTCAACAAGATTCACAAAGGGAAACAAAAGATATCAGTGATTAACAACAGCAAAATGGATTTCTATTTGGTAGCTAGTTCCAGGCCTTTCACTCACAGTCATATCAGCTAAGGCATTGATCTGACAGTAGACTGACTACAACTGTGACTGTCTGCTTATTTTTTCCTCTGACAGTATGATGGTCCAAGAACTCAACAACCAGTTAAACTCAAGATCATTGAGATGTTCTTTAGCTGGAGTGTTGGTTTGCCCAGTGAACCAAAGATTAAAGAAGCATATTTAATGTTGAAGAGACAAGGTACCATAAAGAGAGTGTCAGTCTGTTGTGTCCATAGCTAGCTTCTGTTCAGCAAAGTGAATATTCCAGATATGAATTAAGATCAGTTCCCAAATATATCTGTGTGGTTAAAGTGATGTAGGACAGGTATCCACTAGGTGATATGAGAACACGGAAGAGTACTGGCACTAGTTGTCGAATAGAAACCCATTTTGAGCTAAACTAGCAAATTTCTCATCAAGTATAATTACTTATAATTCCAAATTTCTGGTAGACTTATAATTTATAGTACTTTACTAAACATAATTATTCAGTTTCAACACATTTCATAAAGGAAAATAAAAGATTATTAAGAGATTAAAAACAGCAAAATGTATTTCTATTTGATAGCTAGTTCTGGCAGGCCTTTTACTCACGGTGAGATCAGCTGGCAGTCATTTCACCAACAAGTTGTTTTGCCAACTGTCAGTTTGCAGTATACCTCTGGGCTATATATGTATATGAACTGACAGATGACAAAACAACTTATTAGCCAAACTGCCGCAAATTCATTCGGATACATTGGAGTTTAAACAGTTGACATTACATGACAGAGACTTTTGTCTGGGTCGATAGTGTGAAAGACCCTACTCCCAGCCTGACAGAGTAAAATCACACCTGGTATATATGTCTTACTGAAATCTATCTAAATGGATATTCTTTGCTTTTTCCAGGAGTTGTTACTGCCGATCCATATTTACCAAGTCAAGTTGAACCAGTAAGTTAACATGACATAACAAAAGTGAAATACCAAATCGATTAAAACAGTTAAAGTAGATTTCATCATCCATTCATCGCTACACTTTTATTATAAAGTCGTAAGTAATAACCATATTATGAACAAACATATTAAATTGATGAAATGTCCTAGGAAAAGTTCTATAAGTTGACAAAAGTTATTTTAATGAATATATGTGATGACGGTGGACCAGTCGAGACAAAGTTTAACAAGATTTTAAGCATTTCCAATACCCAGTATAAAGAAGAGCAAGAATAAAATACCAGGAAAGCACAATCATAAAAAAAAGGAAATTTTGATATTTTTAACATGTTTGTTTCCTACAGTAGTGGGCTGTTTTTTATATCATTATAAGCCTACATCTGCTAAGCCGAACGTGAAGTGAATATAGGCTTGTAATTACCAGGTGTTTACCAATAAAAATAATAAACAAAACTTCATAAAAATTCACTTCAAATTTATTACAGTATAAAAAAGCAAGTAGCTGTAGTCACTGGTGAGTGACTGTAAATTTAGAGACAGCGAATCATGACCAATATACAGTAAATGCAGGAAAATCAATAGTCATCTGGAAACTTATACTAATCAACAATTAGTCGCCGAAGGCGAGGTGATTACAAGCCTATATTCAAAGCCTATAGTCGAAAGCGAAGTGACTATAGGCTTGTAATCACCGAGCCTGAGGCGACTAATTGTTTTAGTATAAATTTCCAGGCGTTTACAAATAATAATCATCACAACTTTATAAAAAAGACAAAAAGAAAAAAGTGAATCTTGACCAATCGGAACGAAGGAAAATTTATACTAATGGAATATATTCAATTGAGGGACGCTAACTTCAATTGATCTAAAGTATTTTTACCAACTCTCATCCTTGTTTGATTGCAGTAAAATTGTTGCAATAAATGTCTTTGATGTTGTTTTCAGTATAAACCAGTACCTCAACCTAGAATGGCAACTTTTGAAGATGAAGAGAAATCTAAGGTTAGCAAACGAAAAAGCCAACTCGAATGTCGGCGCTGCCGCATTTTCAAGACGTATTAACACTGTTTTATCCTTTTAACATTTGCTGTTGTTTTTCCTTGTAGCTTTTGGCCAGATTACTGGCGAGCAAGCACCCAGATGATCTGCAAGCAGCAAACAGACTTATCAAAAACATGGTCAGACAGGTACAGGACTAGCCAAAGTCGATACTCAGCCAGAAAAAGCCGCATATTTCATTCAAGTTCTTGATTTTACCAGCTTTATACAAGTTCCTTTACCAGCAGACAATTTGATAAAATAAAGCACAAAACATACTCTTGTAAACTGAAGATATGAGCTATTGAAACAAGAAAACACAAATCACGGTGATATTTCGACTCATTGCCAAACCTAATTATTTACAGTACAATATATAAGATCTGAGCACGCTTGTAAATAATTAGGTTTGACAATGACTTTGCAATAAAGTCGAAATATCACCGTGATTTGTGTTGTTTCAATAGCTCATATCTTCAGTTTACAAGATGTTACTATTCGGAGAGTGTTTTGTGCTTTATTGTATACAAGTTTGTCATTCGAGTTTGGATAATCAGACTTGAGAGAACTTGACGTTTGGAAACTTACTACAACTTGTTGAAACCACTTGCATTCAAGCATATAAACACATAAAACGCCTTCACACTCAACTTACAGCAGACTTGTTATCATTAAGCCAGGGTAAGCGATGCGAACGCGTCCTCTAGAGTTGATGGTACTGCTTATAACTCTTTGTTATAAATCATCTCTAGTCTTAAATTTTACCCAGAGGAAGGCTGCAACTCTGCTAAGCGGCCCCACTTGTTGTAGGCGCACTCTGACCTCGTCTTATATTTTACCCAGGATGAAATACGCGAAGAAAAGCTGAGCCTGCGTGTCCAAGAAATAGAAATGGTCACGAATAATACGAAACTTTTAAACGAAATGCTGTCTCATTATTCTTCAAATACTCCGCAATCCGACGTCGGGTTGATGAAGGTTTGTTGACCAGATGTTGATTATACAGTGGTTAAGTCAATGGACGATTCTCTTTTTAGACAAACTTTTAAATTAGGAATATTCATTAGCACAGCTGAAAAGAGCATCCTAAATTTAGTAAAATTGTGAAGTTTGGTTGCCAAACATCGTAAAATATGGAAAATATAGCCTTGTGAAGTTTGCAAATTTTGTATACTTTTCTATTATGCGCGGAAAAGTGTAATCAGAATTCCAAATGTGATTACACTATTTCGCGCATAATACAAAAGTATACAAAATTCGCAAACTTCACAAGGCTATATTTTCTACATTTTACGATGTTTGGCAACCAAACTTCACAGTTTTACTAAATTTAGGATGCTCTTTTCAGCTGTGCTAATAGATTTACCCAATTCAAAAGATTGTCTAAAAGGGGAATGGTCCATTTAGTGCAAGTGCCATTGTAAATTGGCTTTTCAATGGCATGCAATAGCTGTGTGTCAGTGACGTGATCTATTTATCGCTTGGTAGTCGACTCCGAATGGAAAGACAGTTATAGGATCGAGTTATGTATTCATTATAGATGTTGACTTTGTGTTTAGTGGCACGTATATACCAACCTTATCTGACCGTGGGTAAAAGGCCTGGAACTAGCTACAAAATTGAAATCCATTTTCCTGTTGTCAATCACTTATATCTTTTGTTTTCCTTTGTGAAACTTGTTGAAACTTAGTAACTGTCTTTAAAGGAAATTATAAGTCTACAAGAAACTTAGAAACGAAGTAAATTATATTTTATGAGAAATTTGATAAAAATTTCTATTTGAAAACTAGTACAAGTACTTTTCCGTGTTTTCAGATCAACTGGACAATGTAACAAAATTTGCTTGCTCCTTCAAGGCAGAAAGCGGCAAATTGTATAAGGTTGAAACCCACCTATTATAAGATTCGACTCTGCACGTCGTCCAATGATTGATGATTATTGACGTATTTCCACTTTAGGAGTTGTACGATTCCTGTGAAAAACTGAGGACAGATCTTTTCAAACTTGCGGGAACAGCAACAGAAGAGGGCGACGATTCCTTGTGTAAGTTTAATATTTTTATTTTTCATCAGCTTGGTACTAGAGCTAGAGGGAGGAAGACAGCCGAACAACTTGTTCAACTAAAAAGCTTTTTCAAGTGAACAGCCAAACCGACCATTAAGTGCTTTTTGGTCTGCCAGTCTTGTAAAACGCCTTTCCTATGAGACGAGCCCTCGCCCTGTTATAGAGTCAGAGTGTATATAAGATTGCATTTGCGTAAGTGGTTACAGCCTTTTGATGTTTTTGTTTCTACTGCCACCATCTTTCCAACGAGTAAACCTTTGCCAAAGAGTAGAGACTACCAAGAGGGACCACTTCAGTCAAAAAAGCGTAAGGTGCTGTCGTGATGATTCGTCATGGGCGCCATGTTCCTAGCCAGTGCCCTAAACAGAAGCATTTCCCCCCGGTATTAGTAACCATTTTTAATATTTCCGGGGGGATTAAGCATGCGATATTCGTCATGGGCGCCATGTTCCTAGCCAGTGCCCTAAACAGAAGCATTTCCCCCCGGAAATATTAAAAATGGTTACTAATACCGGGGGGAAATGCTTCTGTTTAGGCACTGGCTAGGAACATGGCGCCGATGACGAATCATCACGACAGCACCTTACGCTTTTTTCAATGAAGTGGTCCCTCTTTGTAGTCTCTACTCTTTGCCTTTGCTGTTTTGCAGTATTGCAGCATACAATACTTTATTTTGCATTTTCCAGCCGATATTCTACGAGCCAACGACGACTTGACGAGGGTGATCGAAGATTACCGACGAGTCGTAGGTACCCCGGGCGAGCCTAAAAAGGATATACCTGCATCTGCATCAAGTACTGCCCAATCTTCCGTGTTGAACACTAGTCAAAATTCGTCAAATTCCCCAACTCTAATTGATCTGGGTAACGGTAGCAACACTACTAATGCCCAGCCTAACCTCGCAGCTAATGGCGATATGCTCAATGATGATTTACAAAGTCTAGGTAGGTTGACAATAAACCATGTACATAATGACGTAGTGTTGGCACATTGACCCAGCACTAGCCATGCTTTGTTTCAATTAAAATCACAGTTTCCCAGCCCAAAATCGCCATTAAATGTCTTAGAAAAACTTTTTTTAACCAACATGCATTGATGATATTTCTGCATTTATGCTAAAAATCCCACGAACAGTGATTCGATTGTCATTCCCGTTTTTGTTTAAAGGACATTGGCAATAGATTTTTTTATTCTTTATATCTATTACACATACGTACGGAATACTTAATTACGTATTTTCACTTGTCCATCGCGTTTAGTTGCTTAGAAATATCGTAAAACTTTCTACCTTCGTCGGCCATCTTGAAAAAAAAAACGGGTATGCTAATTTATGCGGAAATAAATTTGTGACGTCAGGTGCAGGGGAACGAAATAATATCAATATACGATAGTATTAGAACAAGTACATTCTAAGACGATTTTGATCCAAAAAATACAGATGAACCCCAATTTTTTTTGTATAACTGCGTAAATATTTAGTGCCACTACTGTACTATGTGTTTCATCTGTGTTTCTAAAATAAATGCGTTGATTTCGACGGTAAAAGCACTTTCATCACCGGTACTATGCCAATTAATTGATATGCTCGCGTACTTTGTAGACTTTTATCATACCGTTATCGGCGGTCAGGGCTACTCTGTGACGGCTGTGATGTGCTATGACTAATTACCAGACACTAAATGTTTATCTGTTCTGTTGATGTAACGTTATAATTTGGGCGCTTTTACAATGTTGCGAGCATCAACAGGATGTAGCTCAAAATATCAGGTCAAGTTCAATTTTTACCGTTTGTAATATATACAGATACAACTTATGTTTATTCATTATATATAGCTCTGAGGATGTAGCTCATTGAACACTATTGTCTAATACAGTAATAGCTACTAGCTATATAGTAACGACTGAGTACAGTATGTTTTAATTCTTTGCATTCGCGTTATATAAACACCTTCATTATTGCTTGCTTGGAGGTCATTTAGTAGGTGTGTAACGTACGAGACTCTCAAATAACACACTAATACTTCCAGTTAGAATCTGTTTTATTTATGATAACTTCTCTACATTTGTACTCTAGCCGTCTAGAGCGTTTACTATGACTTTGCATGATTTACATATGACCACGCGCAAATAATGGCAATGCGAATTCGTTTTAGTAGCTATTAACCGGCATAATCGTTACAGGTCACACATCGAATAGCGTCAGTTCTACGGACCTCCTAGGTTTTTGTTGGCAATCCTTCGCACTAGTTCGGTTAAACTGTCAGAATCTCCCGTTCGCTGGTTAAAACAACAACAATGGGGACTGTATTTCGTTTTTTCTTATTTTCGTTTATTCAACACAACATTTACAACCAATTCAATATAGCATAACAAACACAATCTGATACAAGAAGCTGTTCACCTTAGGAGTAGGTACAACACTGAGGAAAGCTAAAGTCTATGCCAATGAAGTGCTACCTGTTGAACCAAAATCACTTGTTGAGCAGTATTTAAAAGGGAAGGAACGTCCATCAAAGGAGCAAGTGGTGGCCAGTCGAAAATCTCGGTTCAGCAAGCCAGCTTTACCTGCAATTACAGAGAGACAATCAGCTAAGAAACCGTGTGCTTGTCAAGGAAAATGTGCCACCAAAATGCAGTTGTAGGGGTGAAGATTTAATGTGCGACACAAAATGCAATTGTAAAGTTGAGAAGTGTAAAAATCGTGAGTGAGGCAGATTTATATGATGAACAACTTTATAAACTAACATTTTAGAAATTAATTTGGGGATTGTATGCACATTAAAGCTGATTTAGTACATGGAACATCTTGGACATAAAAACATTTCAACGCTGTCAACAGCAAACGAGTTAATATCTCATGGTTGAAATGCTTCTAATGTTAGCACAAAGTTGGCCAAATTTCAAAAATTTGGAAAGCCTACACTCAACTGTCTTATACAGAAAAATACAAAAAAAAGCTTACCGTTTCCATTTTTTGGCATATTTAAAAATGAGTATAAAGGCCGTCATGCGACGCGAATCGTTCTCTGATTCTTGTGTAAACACATGCAGGAAGTGGCCTTCGGTTCCTTTTACCCAAAATCTGAAATACCCAACGCGAACAGTCTATAAAGTTTGTGCATTTTGTCCAAATCTTCGTCATCCAAGGGCCAGTTATCCTCAAGATAGCGACAAACGTCTATTTTTAAAACCGTTTCTGACAGCATGTTGGGCTCAAAATCTGCATGTGTTCATTGTGTTGTCAACACTTGCCCCCTTGTGCTTCGGCTTCCTTCAACAATGCGTCATACTCATCATATTCTAACGCTTTCTCGTAGCAACAAAACGATTCTATAGCCTTTGGTTTCAATGTGCAATGCCCACATTTACACCAGCTCAGGCTTTCAAGGCGCCAAGCATTTTTTGCCTCAAACACATGGTCGATTTTCTCGTCAGACGATTCGGCACTCTCTTCTTCCGAGTCGCTCTCGTCACCGCTATTGCTTGTTTGTAAGCCCGGTTCAGGTTCAAATTGATAGGGTAATACCTGAACTACTTGATTCTTGTGGTATTTTCCATTCGAATAATCGAAAAGCACAAAATTCTTCACTAGAAGTACGAAATCCCGAAATGCGCCTAATAAAGTATATTTGTTTAATTTGCTCTCCCCTGCACCTGACGTCACACGGGTCATGTGACCCAAAAGATAATTTTTTTAAAAATCGATCCAAGATGGCGGACGAACTAAATCTTTAGGGTGAGATATCTCGAGAACGAAACAATTTGGGTGAAAGATAATAGCATATTCGTAATCAGGGGGTCCAATTCTACTAATATCGGAAATAAAAAAATTTATTGCCAATGTCCTTTAAATATATAATTACTACAGTATATTTAAGTGAAGTTGCAGAGTTTGGTAATAATTTCGTGTTCTCAGTATGGCGAATATAAATCTTAATCCAAGACCTAACCCAAACCCTAACCCTAACCAAAGTTTTATTTGTCATGTTTTAACGTTGATGGATTGAAGATTTAAAGATTTGATTAGATTTAAGGCCGGTTTCCACTTCAATCGTACCGTAGCGAAACGTAGCGTATTTCATTGTGCTCATATCATTTGTTCTGCTTGACTATTCACAAAACAATGAAATACGCTGCGTTTCGTTACGATACGATTGAAGTGGAAAACGGGCTTTAGGGCTTGGATTTAAATTTTATTTCGCGTACTGAGAACACGAAATTATTGGCCAGTGTTTTAAAAATAAGCGTGTCAGGTCGCACCGTCTACCTTGCCTGCTTTTCCAGTCCATTTGATTCTTTATACTATTATAGAATTACTGATTTATCACAAGAATCCTTTTATTTCAGTTTTAGGTGGAGCATCACCCCCTAACCAGCCCGCTGCCCCCACTCTAAACCCTGCCCTAAATTTCGCAACGTTCCCCGCTGCCGGCCAAAACATACCCGGCCCCAGGCCGCCGCTCGTTCCGTGGCCAAACGCGGCCGCGAGTTCTGGAAATCCAACAGCCAGTGCGTCGGTAAGTACAATCCGAGGGGTGCAGCCTTATAGTACCGGTATGACCCCCATGATGGCACCACCTCTCAGACAACCAGTAATGTTCCCCAGCCCTTCGCAACCGATATCCCCATCCGGAAATGCCTCATGGTCGGCGAGTGTCGTAAACCGAATGAAGCCCGAACAGGTCAAACCTCGTGAGCCGTCGCCGTTGGATTTACTCGGCCAAGAGGCGTTGACTGCACATAAAGAATCACAAAACAAACCGAAAGTCGAGAATGCTGCACTGCCCGAGAAAAAAGATGCAATGTTACTGGATATCGGAGATTCAGTTACGCCGCAGCCTACACCAAGTATCGCCTCACCACCTGCCCCTGTGTCGACCTCGAACGGACCGAAGGCTAACGATAGTTCATTAGATCAAATCACGCTGTCCATGGATAACATCAAACCCGGTGAGTTCTTGAGCACGTGACAGTCTCGCAACTTGTGATAGGTCTGTCAAGAAGTTGCGTTCGCACTGCTTGTCCGAAGTTGTAAACAAAATTAGAACAACTTGTTGACATCGTCTACACACCCAAAAACTAACAACCTGTTCTGGCATGATGAAAACAGCATTCAACAATGTTTTGCTGCCCACATTGTTCAAGGTTGTCAACAATATTGTTCAACTTTGTTACACCTGACTGCAGGCTAGTTCAGGCTCAACAACTTGTTCAGTACTAAGTTCCTTGTATGTTTGCATGGTGAATATCAAATAAAAATATAATTTTGTGAAAACAGCACGCAATAAACTTACGATAATGAACTTACGTGGTGTTTCCACAAAATTATATTTTAATTTGTTGAGTACTGTTGACAACATGGAACAATGTGGGCAGCACAATATTGTTCAGTCCTGTTTTCATCAGGCCGGAACAGGTTGTTCGTTTTTGGCTGTGTAGCAAGCATGAAAGGAATATCGAAGGTTTTCCTAACAATTCTGTTCCACCAAGATTGTCTGTGACGAAACAAGACTGTAATAATGCCTCAGACTCTGTGACAAGGGTAGCGGTGCCTCCAGACTCGTTATACTCAACAGGAAATCCTAGAAAAACGTTGAAATGTAAAAATTTTATTCCTTCAGGTAACGTCCCCCCAATGAACGTTCTGGAGAAGAATGACATTAAAACTGTAATGCATTTTGCAAAGGTTTGTGACGGAGCAGAATATAGTCATGTAAACACGTAAATACCTCTGTAATAAACCTGAACAATCCATAACCTGACGACCAGGGGCCGGTTGTATAAAACTCTTAATCACTTTTTTAATGACTGTTTTGTAGTTAAATAGTGATTGAATATAAAATACGTTGTTCTGATTGGTTGACGTATCCACTAATCATAGTTAACTTTAATCACTTTTTTATACAGCCGGCCCTAGGTTGTAACACCCCCTCTGAAAAGATTGTCCCAAATTTGACAACACATTTGCTGTAACAATATATTGTTGTATCATGTATATGTCACGACTACATAGCCCCGCCATCATAAGCTTATCAGTTTGTTGGTAGTTTGTTGCAAACTTGTTGCAAACTGGTTTTAAACTGGTTTTAAACTGTAAGAAAACAACTTATCAACAGGCATATTAAAACTTGTTTTGTGCGTTTTAACGCGTGTACAGGACTGAATCAGATTTTGCGTAGACATTCCATCGTTTGCGTTGCTTTCTTTCAGGATTCCTCGGGAAGTTTGAGTAACGATATACATGTCATTGTCGTAACAACTATGAGTACCAATACCTCGCCTGTTAAGAGTTTTACTGTTCAATTTGCTGCGCCCAAGGTAATGACTTGAACATTTCATGGGGTTGATGTGGTGCGGTGTCCTATGGTAGAGGTGTGGTGTGGTGTGCTATGGTATGCTGTGCTATGCTTTGCTATGGTATTGTATGGTGTGGTGTGTTGTGGTGTGGTATTGTATGGTATGGTATGGTGTGGTGTGGTGTGGTGTGGTGTGGTGTGGTGTGGTGTGGTGTGGTGTGGTGTGGTGTGGTGTGGTGTGGTGTGGTGTGGTGTGGTGTGGTGTGGTGTGGTGTGGTGTGGTGTGGTGTGGTGTGGTGTGGTGTGGTGTGGTGTGGTGTGGTGTGGTGTGGTGTGTGCTGTGCTGTGCTGTGCTGTGCTGTGCTGTGCTGTGCTGTGCTGTGCTGTGCTGTGCTGTGCTGTGCTGTGCTGTGCTGTGCTGTGCTGTGCTGTGCTGTGCTGTGCTGTGCTGTGCTGTGCTGTGCTGTGCTGTGCTGTGCTGTGCTGTGCTGTGATATGATATGGTATGGTGCGGTGCGGTGCGGTGTGGTGTGGCGTGGTATGTTATGTTATGTTATGGTATGCTATATTGTGGTAAGTTATGGTATGGCAAGGCAGGGTAATGGTGTGGTACCACAGCGTCGCATGTGATGAGGTGTGGTGTGCTATACCTCGCTCTAAGTTACATTATATTTCCCGTCTAGTCAATGAAGATCAAACTTCAACCGCCAACATCGAACGAGTTACCAGGATACAATCCCATTCTACCACCTACAGCAATAACGCAAGTCATGCTTCTCTCTAATCCAGCCAAGGTTTGTCTCATTATCATTCGCGTAGATGTTACATGGCATTTTCGCAAATTGTAAATTGTCCCACCCCTTCTATAATTACTTCTATTTAGCATACGGGGGGGATAAACATAACAAACAAGTCCTAGAATTCATTTTAAAAGAAACTAGATTCATACAATCTGACACTGCGGAGGACAACAAAACATTCGTTGTCTCGAGCGGGATTCAAACTCGCATCTTCGGGTTTCTAGACCGCCGCTCTACCAATTGAGCTATCGAGTGAACTGGGATTGGTCCAATGATTTAACGCTTATCTTTAAAGACGCGCAGTGTTTTAATTCTATTTCAGAGCCATCCTCAGAAATGAGAAAAACTAGCTTCATATTAATTTGACACTGCAGAAAACAACGAAAAATTCGTTGTCTCGAGCGGGTTTGAGCTCGCATTTTCAGGTTATTTTAAGAGAAGTTACTGGGTTTTAAAGTGAAACATATCAGGCCCTATCATGGATGTAATCAGTAACTTTCGCAGTCTTTTTGTTTGACTTTCAAACACACGTCACTAGATAACTATGATCATTTTACTGGATCATTTTTATGTTCATTTTTCTCTTCCAGGATCGCATTCGATTAAAATTTCGCATCTCCTACGACATCAACGGCGCGAAATCAGTTGAGACGGGAGACTTAGAAAATTTTCCTATTCTCTGACGAACGGTGCGTATTAACTTAAAGTAAATCTGACGCAAAGTTCACTTACTTCAATTGTGAAGCAATTTCAAAATGCTAGTTGTAAAGGTAGGCATTATAAAACAATTTACAAAATTGACACGCGCAGATTCGTGTCACAATAATAATAATGATAATCAGATTTGATTGATTTTGAGATACTTTGATTTATGCTTCGTATATATATGCAATGAGCTTCCAATACGTTTGCTGCAAATTCTATAATTGCTTTGTATTTTGTAGCATACAGCCACAGCAGCCCTCGAAAACGAGGTCGGCATTCGGTAATACAGACCTTAATCTAGCTTCAAAGATACGATAATGCTTAGTTTAAGGTTGTAGTCAGAATTGCAACGCTGTTGTGAATACAAATTATTCACAGTTTTTACCTTACACGACAAATTTCTTTTTTTGAAAGCACGTCGTTGAGCCGGTCGCGTCTGTATAAACCAGTGAACTGTAATACAACTGGAACGCTAACTCAATACAAAAGTTCAGTTAATGGCTGAAGCCAAGTTAGTTTTTCTGAGTTTTGAGACGAAATACTTAACGCCAAAGATCGGACCGTATATCAAATTCAAGCTATTGAAAAGTTACATTTAATATAAAAATTTCAAGACTTTAGACAAAAAAGAAATGCCTAAAAAATACGAAAACAACTGCAATTTTGGAAAATAGTGCAAATTTCCCTTCAAAGTTTAAGGTGTTTGTTTTTAACCTGGAGCCTCAAAATTTTTACACCAAAAACAACTTTCCAATAGCTTTCATTTAATATACGGCCTATTTTGTCACGTTTAGTATTTCACTTCAAAACCCAGAAAAACTAAATCAAATTGGCTTCAATTTTCCCCCTGACTTATCGTTCCAGTTTACTTATAGTTCAATGGTATAAACTCTCCAATGTTTGTTGCGCGATTCCATTTGTGTTACCACGTGTACGCGACAGACCTTGGCTTCGGCATTTGACTAGTCTCTGGCTGTGTTAACCTTCAAGTGCTGAAACAGATTTTAAAAAATGTCGAGGCATGCCGACCTAGGTCGGATTTAAGTTGGCATTTTTTTGCCTACCCGAATTTCGACAGTTTTCAAGGGCTGGTCACACCCGCAAAAGTTAGCAATGTGCATAATTAATGTTGCCGCCAACTTGTTGTTCTCAATGTTGTGCTACACCCTGTCAAAAACTGTTGTCAACGACAATTGTGCACGGTTGTTAGAACGTTACCTAACGGTCGACTGTTTTGTCCTTTGTCAAAACAACCTTGTTTTGGCATGATACTTAACAACACTGAACAACATTGTTGTGACAACCATCAACTGGCTTGTTTCATCCGCTGTTGTCATTTCTTGTTCCAAGAACATTGTAGCAACTATTGTTCTTTGTCATCATCGAACATTTTCAATTTCGCAAGTGTCGTTGAGCTTTGATAACAATAAAATTAAAGTTAGTGTTTGTAAGTCAAGAAAAATCTGCATCACATGTACAAGTTCGTCCACGCTCGCGATTTCTTTTGTGTTTTCTTCATGAAATATATACGAGTTTTGCAGTTTTAAATACAGTAAGTTTCCAATGCTGTTTTAAATTGGTGCTGTGCTGTAGATCTATTTTTAAAGGGAGGCTCTCTTGAGTACAAAATAGTGGAAACAAGAGATAATGCTTCGGACGAGGTCAATAACTGATATATTGCTCCGAGGAACGGAAGGTTCCGCGAGCAAATATATATCATTTACTGTCCATGTTGGAGGGCATGAACTGATTGATTTTATTTTTGAGGAGGATTTCCCACAAGAATCCACCGACTTCAAAGATTGTGCGTCAAGATTTTTCGACATTTCTTCAAAGGTTTCATGTGATTATTATATAAGGCAATAACCGACCTATTGGCCGCGACAGTTCAAAGAAAACCGACTCAAAAATAAAATAATAAAGCATACAACATGCATAGTGACGAAATAAGTAGTTATTCATACGTCAGATTAATTGTGATGTGATCATGATTCGTAGAATTCTTCAAACAAAAGACGTTAAGTTTTTTTTGTGAAAAAATAAAATAAGATTTAATGTTTATGGATTATAGTTCTCTTACACTTCAATACTTTGATCATATTATATAAATCTTCAATACAATGTACACATATCTAGTTGATCTGAAAACATGGAAAAGTACTGGCACTAGTTGTCAAATAGAGATCCATTTTTCGAGCCAAGTTATCAAATTTCTCATGAAATATATTTGATTTTTTCTAAATTTCTGGTAGACTTATGATTTCCTTTATTAAAGACAGTTACTAAGTTTCAACAAGTTTCACAAAGGGAAACAAAACATATAAGTGATTAACAACAGCAAAATGGATTTCTATTTTATAGCTAGTTCCAGGCCTTTTACTCACGGTCAGATCAGCTTGAGCGTACACTTATATAAATTTCTACCCACCCCCGGAAATATAGCTATACTTTATAAATTTCTAATATACTGTATATCTGCGAACTTCGTCTGAGAATAAATAGTCTAATTTTATAATTATATAAGGCTAATATTAAACACCATCTCTGTCCCGAGTTGGGGCGAACTAACTTTGCCACCTTGGGGGTCGTGCAGTCAAAAGCACAAAAACATAGGATCACTCACTACCCGAAACAATATAAACAGAAGTCAAAGTTTTGAGCGAAGTTCCTTCGTCGGTGTTCGCGTGCCTCATTTGGTATAACTTATCGAAACAACTTGCAAACAAGCTTGTGGTTAACAAGTTTTGACCATCAACTTGCAGCAAGTCTGTTGACAACTTGGGACAAACTTGTCGTCAACGAGCTGTCACAAGCCATGCGGACACATCCAACAGACTTGTTGCACCTTGTGGGGTTTTGGCGGTGTATGTGTGCCGTAATATAGAATTTTTTCAGACCACCAACATAAAAAGGATTTATGGATAAACAACGGTTATTTGAAGTATAAGTAAAGCCTATCACTGATTCCCTCTTGTCTTTCTTAACGTTGCGATTATATAAGTTCTTTCACTTGTTGAAACGATAACAGAGAATTCGGCGACTGGATTTAGTCAGAGGCACCCAGACAATAGGGCCACGAAATAAACGATGTAGGGGCCCATAGGGCAGTGCCATCTCCACTCCAGTGATACATCGTCGCCAAAATGTAAGGTTGGTTTCAAACTTTTTTATTTTGTATAAATCCAGTACTCGACGGTTCCAGGACATACAAGTATCCGAAAACGTTTTAGCACAAGGCCAAGATTTTTTGACAGCGAGGTCCTATTGTTACACCGTTGTTCGATGTTTCTAGCGAAGGCCCTTCTTCGGGAATTTAGTAGTGACTACTAATAACCCTCGGACAAAAGACCTCCGCTCGAAACGTCGAATCTGTTTTATCGTCTCAGTTTGTCAAAGAACTTATACCTTTTGTTTACTTTTGACACTGCACTACCTAAACTCGCTACGCTTTCAAAATAGCCCATTTCCAGCTATGATTTCCTGGACTTAGAACACCAAAATACGTCCATTGATCCTATCCGCAACGACGACTGCTTGACAAGGACTTAACGCTATAGCACATATATCAATCGCGCTACACTCTTTCTCTGTAAAAGTAATGTTTGTTAAATGCCCGCCAACACGGGTGAACACCTGTACCTTGTTCCCAGATCCCGTCGCCAGCACGCGGTCGTCGTAGTCCGTCACAAGCCGGCCAACGTTCGGCTCCGTTCGTGTGTACGAAGGCGTCACGAACTCGCGGATGTAGGCGCCGTTGTTGTCAAACACTTGAACCAGGCTTGCGTGAGAACCTTGCGTTGCCGTGGTAACGCCCGAGTTTCGGGCTGGAATTCGGGAAATGAGAAATGTCTCGCCCGTTTGGTTGCAGGCTACATCCTGTAAGTTCTCGAGCCGAACACTCGTCGACGACCCGCAACTGATACTTCGTAACCTTGTTGAAAAAAAGGCGAAAATTCTAAAATTACGCTACCCGTTATCTTTGCCATTACTTTGTGATAATAGGTAGCCCAGGAAATAAACTGTATTTCTCACAAATATAAATAAGCAATAAATAATGCATTTTCGACAATAAAGCTTTAAAAATGTAGTTTTTTATAAGCTGGTGAAAAAGAGGGGCATTAAAATAAAATAGAATTTCGTGGAAACACCACGTAAGTTTACTATCGATCCGTAAGCTCGGATCTTCATGAGTGCTAATAATAATAATATTATCGTTGATTTCAGGTCACTTTTCACTATATTAAATATTCCGAATTTCGTTGCGAAGTTCAAAAGTTCATTTCAGAATTCGCAAGCCGGTTTGTAAACAAAGCATTTGATTGGCTTCTTTGAGTTCAGAGACCAATCACAGCCTTTGTTTACAAACCGGCTTGCGAATTCTGAAATGAACTTTAGAACTTCGCAACGAAGTTCGGAACATTACAGTATGACCTAAAATCAACGATAATAATGTATTACTATTAGCACTGATAAAGATCCCAGCTTACGGATCGAAAGCTTTACGAAAATAAACTTACGTGGTGTTTCCACAAAATTATATTTTAATTTGATATTCACCATGCAATCATACAAGGAACTTACGAGAGACATTGCCATGCGGTCATGGTCAACAAATTTAGAACAAGCTGTTAACAACTTTTAACAAGCTTGATGGGACGATCGGACGTGTTACAAGGTTGTTCTAACTGGTATATTCAAGACTGATATGCTCAATATATAACAATATCGTTACAGCCTTGTGTTGTGAACTTTGTGACAATCTTGTCAGAACAGGTCTGTATCAAAGTTGTTAGGAAAACTTTGTAACAAGTCTGATGCTCTTTATATCAAGTTCAGAACTTGTTGACAATTTTTACCTGTGTGTTCTGTTCGCTTACCTTTCCCCAGCCATCGTGACGACCAACACGCGACTGCGATCAGAATCCACAGTCGCGATATTATTATACTGATCAGTTGTTACGGCTATGGGTCGTATGGTTTCACAACGCAGATCTCTGAGAAATTTCCCATTCAGTGTGAACACCTGAAGCCTGTCGTTGAGTCGATCGGCAACTATCACGTGACCAGTGCGTGAGATAGTGACGTCACATGGGTCATTAAACTCGCCAGGTCGAGTTCCTTTCCGACCGAACGCGAACAAAAAGCGACCGGTCTCGTCGAAGACTTGGATGCGGTGATTCCCCGCGTCTGCGACATATATGCGACTCAGGCGATCTACTGCCAGACCTAAGCGAAAGAAGATTAAGAGCATATGGGAGATAACTTGCTACATATTCCAAGCTACAGTGTACCTAATAATGTCAAGTCATTAAACTTTCTAATGAAAATACTCAACTTGCTTCAAAATAGTACCTTGTGGTTCACACAACTCTCCTTCCGCGCTTCCCAATCTTCCGAATTTCGTCACCAATCTTCCGCGCCCCGAGTAGTCCGTTGATCCGCTGCTCATCGTCTCGAACGGACTACCTAGAATTTCCTCGCCGCGTAACGTGATACGCAAGATGTGCGGACCGGCGGAGTAGGTGCGGTAGCGGAATTTGTGCTTACCCAATTTATGCTCGATCAACTTTGCTTTGAAGTAACCACCGCTAGGCGTCTTGATCCGGGAAACTACGGAGTCTTTTCCTTCAATGCACGGTTTATTTTGCTCGTTTTTTACTGTTACTGTAAAAGTGCAATCTTGCCCGACTATTGCATCGGTGAGCCCTTCCCCCGTCGCGAAACAACTGCTACAGCACCCCTCACCCGTCAAAATTCTCGGGCCAGACCCCTCACTATCCCTCTTTCCTTGCTCGGTATCTCTGTTACTTTCCCGCCAAGTCGAGGCAATGAAAGCGTCTTCTGGGCATTCAATAGGCACTTCCGGCGTGTTCTGGCACAGGTAACCTAAATTCTCCATGATACAATTCTCTAGCAACAGAATCTCCTCGTCGCTCCCATTAAGAATGAGATTCGTCGTGAATCTCTGGCAATTCTCGGTAAGCGCCAGTCGAGTTTCGACCTTTCTTCGGTGCTTCGCTAAAACTTCACGTTTTCGCCTGGCGACCTTGTTCAAATCGTTTAAAAGAGCTTTCTTTTGTGGATCAATTTCCACTGTTCGTCTCTTGTAAAACTGACTTTTTTCGCCCTGATTCTCGTGCTCTAAGATGACGTCAGTTTCCACGTGTTGCGAATCAGCTAGCTTAGTAGATGTGGTCAACTTTCCGTCCTCGGAATTTCGCTTAAAGGTATCGGTGACTTGTTCGTGTCCCAGAGTTTTTATACGTGCAGGAAAATGTAACTGACTATCCGTCTTAAAATCCTCTTGTTTCAGACTCAGTGTTGTTAATTTTGCGGCGATATTTAACTCCGCGTCGTCAGGATTTGGCTTCAAGGTCCCACCGATCTCTTTTACACAAGATCTCAATTCTCCTTCAATGTCTTTGGCATTTATCAGTGCTTCGTCGAGGTACAAAATTCGTGCGGTTGTTTGGTTAAGAAGCGTGCTCAGTTGGGCGCGACTGCTGGGCGCTGCGTCGGAGGCCGCGACGAAAATATGCATAATATGCTCAGCGATAACACACTCTTGGCACACAAGCTGCGTACAACTGCTGCAGAAAAACCTCAAGTCTTCCTTGTGATGTCGTTTGCACTTTAATGAAATATGTACTTTATGATCGGGTTCGTACTCGGTTGCGTTTCGTGTCGATCCTACTTCGTGCTCGCTGATCTCGTTTTGTGTTGTGGTTGCGTTTTGCGTGCATTCTATCTCAAGCTCACTGTAATCGTTTCTTGTCGAAATTCCGTCCGATTCGTTTTTCGCCAAAGCTTTTGCGTGTTCATTTTGAACCGCGATCACGCTATCGTGATGTCCGTGCAGACATTGCGTGCACAATAACATGTCGCAAGCCTTGCAATATAAATTCCTCATTCCGCTCACAGAACACGCATCGCACGCACCATTCTGCACGCACTCGTTCGTTTCCCGTTTCACGATATCGAACACGTTTGATAGAAAAACATTGTCTACAGAGACTTGTATCACAGAATTACAAACCGGACATTTCCGTTCATTTAACTTTTGCTTCGATATCTCTTTAAGACATTTTTCGCAAAACGAATGAGAGCAAGTTAAAATCTTCGGATTTTCCAGCAAACCTTTGCACACATGACAGATCAACAATTCCCACATTTTGGCTCCTTTAATTTTGTCCACAGATACCTTGTTACATTATTCAATTCAGCCAGATAAGATTCCATGCTTGCATATTCTAAATTCCTCCATAGTATTTCAAAACTAGTTGGTTATTTGTTTGTGTTTATCTCCTTTGGTCTATTTACCCTCCATTGTTTACAAATACGCTCTCATTCCACTATGCTTACTTGTCGCATGTTCGTCGTGACTCTCGAGAAATGGCCTTAATTATTTCGCCCCAACATCAAATCATAACAATGCCATATTTTGTCCGTCTGTCAATTTCGCTATCTTGCAGTTAATTCCGTTTAAAACTTCACTTTCTCAATCACGGGTTCTATTTTCCGGCACATTTCATCTTTTACTGTTTCGCTAAACAAGCCACTTCATCAAAAGTCGGTCTTTCGTGACCGGTTTTATAACTTTCATTGCGAATTGTCTCGAAATTATATCGCGTCGTAGGCTGTAGTATTATCTTTCAATATCTTTCAACACTTCAGATTCGGTTGTCATAAGCACAAGGCAGTATTATGTTGCAGCATTAACATAGTCTGGCACTTTGTAGGTCGTATTTGAATTGCATATTTGCCTGCCTTCCTCTTTCAGCAGACAGAAAATATTCGTTCAGGAGCACTTAGATATAAATAACTACAAAGCTAAAAAACTCGATTGAAAGTGCACATTTCTACACATTTTGTACACGCCGGTCGGAAATTGTTTTGAAGCTCCGCAGCGGGTTGTCGACAGAGCATAACAGAAATTAATATTCATGTTGATAAATAATTAACTGTGGTTGTCAGAAAGAAACAAAACATTTTTGCTTTAATTTTGTTTCATTTTTTTGCAATTTGCCATTTGGAATGTATTTTGTTTTGTTACTAAAGAAATGGACTTTTTTTTAAATGAATGAAATTAAACCCTAAAATTTGCTACTGGGTCTGGGAGTTTTTTCTCTCTTGTCAGTTGAAAGCTGAAGTATATTGGAGCATGAATATTTGTGTCCATTGCTGTCAATGTTCTAAATCTGAAGTGTCTGCAGTGGTCGTGGAAATTTACGTAATTGAGCAAACGCGATCGAGGAGTTGTGAAAATTCTCTTGAAGCAAATAGTTTTGATTCACACGTGATCATTAACTTATAATCAGTTAAAATGATGATATTGTGTCGTAGAAAACACAACAAATGACGTCAGTGCAAATATATGTGTTCCCCATCAGTGGGCTTACTTAACCTTCCAGTTTCGGGTTAGTTTCGGTTAATGAACGCCAATAAGGCGATACCACAATGTAAAGACTATACTGCTAAAAGATATCTCGAACGTGATGGTCTAAAGAGGACAGTATTCCACAATAAGTTGTCCCTATGTCCAAATAAGCTGTGCCTGTGCCCCAATAAGTATTGGAATTCTCAAATGTTGTCACTATAGTAATTTTATTGAGTTAAGACGTCCGGATTCGGTGTATTCTGTCAGAACTCAGAATCTGTCGTGATTTGTGTCTGAACTGCCTGAAAAAGATATCAAAGCATTCAAATGTTGTGGTCTAGTGTAGGTAGTATTCTACAATAAGCTGTCATGGTTTTTGTATCTCAGTCTGAACTTGTTGAAAAAAGGTATCTCAAACGTGATGGTCTAGTGTAAGTAGTATTCTACAATAAGCTGTCGTGGTTTTTGTATCTCAGTCTGAACTTGTTGAAAAAAGGTATCTCAAACGTGATGGTCTAGTGTAGGTAGTATTCCACAATAAGCTGTCGTGGTTTGTGTCTGAACTAGCTGAAAAATGTCTGGGACAATTCCAGTATATAGGGGACGTGAAGAGACCATTCTTTCTGAGGGGAGAGGAGTTGTTCATCTACAGATTTTTTAAATTAGGTACAATTATGGAATACCTGGCCACATAGGATCGGGATTGGGGTACGTGTTACGGTTTGGGTCAGAGTCGTTCTAAGAGGTCGTCTTAAGTTACCGAACAGACTAATTATGTCGATCAATTTCTGCCCGATTTCATATCAATTTATCGCTAAGTCTTGGAATAACTCCTCCCTACCCTCTGTACACCAAAACATATCCCACCCTGAAAAGTCTATCACTTACTCATCCAGCTTATATTATGAGCGCAAATATTTAGGGCATTACAGGGTAAGTACAGTCACAGGAGGATATTTATAGGGTGACTTAGGGGTTTTAAGTGGTTTCAATATGGCGGCAAAATTTTAAGTTTTCAAACATTTCAAGTAATGATTCGACAAAAACTCAGAAGCTCGTCATGTTATGTAGTTGAAACGTCATTCTTGGAGACAGGGAAGGAAACGTACGTTTAACACGAGGGCGCAATTGTCTTAAATGTGCCATCATACTGCACAAAGGTTGGTTTTGTCGCTCTTTATTAATAAATAGCATATGCTTTATTTTTAGTCGTTCTTTATTGATTCGAGTCATATAGATTCAATTACTTTAACACTAGAGGGTTTAGGTTTTGCTACAAAGCACGTCATTCATTTCATCCTCACTAAGAAAAATAGAAATGTATATCCTCGCTTAGGTTATCCTCCAAAGCCAACACTTTATAGTTTCTGCTAAGCGGAGTGCAAAATATCGCATTTTCAATGTTCCCGAGGGGGCGAAGACATCTTGAAAGGATGAACTGTTACTTGAATTGTTCCAAACATGGCGTCACTATAAACTATGAAAAGGGATATTTCACGTGACGAACGGCTGACTGTATTAGAGCAGAGATATTATAATTGTAAACTAACCAACCTTTATAAAATATAAATATAAAATAACACTAAAGGCAGCCGAGCCTGCAGAGGAGCCATCGAGGGTAAACTTTGGGAACGCAGCTGTCAGGGGGGGGGGGTGATTCATTGCTCACTCATTCAAGATGTCCCAAGCCAAAATATATGCGGTCTTTTTAAGCGAGTTTCCTAATCCTTTGGCCTGTAAAAATATTTTGCAAATAATTTCTGTTTCCCAAATGTGGTATATGCTATGTTTCCCGACAGTATTTAGCGATAGCGAGTGTTTGTGATGAGTAGCTTTGCCAGTTGAACGATTTAGTCCCGCCATGAAAATATTTCTATTTTGATTGACTGTGAAAACACTCAATTTCTAAAGAAATGAATGGTAATAATTTGAAATTTGCACACGGAACTAGATCGTCTTCAGTCTGACTACACCACTATTGTAGTCACTATAGTGGTTATAATTTTTGAGTCTTCCTGCGCAATAAACAAGTGAACGCCCCTTATCAATTTGTTTCCGTTTGAGTCCATGCATATTTCAAGTTCAGATTTAGTCTAACGAATTATTATTAAGTGCAGAAACGCCACACAAGAGAAAGATTTAATTATTAAGGAAAATTAAAGGAACTAGTCATCTTTAGATTTTATCTTTTAACAAATTTCAAATCATATACATTGTTGTCTTAAACAATATTAATACATGCAAAGTTTTATGAATGATATATACTATTATGAGTTTTTGTCCACAAATTACTTTTCCCTGCAACGCTATAACGTTGATATAACCAGCAACTGATGCTGAACTTCAAAGTGTTTCGTAAATAAAAAAACTAATTAATTAGTACAACTAGAACTGTATTTCGTCTTTCAATGATGATAAATTCTTTGAAAGGCGTCAGAATGACAAAGGCATGCAAGCTGAATTTATAAGAATGAACGCAACGGGACGTCTTTTTTAAAACGATGTTTTCTTACAAGCATTAGAGATACATGCAAAAATTATTTCAATAGTGATAAGAAACGGCGCTTGAAAATTTTTATGCATCGATATCTGCATAAGCTTGTACACCTCTGTCACTTTCCAACACCTCCAACACAAATCAACAATTAGATTACGAAGCCGCCGAATTAACTATAAGCCGCCGAAGTAATCCATAATTGTTCTAGTAGAATCGCAGATCAAACAATATATTCTACAATGCAAAATTAAGTTTAAGCCACTTTGCGGCAGGAAAAATGATTGTTTTGCAACACTCGCTATCTATCGAGCAATAGATAGCGAGTAGAATAGTCAATAAATTTTAACATTTGCAGTTATAGTATATTAGTGTGATTCTACTAATTGTAACGATGGAATGGTAAATAATATCAGACACTATCACTATAGTCTTCTTAAACTAATTGGTTATATCTAGAAAGAAGATTTTTACTTAAAATGTTCTTAGTTACCGACCGTTAACAACATTGCGAGCAACGTGCGTGGACTAACTTGTAGACTGTCACAATCCTTTTCGTGGTGTTTCTTTAATTTTGCGTTTCTGTTAACAGATTTTAACCTTCAGCGTGTAAAACATCCAACACGACAGTTGCACCCTTTCCAAATGTACATAGCCTTAGTCATCTGTCCATGATCACTTTCATCTCAGCTGATCATTCAAAATATTTTGAAAAGCATGACAACAAGAGTTAACTGTGGATTCTTTCCGACGTTTTTATGACCAGGATGTATAAGTTCAGCGTTACATAAAGTGAACCATTAAGATAGTGGCTGTGACACCAGTAATAAGTGTTATGTTTTCAGCATTTGATGGATTAACCAGTTGCATGATGTCACAGATCACCAGTATTATTTCGTTACTGCATGTCGTTCTTTGAATAAAATAAACATTTCCACTTTCTTTCGTAAAAGTTTATAACTTTTTTAAAGTTTCTCGAACAAATGTTTCAGTTATTAGTATTCACTCTTTTGATGTTTGACTGAACACCAGAATTCTTGGTCCGTTAAGTTTCTTTGCTCTTTTGAATTGGAAGTTCTCTTGATATAAGAACAAGAAGGCAAGACGCGGGATAGATATCTTTTGCGGATATAATCAGCTGAAATTTTAAAATATTAAATTTTCCGTGATTAATTAACGATTCATTTCTACTGTTCATTTCTTTGTCCACTCAGTATACGTAAGAATAACTACCGTCGTTCTTTTGTCAAGGATCAGAAAGGAGCGCAATGGTGGAATTCCCGTTATGAAGTCATAATGGTTTCATCAATGCTCCATCTCAATGTTTCACACTAGTGTGTAAAGTTTAACGTAACTTTTGTCAAAGCATACGAGAAAACCCTGAGCACTAATATCATATATTTGCTGCTCGTGTTGAAAGTTTTCAAATGAATTCTGTTTCCATTTCAAGATAGTGATCCTATCATGATCTTACTGCTTGCTCCATCTACTTTCGTTCATCGTCGATCTTCCACCACGCACGTTACAAAATGTTGTTCAATGGTTTTCATCTCTCAAACACTTAAATACTGGACTGTATGTGTTACATACTTTAATGTGATTTCTGTATTAGAAGTAAAAAATTAAGCCGTTCTGGTTCTATCACCCAATGAAAGTCTATAAAAACTTGTTCAAAAAATGAATACTAACAAAAACAAGTGTAATTTGCATCTAGTTTCATCTTCCAACCAAGGATATCATTTGAAATCTTTTTTTCAATATCGTCTTTCACAACACAAAAAATTGACACCATTGAAACGCTGATCAATTTTTGTCAGTCAAGATTGCATAGACTTTCTTCGGGTTGCTAGTTCTAGACTATAATGTCTGATATGAATTCCAATATCAACTAGTATAAATCTCAGAAATATCTAAAGGAACAACGTTAGCAGCATTAAGTCAAATATGTGGCAACTTTTGAGAGCGAAGTTTAAATCCACATAAATTACTGATTTTATCTTTGCCGGGAGTTTATTAAACAAATAAACACGTCAATAGTTAGGTTGTTGCAAGGAAAACAAGATAAATTCGAACAGTTTTACACAAAAAAGTTTGTTATCTTGACTTGACGCAAATTTCTACTAGGTTTTCTGTAACGTTGTTTCCACCAGCAAAGTTTTAACAGCCAGCAAATACTCTATCATTCGTTGACAACCACATTGAAATGATAAGATAATATTAATATTAGTACACCATTAGCTACCTTATAAATGACACATTTGAGCATTCAGTTATGCAATAGAATTTACAACGTTAAGTGAAAAGAAAACAGAATAGCTGCTGGCGCAAAGCTGGATCCGAATGTAGTTCAGATGTCCATGCCATATATATTTCTATGGTCTTTTGCTTTGTTCTGCGTAATGATTTCGTCTGAAGATCGTTTTAGTTCACCCATGATTTTAGGTAATTTTTTGCAACTAAAGCTGTGCAGAAAATATATCTAGAAATATCCGTTTAGTTCCCAGGATTTACTTACCAGAATTCTGTCTTCCTGTAATCGTCTTGCTCTTTTAACAACTTTGGTAAATTTGTACGACTGTAAAAAGAATCTGATTTTGCACATAACAATGGACAAAAACACACAAAGTAAAATTGAACTATACTTCAGCACCTATTTCCTTCTTGAGCATTGTGCAGCTCTTATTTAGCAACGTACAACAAGACTACCTCCTACACAGTTTCTAGCAACTAAAACTCGCGATAATTTTCGACTACGTTTTTTCCCATCAAAAAAGTAATCTCACTTTTGCATAGAGCAAAAATTCTGCAGTTCATTTTAAGGTGTCCAAGAACGTTGGTATTAAAACGCAACTAATATGGTTTCATATTTTACCCTGCTTGTTCAATTAGTAAAAACAACAATCAAGCAATTTAATTATATATCTAGTGATTCTGTACTACTCTATGGTTTCCCCATCATTCAACGATATAAAGGTAAATTGTCAGTTTTAGCATCATCAGTGAATCGCGATTTTTCCATTACCGGGCAACTAACACGAGCTAATTAACTTCAACCAAATGGATCTTTTACTATTTAATTTGGCAAGCTTAAAATAAGAACTTTCACTCCTTAGCAACTGGAAAAGAACTTCTGGAAAACAAGCGTGATGAGAGTCGAGTACAATTTTACCTCAACAAAAATAAATCGTTTATTCTGTCACTTAAAGCAACCTAAATACGACAAAGACGATCGAATTTTGTGTTAAAGATTTCCCTTATTTCGCCTGATACTATTTTAAGTATTCCAGCATGGAAGGATAAAAATATTTATAATATCTTGGAAGGATAAAAATAGATATAATATCACTTTTTATTTATAATTAGAAATGGTAGTGGCGAACTGGAAAAAGCAGTATGAATTAACGACTCAACAACTATGAATCGTTTAACTATCCTATCTCTTGAAACAACTTAAATACGATGGAGTGGTGTGTTAGAAATATTATTAGAAATATTGTTAGAAATATTAGATTTATACTATTTTAACTATTCTAACAACATACTATTAACTTAGCAGTTTATCTGCATAGCCTATAAGACAAAGTCTTTAAGAGGCATGACGATGGCTATAACGCTATCCATTGGTGATGCTAGGAAATGCTCGCGACTAACGTTAGGGTAGTACAACGAAACCATCAAACATTTCACGAGATTTTTCCCTTATTACTTCAATCTCTTGTTTTTCAAATTTGACGTCTTCTCCGTAGATGGTAAATGGAGCCCATATTCTGATTGATTGAAAATTTTTGTTCTCGTGTTCCAGGAGAAAGTTCTTTGCCCTTCTCAAAGCTTCACAAACAGGTGTTTCCTGGAGAAGTTCTTCGTAGAACTTTTTGATCAACTCTATTGTTGCCCAATCATTAATAGGCCATAGAGTGGCAAGAACAGAGCGAGCTCCTGCGGCAAGAAATGATCGAGCTATACCGACGACACCTTCTGAAGAAACTTTACCTCTTCCGGTATAACAACAACATAAAACTACCAAGCGAGCTTGCACTGAAATACCTGTAATATCCTCCTGTGTAAGAAGGAATGATTCTGCGTTTGCAACAGGCAAACATGGCTCGTCATGAAAAGTGTTCGGGGCAAGTATTACTTCACCTCTGTTTGGTTCTCCATGGGCAGCGATATGGATTATACGAGCCTTACTAAGAAGTTGCAGAACAACTTCTTTTCTCGCCGCGCGTCCTAATAAAGGGGTAGCTTGGAAAAAATTTGCAAGATATTTTACCTCTTCAGCGGCTCCAGGTAGGGGACCAAACACTTCTCCGTTGAAAGAAATTTTTTCAACAGTTGGATTACCAACAAACAATGCAAACCCAATTTTTGGGTCATGTTCTCGTTGCATACTAGCCTTCAAGGTATGCAAAGAAGGTGTAATTTGAATGCTGTATTTAGAAGAGAGAAAGCAGCCGTTTGCATCAACTAAAGCAGAAAATGGAGCAAAAAACAAGAATTGATCAGGTACAATGATAAGCTTGTCGCCTTTTAGGGAAACAGGATCAATCACGAGTTGAAACAATTTTTCTAAAATTTCCTGATGGCTACTACAACTATCACATTTAGAATTTTTTCTAACTTCGCCTTTAGGTCGTGGTTTTCGAGCTGAGATACGTAAGGGATCATTAACCCGATTGTAGGTATTTTCAACTGAAAGATTTTCTTGAAACGAAGAATTGCGATCGACGTTAACATTTACCATTCCAAGAAGTTCTACCATCAGCCTAAGCATTGCTTTGCTTCCAGCATCAACCTTTCTGAAGACAAAATCTTCATTTAATACCCAGCTATTTAGAAACCCTTTGTTGTCAAAGGCAAATACCAATATCGAAGTATCATTTTGCTCTGTGCGCAGAATTTGTTGAAGTTCTTGGATTTCTTTTTCTTCCTCAGACGCTCTGATTCTATTCCATGTTGTAACTGAGAAATCTTTCTTTTCCGCGTCCGCACGATTTTTACTTCTTTCAACGCGGAAATGTAGCTCTTTAGCTTTACCAAGGTCAATGACCAACAACGCCGACTTTTCCCGTTCCAGACAAAGAAAACAACACATTAAAAGACGATGAGTTTCAAAATACCGTGTTACGAAGGACAGTTTATGTTCATCAGGAACAAATTTTAAGAAGATTTTATCGAAGTGTCTAATTGCGTCTTCTAGATGTGACCATGCGTCTTTATATTCTCCTAAGTCAAGATAGGCATTGCCTAAATTTCTATTGTTATTTGCTATTTGTAGCTGATCGGCAATGGCAGTACTTATTTCTAAACCTTTTTCATAATACTGAATTGCTTTTTGATATTCTCCCAAGCTGAGATAGGCATTGCCCAAATTGCCATTGTTACTTGCTATTCCTGACTGATCCCCAATGGCGGTGCTTAATTCTAAACCTTTTTCATAATGCTGAATTGCTTTTTGATATTTTCGCAAGCTGAGATAGGCATTGCCCAAATTGCAATTGTTCGTTGCTATTCCCGACTGATCCCCAATGGCGGTGCTTAATTTTAAACCTTTTTCATAATACTGAATTGCTTTTTGATGTTCTCCCATATCAATATAGGCACTGCCCAAATTGCCATTATTACGTGCTATTCCTGACTGATCCCCAATGGCGGTACTTATTTTTAAACCTTTTTCATAATACTGAATTGCTTTTTGATATTCTCCCATACTACGATAGGCATTGCCCAAATTGCCATTGTTATTTGCTATTCCTGACTGATCCCCAATGGCGGTGCTTAATTCTAAACCTTTTTCGTAATACTGAATTGCTTTTTGATATTCTCCCAAGCTGAGATAGGCATTGCCCAAATTGCCATTGTTATTTGCTATTCCTGACTGATGCCCAATGGCGGTGCTTAATTCTAAACCTTTTTCATAATACTGAATTGCTTTTTGATATTCTCCCAAGCTGAGATAGACATTGCCCACATTGCCATTGTTATTTGCTATTTCTGACTGATCGCCAATGGCGGTGCTTAATTCTAAACCTTTTTTATAATACTGAATTGCTTTTTGATATTCTCCCAAGCTGAGATAGGCATTGCCCAAATTGCCATTGTTACTTGCTATTCCTGACTGATCCCCAATGGCGGTGCTTAATTCTAAACCTTTTTCATAATACTGAATTGCTTTTTGATATTCTCCCATACTACGATAGGCATTGCCCAAATTGCCATTGTTATTTACTATTCGTGACTGATCCCCAATGGCGGTGATTAATTCTAAACCTTTTTCATAATACTGTATTGCTTTTTGATATTCTCCTAAGCTGAGATAGGAACTGCCCAAATTTTCATTGTTACTTGCTATTCCTGGCTGATCCCCAATGGCGGTGCTTAATTCTAAACCTTTTTCGTAATACTGAATTGCTTTTTGATATTCTCCCAACCTGAGATAGGCATTTCCCAAATTGCCATTGTTATTTGCTATTCCTGACTGATCCCTAATGGCGGTGCTTAATTCTAAACCTTTTTTAGAATACTGAATTGCTTTTTGATATTCTCCCACATTGCGATATGCATTGCCCAAATTGCAATTGTTACTTGCTATTCCTGACTGATCCCCAATGGCGGTGTTTAATTCTAAACCTTTTTCATAATACTGAATTGCTTTTTGATATTCTCCCAAGCTGCAATAGGCATTGCCCAAATTGCCATTGTTACTTGCTATTACTGACCGATCCCCAACGCCGGTGCTTATTTCTAAACCTTTTTCATAATACTGAATTGCTTTTTGATATTCTCCCAAGCTGCAATAGGCATTGCCCAAATATCCATTCTTACTTGCTATTCCTGACTGATCCCCAATGGCGGTGCTTAATTCTAAACCTTTTTCATAATACTGAATTGCTTTTTGATATTCTCCCAAGCTGAAATAGGCACTGCCCAAATTTCCATTGTTCCTTGCTATTCCTGACTGGTCCCCAATGGCGGTGCTTAATTCTAAACCTTTTTCATAATACTGAATTGCTTTTTGATAATCTCCCAAGCTGAAATAGGCACTGCCCAAATTGCAATTGTTATTAGCTATTCCTGACTGATCTCCAATTGCAGTGCTTATTTTCAAACCTTCTTCGAGACAGTTGATTGCTTCTTTATACTTTCCAATGCAACAATAAACGGCACCCAAGAGACAATTGCTACTGGCTATTTTGGATGGCTCGCGAATATTAGTGCTTATTTCTAAACTTGTTTTACTATATTGTATGGCAGGATGGTATTGGGATAATTTGTAGTGAGTATGGGCTAAATCCAAATTGCTTTTTATTCTTCCTGACCAATCTCCAATTTCACTCCGAATTTCTAAACTTTTTTTATAGTAGTCAGTAGCCGTTTCATACTTCCCTTTGCTCTCATAAGCGTCGCCAAGAAGGTCACTGAATTTTGCTATACCCAGCGGGTCACGATTAGCAGTGCTAGCTTCTAAACATTTTTTCAGATAGCGTAGGCTTTTTTTGGAATCCATTGTGATCTAAAGAAAAACATAAAACACGCTTATTTTGTTTATTATTCATTAATTATCTTATTATCATGAATTTTTTATTATGAGGTTATGTTTGTATTATACTCAGTCTGATTTAAAACAGATGGCTAAATCGATTGACGGATGGGGAGGGGGAGGGGTTAACTTGTTAGGTTGAAGCTTGGAAGAACGTGTGGGTGAATTTTTTTTTGTTTTAGTTTTAAGGTTACAGAATACCTTAGGATTTTAAAAATTCCTAATGTTTTTAAGCTATATAGCTTATAAATAGATCTGTGAGCAGGAAAAATATCAAATCAAAATGTTTTAAATTGAGCAAGTTATCAAGTAAAATAATTTCCGAAATATTTGTTGTTTTAGGGGTTCCTCGCCTTAGCCGAATTGTGTTATATTGCAACCTATGTACAACAAAGCCCTAAAATTTAACGCGAACATATTTTTGTAGCTGAGATATATACCTGCAATGTGTTGAAGTTTAAGAACAATTGGTTAAATCACACGTTTACATTGTCTTTTTAGTGCGTGTTTAGTGCTTGAAAACTGACTTAATGTTAATTACCTCCGTCGAAGCATATTAAAATTCGAACACATTTTTGTAAAAAAATTCTCAAAAAGGGTAAAAATGATAGTTTTATAAGTTTTCAGTGAAACCAGTTTTTAAGAAAGATCATGGCGCGAAAGCACCAGAAACATAAACTTGTAGGAATAATCGGGGAAATTATTTTTCCTTCATACATTTAATAGAAATTGGGCACAAATTGGCCGAGCATTGGCAGATATCCTGTTACGTATGCCTATAGAGTATTCTGTGACCTTAAAGACACACTGTCCCAAATAATCAGGATGATAGATACTTGATCGAGTAATGCAATAAATAAATATCACGCAATAAAAGAAGAGAAAAAATAGAACAGTACAGAGTTTGCATATCCTTGTTATGCGTAACATTAAAGCAGCGTTTAGTGTCTAAATCATTTAGTGTCTACGGCATTTTTCAGTATTGCATAGGATGCTTACGAGCAATTACATTGATTGAAATAATTATTCTCTCATGAAGAAAATAATGACATTTTTATGAATCACATATGGTGACAAATTTTAGTTCATGAAATTCATCCTGTCTACGATCGCGATCCTTGCAGTGTGGTCATATGTAAACATCGCGAAGTGGTTAGTAAGATAATTTTTAAAGTATTTTTGTCACTAACGGATTTAATTTTCTGATTGGTCCAAGTTTCAGCTGATCTAAAAACACGGAAATGTACTAGCAGTAGTTGTCGAATTATTTTTCGATCAAAAAATTCAATCAAAAATAGTTAATAGTGAAATTTCTAGTAGACTTACAATTTTCTTTACTAAACATGATTGCTAAGCATCAACAAGTTTCATAAAGGAAAATAAAAAACACAAGTGATTAAAAATCGTATTTTTATTTGGTAGCTTGTTCATGGTCTTTATTTACAGTCAAATCGATTATAGAGATCAGGCAGGCTTGATGAGTTTGAAACTTATTTTAGAAACTTGTCAAAAATTTTTCGCCCTAACGTTGCGGTGTCTGCTCTAAGGGTGATTTGTATAACACTTCTCCCGTCTCAGGAAAAATAAAAGAATTATTGAATAAAAGATCGTTCTTCCATGAATGTGATGCCATGTTTGAACTGTTCCCTCTCCACACCGTATCTTGTAAGCTACATTAGATTGTTTAGAGAGTCCAACTCTGGTTTCGGTGAAGAGAAATGTTGTTGCAGTGTTTGTAATTGTTTTGATGGTACCGTTATATCGTATTCTCTTAGGTTCTTGCTTAGCTGTTCTGTTATACCTTTGATGTAGGGAAAGGTTATGTAGGTTTGTTTAATTAATGGTTCGACAATTTTGAAGAACACACCTACAACTTTTTCAGGTGATGGGTCAGTGGGGATGGTAGTTTGATTTAGCTTCTGTTATGATATTGTTGATGGTTCGTAGTGGGTAGTTGTTGGCGCGTAGTGCACTCTTAACATATTCGAGTTCGTTATTCCTAATTCTGTCTTCGGTGTTTGGTAGTGTTAGAGCTTGGTCAATCAAAGTCCTAGCTGTGATGGCTTTGTGTTTATTTTGATGGCGGGAATTTTAGTGAAGGTTTTTGCGTAGTCAAAGTTTCCTGTAGAAATCAATGTTGATTTTTCCATTTTTCCGTGTGATGACAGTGTTAAGGAATGTTCGTGTTCAAGTGTGAATTGCACTGTGTATGGTTAGGTAATCTTCCACTAGACCTTCTAAAATTAATTATATACAGTACAAGTTACATTTACAATTGCATTACACTATAAATACATTACATTACATGGTACTGCATTTGCGAATTTTTAAAACTTACTTATTAAAAACTAATCAAGGCTACACTTATGAATTCACTAATGATGTACACTTATAAATATACTAATGATGTTCTTTACTAAGAGTCACTTATAAACATGTCTAGAAACAGTTTATGTGCTATCTGCTTTGATGCAGGAAATGAACTTGAAGACCTTATCTCTGGTGGTTACATAGTGTAAAAACGTGCCCCAGTATATTTAAGTCCACACCTAGTGATTGATAGTTTATAATTTGGCACCCACAGATCCATGTTTGCAGTGCTTCTTGTCTGTCGCTGAGACACCGTCGACAATGGCTTGAACAGGTTAGTTAAATAGTGTGGAGTCATACGACTTAGCGATTTAGCTATATGCCAAGCAAGCTATTCTATACCTAACTTTATACTTTATAGGTAAGATGTTTGATTGTTCAAACAGCTGTTTGGAAGGAGAAAATTTAGATTTGTGATATATTAGTCTTAGTAAAAGTTTTTGAAGTTTGTATCTTGATGCGTGTGAAGATTGTTTCCAAATGGTGCAACAGAAATCAATCCATGCGGTTTGAAAAAAGTTTTACAGAACAGAATTCTTGTTTGAAGTGGTAGGTAAATCTTTATTCGGCGGAACCAGGGCCGAAACTAAAGCGTTAATTGAAGGGGGGGGGGGTGCATATTCATATATTCGCGTTCTGCCCGACGAATTTCTTTTGAAATCAACGGTAATGACAACTGATTTCAAAAGAAATTCGTCGGGCAGAACGTGAATATATGAATATACACCCCCCCAATTAACGCTTTAGTTTCGGCCCTGGGCGGAACAATGCAATAAGTTTGCTAAGACTTGAAGCCAAATCATGGATGTGAACTTTCCTTGATAGATGATTGTCAATTGTCATGCCTAATAGTTTTGTGGATTTTACATTCTCAAGGACGCTGTTTTTTGTGTTTGACACAGAGATCAGATGCGTCCATCTTCGCTAAATAGTCTTTTTTGAATTAACCACCATCCGTTAGATCCCATTGTTCAATATTTTCTCTCATGGATGAGGAGAGCGTGTGATTTAACTCATTAATATAATTACTGGAGGAGTGTAAGATGGAATCATCGGCGTAAAGATCTAGGTTCTGGTTGCTATGAAGGGGGAGGTCGTTGACGAACAAAATAAATAGAACAGGTCCCAGGATACTTCCCTGTGACACACCAAATAATATAGGAGCTAATGATGATGAAGATGTTCCTAATTTGAACATATTGGCATCTACCAGTCAGATAGGAATACATCCAGGTAATAAGAGTTTCGTCGAAGCGATAACACTTGAGCTTGGATATTAGAAAGTCGATGTTAATCATGTCAAACGCTTTTCGAAAATCGATTAGTGTAACAATATTAAGTTTCCCGTGTTCTATATTTGTCAGCCATGTGTCTACCAACTTCACGATCGCACTTTTTCACAAGAGTGATAGCGTCGGAATCCAGATTGTCCTCGCTACAGTAAGTTGTAAGATCTTAGATGGGAGATTATATTGTTGTGATAATGTCGTTCCAATAGTTTGCTAACGATGCAAAGAATGTAGATAGGACGGTAATTATTTTTGACTGTGCGGTTTCCTGATTTGTGAATGGGGGTAACTCTCGCGGTTTTCCATCGCATCGGAAAATAACCACAAGCAATGCTTTGGTTAAAGGTCACAGTTAAACGCTTTGCGATGACTGAGTCCGATATTTTGAGCATGTTTGAGGACAGACTATCCAAGCCAGTAGCTTTATGGGGGTCTAGATCATTTAATGATTTAAAAAATTCCTCTCATGTTAAAGGTGGTGTGGTAAGAAGGTCGTCATCTGGAATTTTACTGTTAACAAAGTTCTGCAGTGTTTCAAGATCAGGGGTTTGATTGGTTGTTGGTAGGTACTGGTGTACTAGTGTAGAAAAATGTTTCAAATATATGTTGGGTATCAGTTAGTATAGTTTCACCGTCTTTTACGGCTGTTGGTGCGGATTTCGAAACACCTGTAAGAGATCGTGAATATGTTTCCAATAAGTTTTGTGAAATCGCCTTTACTATTTATGATGCAAGAGAAGTAGAGAAGATATCGCCAACAAGTCATTTCCTGGCCTTAGTGGTGTGGTGAGACAGGATTTGTTTAAATGGCCATTTCAAAGCCATTACCAAAACAATACATTAGGCTCACAAAGAAACGCTGCCTCCGCTAATTACTTTGCTTTTGTTCACATTTGAATAAAAATTCCTTAACTATGATGTAAGATTAGCTAAGTTGATGTATAAGCTCCATACTTCCGTTAGTCATGAACCTGTAGAAGTACACAGTCTAGTGCCCATTTTTAGTTGTGCCACTAGTGCCAATATTTCCGGTCAGAGAACGACTCCTTTTACAGGGTGTCCCAAAAAAAATGCCCTCCGGTAAACTTTAGACGATACTTATTTACGAAAGAGTTCAGAGAAAGAGTTTATCTAAGAAAAGTATAACATCAAATCTTTCTTAGTGCAAATTTTCAGATCAAAATGTCGAAATTTGTTATTTTTCCAGCAATCGACAGAAGGAGAATCAAAATTGTGACTTGTCCAAGTTTTACACAACTTGATAACATTTTACTTTTTCTGTTTACTAACACAATTAATCGACAAGATTTAAAATGACAACAGAACTGGGAAAATGTTTGACTGTCCTAACATCAATGATCTTCTTCCCTTAAGATGTCCTCTTTGAACCTCTAAGCATTTTAATTTACTGCTTTGTTTCTCATATCTCGCATGGCCCGGCAAGCCCGCCTCATTGTTGTTCACAGAGATATAAACTCGCAAGTGATTAGCTGTTTAGCTCGTCAACGTTAGCTAGCCGATGGTGTTTTAAACTTAACTTTTAATCTATCCCAACAAAAAATATTTGATAGAGTAAGGTCTGGGGATTGTGGTGGGCGTTCATGGTGGCGACGTAAGTGTGTTACCTGAAACAATTTTACGGTACAAATTCTTCAACATTTAATGTATAAATCATGCAAAACATGGGCAAGTCAGAATTTTGGTCTTGATTCTTAGCTACAGAAATTACGAGTTTCAATATTTTCATCCGACATTTTGCAGAAGAGCAAATATCGTGATAGATTTTGTTAGATAATAATAATTTACAGACTGTGTTCTGACTTCGAAAAATAAGCTCCTAAGTTTGGCAATGGGCATTTTTTTGGACACCCTGTATTCTAACCGCGCGTCATCCATACTTACGCTTCTCACGTCGTAGCATGCTTTCCTAAAAGTATGTGATAAAGCTTAAGCCTTGAAACCCTTGGAAGCATGGTTGCGAAAACCGTCTGAAATATTTGTTTCCTGTTTTAATGTTTTGTCATGTTTATCAGCGTGGGTAAACAGTTTTTTTCGAGAAATATTAGCTCGCACGAATCCCAAAATATTGCTGGTAGATGCCTGATCTTGGAAACAGTGTTCCTCGTGCTGGAAATATGTGGAGAAACTTGGAAACATGGCTATACTTGTACGAAAATGTTTTCAGTTCTGTTTCATGGGAAGAAAATCCGCAACAAAGCTTCCTGAGGTGGAAGAACAGAGAGACAGGGTTATAGAAAAATGCGGATGCGGACGGAAAAGATGGACAGCGGACGGACGAAAGTCATATCCGCTTGTTATCGAAAAAAACACTTTTGAGTCTTTATATTTTGGCGTTTTCTAAACATAGCCAGGAGCTGGTTGTACAGTTTTACAGCAAAGTTGGTCAACAATTCTGTATCGATTTTGATATCTTTTATTCAAAAACTGGCACAGAAGCAGTGGCAGAAACGTTTTATCGCGTCGTAGAGAAACAAGAGATAGACGGAGGGCAAAGTTTCTCTGTTGTTGGTAATCAAGCGAAAATCGACTGGTGTTTTCCACCAATAGTCAGATGTGAAAGAGCGTTAAACGAAATGGCGAATTTGTTTGTGAAAGGGGGCAAGTCTGTTGGTCTGAAGAAGCATCATGTACCAGTTTTATTATAAAGACAAGAAATCTGTGAGAAATTCTAAGGACGTTTCTAAAGTAATAAGCCGCATTAAATTAGGAAACACGGGCTGGGAATTTCTCCCTTAAACATAGGAGCACATGTTGCAATTTCTTTACTTGCAACTATGCAAAGTTAAAACAGCCATATGTTGGTGGTATTATGAAAAAAGAAATATATTTAAATCAAATTCTAAAAATTCCATTCTTACTAGGCTTCTATGCTTGGCATTCTTTACTAGTGCCTGGCAAGTCACTCAGATGTTGATCTTTGGTTATCTTAAAGGGTGATTACCTAATTTCTTCTGTACCTCCCAGTGACTTGTAAAGTGTATCTGAAAGTATTGAGTTTATTATAATCAGGATGTTAGCCAGAAGTTTACAAATATCCATGTTTAAGTGAAATTGGGAAATTTATTCTGATTCCAGTTGTATAATGCTCCAAATTTCTTTCTGGGTCTGTGGGCATGCCACCTTCTAATAATTGTTTAACATGATTGTGTCTTTGAAATGGCACCCCTCACCTTTTGAGAGCATAACATACAGTACTGTAAAAATATTTAGGTCAAGGCAATTACCAATTTGGCATTATACAAAATACAGTAACTGTATGCATGTTAATCCAAACAAGTCTAAAAGAACATTGATTGCCTGATTCACTCCTGCATGTGAAAGATACAGTCACTGTGTGAACACAGATTTAATTGAAGATTTATAATATAACTCTGTTTTAATGACCAAAATTGGGAAATTGCAACCTCAAAGTAAATGATAAAACCGGTTTGATGCAGTACTTTTTACTATAGCTAACACCCTGATTATATTTGTTGCAAACTTGTCTTAAGTTTATGTAATTCAAATTTGTCTCTTGCCAAAGAGGAAAATAAAAGTGACAACAAATCATCCTGATTAACCATGCTAGTTAGGCTAGCATGTCTCATGTAAACATTCCCTCCCCTCCCTTAAATTATTGCATGGTGTGCCACTTTGGCATCAATTCTCACATTTAAGACGTAATGACATCCGAACTATCCATCTACCAAACACATTTACAACATAACAGAATAGATAGATTGTTATTTTGTAGAATATGAGCAAAAAGTGAAAAGAATAATGCGCGAGCGAGAATAAGGGTTAGGGAATTCCCCGCTTAGGGAATTACCCTTTTCTTGTTCAACAAGCTAGCAACGTTATTTGACATCAATGATCAATTCTCACATTTCTTTAAGATATAATGAAATGAAAATGGTCTACCGAACATATTTTCAACATGAAGCAGTATATAAATTGCTATTTTGTGTATTTTACACTAAAAAGTGAAAAAAAATGCGCGTGCTACAAAAATGGAATTCCCCGCCAGATTAGGGGGTTTACCCGAACATGTTCAATAAACACATTGCGCTAAAACGTTGTTATAGCCATGAAATAGTGGATATCTGACATTTCTAGGACGAAACCGTAGTTACTCGATGTAAAATGACAGAAAAAGGGTTACCTTATTATTCATTGCTAATTTTTACGACGCCCAAGACGCCATTTTCCAGTGTAGCGGGCGGGTGATCAAACTCTAGTGCATTAATGCATGCTTAAGCTGAACTGGATTGATCAAATATGGAATTACACGCTCTTTGCTAACATACTCTATGAACATTTAATTCATGTTATGAAAATCAAGAATAACATATTCCATTAAATTGTTTTTAATTAAGATTCTTAATGGAACAGTATTTGTTCGACCTAGACATGCGTAACTGATCAAGCAAAAATTGTGTATATATTTTTTTTTTATATCATATTCTTACCTCAAAACACTCGTATCGCTTTTCTCATCAACGCATACGATGCCATGATACGATGCAGATAACACTTCGCTCCCTCATTCAGTTCCTTTGATGGTTTGATACAACCTCGTACCCAGGCCTGCTATATCTGTGGGCCCTGGCCACATCCATACGAGAAACGAATCTGATTGGTGTTGTGTGTAGCGGAAGTACATGCAACCGGAAGTGAACCCTTGTAGGGGGTTCCAGGAAGGGGGACATACAACCAGAAGAAGTTCTTTCGCTGGTAATAATTCCGTGGTCTCATATAAATCTTAATCCAAGCCCAACTGCCCAAACCCTAATCCTCACCAGCGTTTTATTTGTCATGTTTTAACTAACTAATTAGATTTAGGCCTTAAATTAAAATTTAACTTCGCGTGCTTAGAACACGGAATTATTACCCTATAAGTAAATGTTACTTATAACTAGTGTTTCAGTTCAAAAAGTTGATGCAAAATCTGCACAATGGGCTTTTGCAATTTTAATCTGTTTTATACACCCTCTATGGAAAATTTCCCAATAAATTAACATGCCTCCCCCATAGCAGTGTTAATGCCCCTTCCGCATGGAAATTTATCCTTATAACGTTCTCTAACAATGGAAATTTTGCATGTTTTGCCCGTGTTGATGTGCTTGTTGGTATGATACATGTAGCCATACAGTCCACTTCCAGTCAGATCAGGTGTCTGTATAACAGAACAAAACTTTCATGCTGTCTCCAGCCATTAAAAAAAGATGTCTCCAGCATGTCTCGCTACCAAAAGATCTAACCGCCAGTAACGTCAGCCTAAATGGGTTTAAATGCGGACTTGCTAGATACTATAGATCAGCTTTGAGTAATGTGTGTGATGTGAACGATCTACGAACATGGAAGTCTATATGTTTGTCCTGTAACATGTCTTGTAACCTGTTATGCAAAATTACGTGTTGTTATTAGTTTGTAGCTTTTAGTATATCTATTTGTAAAAGGGCCGCTGTAACTGACGAAAGCTGTTGCGTGCACCTTGCCATGTATTTTCTGTTATTGACTGCATTTGTGGTGTTTAGTACAGTATGTTCAGATGGCAAAGAAATTATATAATTTAATAATATAATAAACGTTGCGTTAACACGTTCGGGTCGGGTGTATTCTATCACAATCTGCCGTGATTTGTGTCTGAACTGCCTGAAAAAGATATCGTTGTGGTCCAGTCAGCGGTGGCGCCAGAAATTTTCCGACGGAGGGGCTATGTTCCCCGACGGGGGGCTATATTTTTTTCATGGTTAGGCACGGTAGGCCAAATTTTTGTCAGTTTTCCCCGACAAATGTATAAATTTTCCCCGACGGGGGGGGGGGGAGCTAGCACTCCCCGACAAGGGGGCTGTAGCCCCCCAGCCCCCTTTGGTGCCACCACTGGGTCCAGTGTTGGTATTATTCTACCACAAGCTGTCGTGATTTGTGTCTGAACTTGTTGAAAAAAGATATATCAAACGTGATGGTCCAGTGTAGGTAGTATCCTACAATAAGCTCTCGTGGTTTGGTCTAAACTAGCTGAAAAATGTCTGGGACAGTCCCAGTATATAGGGGACGTGAAAAGACCATTCTTTCTGAAGGGAGAGGAGTTGTTCCTCTACAGATTTTTTAAATCAGGTACAATTATATAATACGTATACCTGGCCACATAGAGTCGGGGTTAGGGTACGTGTTACGGCTTGGGTCAGAGTCGTTCTAAGAGGTCGTCTTAAGTTACCGAACAGACTAATTATGTCGATCAACTTCCGCCCGATTTCAAATCAATTTATCGCCAAGTGATGTTTTTGGGATATCTCCTCCCCACGCTCTGTACACCAAAACATATCCCACCCTGAAAATTCTATCACTTATACTCATCCAGCTTATATTATGAGCGCAAATCATTACATGGTAATACAGGGTAAGTACTGTCACAGGAGGATATTTATAGGGTGGCTTAGGGATTTTAATTGGTTTCAATATGGCGGCAAAATTTTAAGTTTTCAAACATTTCGAGTAAAATTCGACAAAAACTCAGAAGCTCGTCATGTTATGTAGTTGAAACGTCATTCTTGGAGACAGGGAAGGAAACGTACGTTTAACACGAGGGCGCAATTGTCTTAAATGTGTCATCATACTGCACAAAGGTTGGTTTTATCGCTCTTTACTAATAAATAGCACATGCTTTATTTTTAGTCGTTCTTTATAGATTTGAGTGATGTAGAATTATCGATTCAATTATTTTAACACTAGAGTGTTTAGGTTTTGCTACAAAGCACGTCATTCATTTCATCCTCACTAAGGAAAGTAGAAATGTATATCCTCGCTTAGATTATCTTCCAAAGCCAACGCTTTATAGTTTCTGCTAAGCGGAGTGCAAAATATCGCATTTTCAATGTTCCCGAGGGGGCGAAGACATCTTGCAAGGATGAATTGTTACTTGAATTGTTGCAAACATGGCGTCACTATAAACTATGAAAAGGGATATTTCACGTCACGAACGCCGGCTGACTGTATTAAAGCGGAGACATTATAATTGTAAAACCAACCTTTATAAAATATAAATATACAATAACACTAAAGGCAGCACAGTCTGCAGAGGAACCATCGAGGGTAAACTTTGGGAACGCAGCTGTTAGGGGGGGGGGGGGGTTGATTCATTGTTCACTCATTCAAGATGTCCCAGGCAAAAATATATACGGTTTTTTTAAGCGAGTTTTCTAATCCTTTAGCCTGTAAAAATATTTTACAAATTATTTCGGTTTGCCAAAACATGTGTATATGCTATGTTTCCTGACAGTATTTAGCGATAGCGAGAGTTTGTGATCAGTAGCTTCGCCAGTTGAACGATTTAGTCCCGCCATGCAAATATTTCTATTTTGATTGACTGTGAAAACACTTAATTTCTAAAGAAATGAATGGTAATAATTTGAAATTTGCATACGGAACTAGATCGTCTGCAGTCTGACTACCGCTATTGTAGTTACTATAGTGGTCATAATTTTTGAGTCTTCCTGGGCAATGAACAAGTGAACGCCCCTTATCAATTTGTTTCCGTTTGAATCCATGCGTATTTCAAGCTCAGATTTAGTCTAACGAATTATTATAAAGTGTAGAAACGCCACACAAGAGACAGATTTAGGAAAAATTAAAGAAACTAGTCATCCTTAGATTTTAACAATATATTTTAACAAATTCCAAATCATATACATTGTTATCTTAAACAATATTAATGAATGCAAAGTTTTATGAATGATATATACTATTATGAGTTTTTGTCCACAATTTACTTTTCCCTGCAACGCTATAACGTTGATATAACCAGCAATTGATGCTGAACTTCAAAGTGTTTCGTAAATAAACAAACTAATTAATTAGTACAACTAGAACTGTATTTCGTCTTTCAATGATGATAAATTCTTTGAAAGGCGTCAGAATGTCAAAGGCATGCAAGCTGAATTTATGAGAATGAACGGAACGGGCCGTCTTTTTTCAAACGATGTTTTCTTATAAGCATTAGAGGTACATGCGAAAATTATTTCAATAGTGATAAGAAACGGCGCTTGAAAATTTTTATGCTGCGATATCTGCATAAGCTTGTACACCTCTGTCACTTTCCAACACCTCCGACACAAATCATCAATTAGATTACGAAGCCGCCGAATTAACTATCTCTACGTAGAAATTGGAAGTAATCCATAATTGTTCTAGTAGAATCACAAATCAAACAATATATTCTACAATGCAAAATTAAGTTAAAGCCACTTTGTGGCAGGAAAAATGATTGTTTTGCAACACTCGCTATCTATCGAGCAATAGAGCGAGTAGAGCAGTCATTCAAATTTTAACATTTGCAATAGTATACTAGTGTGATTCTACTAATTATAACGATGGAATGGTAAATAATATCAGACACTATCACTGTAGTCTTTTTAAACTAATTGGCTATATCTAGAAAGAAGATTTTTACTTAAAATGTTCTTAGTTACCGACCGTTAACAACATTGCGAGCAACGTGCGTGGACTAGCTTGTAGACTGTCACAATCCTTTTCGTAGTGTATCTTCTATTTTGACATTCTGTTAACAGATTTCAACCTCGTAAAGCATGCAAGCGGGTAAAGCATCCAACACGACAGTTGCGCCCTTTCCGAATTTTACATAGCCTTATAGTCATCCGTCCATGATCAGTTTCATTTCAGCTGATTATTCAAAGTAGTTTGAAAAGCATGACAGCATGAGTGAACTGTGGATTCTTTCCGACGTTTTTATGACCAGGATGTATAAGTTCAGCGTTATATAAAGAGAACCATTAAGATAGTGGCTGTGACACCAGTAATAAGTGTTTTATTTTCAGCATTTGATGGATTAACCAGTTGCATGATGTCACAGATCACCAGCATTATTCCGTTACTGCATGTCGTTCTTTGAATAGCTAAAATAAACATTTGCATTTTCTTTCGTAAAAGTTTATAACTTTTTTAAAGTTTCTCGAACAAATGTTTCAGTTATTAGTATTCACTCTTTTGATGTTTGACTGAACACAAGAATTCTTGGTCCGTCAAGTTTCTTTGCTCTTTTGAATTTGAAGTTCTTTCGATATAAGAACAAGAAGGCACGACGCGGGATAGATATGTTTCGTGGATATAATCAGCTGAAGTTTTAGGATATTAAATTTTCCGTGATTAATCAACGATTCATTTCTACTGTTCATTTCTTTATCCACTCAGCATACGTAAGAATAACTACCGTCGTTCTTTTGTCAAGGATCAGAAAGGGGCGCAATGGTGGAATTACCGTTATGAAGTCGTCATAATGGTTTCATCAATGTTCCATCTCAATGTTTCACACTAGTGTGTAAAGTTTAACGTAACTTTTCTCAAAGCACACGAGAAAACACTGAGCACTAATATCATATATCTGCTGTCCGTGTTGAAAGTTTTCAAATGAGTTCTGTTTCTATTTCAAGATAGTGATCCCATCATATGATCTTACTGGTTGCTCCATCTACTTTCGTTCATCGTCGGTCTTCCACCACGCACGTTACAAAATGTTGTTCAATGGTTTTCATTTCTCGAACACTTAAATACTGGACTGTATGTGTTAAATACTTTAATGTGATTTCTGTATTAGAAGTAAAAAATTAAGCCTTCCTGGTTCTATCGCCCAATGAAAGTCTATAAAAACTTGCACAAAAAATGAATGCCTACAAAAACAAGTGGATTTTGCATCTAATTTCATCTTACAGCTAAGGATATCACTTGAAAGCTTTTTTCAATATCATCTTTCACAACACAAAAAATTGACACCATTGAAACGTTGGTCAATTTTTGTCAGTCAAGTTTACATAGACTTTCTACGGGTTGTTAGTTCTAGACTATAGTGTCTGATATGAATACCAATATCAACTGCTATGAATCTCAGAAATATCTAAAGGAACAACGTTAGCAGCGTTAAATCAAATATGTGGCAACTTTTGAGAGCGAAGTTTAAATCGACATAAATTATTGATTTTATCTTTGTCGGGAGTTTATTAAACAAATAAACACGTGAATGGTTAGCTTGTTGGAAGGAAAACAAGATAAATTCAAACAGTTTTACATAAAAAAGTTTTTTATCTTGACACAAATTTCTACTAGGTTTTCTGCAACGTTGTTTCCACCAGCAAAGTTTTAACAGCCAGCAAATACTCTATCATTCGTTGACAACCACATTAAACTGATATATGAAAAGATAATAGTAATATTAGTACAACATTAGCTACCTTATAAATGACATATTTAGGCATTCAGTTATGCAATAGAGTTTACGATGTTAAGTGCAACGAAAACAGAATATTTGCTGGCGCACAGCTGGATCCGCATAGTTCGCATTTCAAAGCCATATATCTTTCTATGGTCTTTTTATTTTTTTTCCACGTAATAATTTTGTCTGCAGATCTTTTCAGTTCACCCATGATTTTAGATAATTTTCTGCAACTAAAACTGTGCAGAAAATATATCTGGAGCTTCCGTTTTTGTTCCCAGGATTTACTTACCAGAATTATGCCTTCCTGTAATCTTCTTGCTCTTTTGTCAACTTTGGTAAATTTGTAGCACTGTAATAAGAATCTGATTTTTAACATAACAATGGACAAAAACTCACAAAGTAAAATTGAACTATATTTCAGTAGCTATTCCCTTCTTGTGGATTCTGCAGATCTTATTTAGCAGCATAGAAAACTGACTACCTCCTACACAGTTTCTAACAACTAAAACTTGCGATAATTCTCAACTACGTTTTTTTCCCATCAAATACGTCAAATAAGTTAGCTCACTATTGCATAAAGCAAAAATTCTGCAATTGATTTTAAGGTATCCACGAACGTCCAGCTATTGAAACAGAACTAGTACGGTTTCATATTTTACCCTGTTTGTGCAATTGGTGAAAACAGCAGTCAAGCAATCTAAATATATGTGTCGTGATTCTGTACTATTCTACAGTTTTCCCATCATTTAACGATTTAAAAGGTAAAATGTCAGATTTAGCATCAGTGAATAGTGATTTTTCCATTACCAGGCAACTAACTCCAGCTAATTAACTTAAACCAAGTGGGTCTTTCACTATTTAATTTGGCAAGCTTGGAATGAGAACTTTCTCTCTTTAGCAACTGGAAAAGAACTTCTGGAAAACAAATTTAATGAGAGTCGCGTATAATTTTACCTCAACAACTATAAATCGTTTATTCTGTGACTTAAAGCAACTTAAATACGACAAAGACGATCGAATTTTTGTGTTAGAAATTTTTCTTATCCCGCCCGATACTATTTTAAGTGTTCCAACAATGATCTCAGTCATTTAGGGATAAAAATATTTACAAAGCCTTTAAGATACATTACAATGGTTAAAATATCACTTTGTGTTTATAACTAGAAATGGTAGTGGCGAACTGCAAAAGACAGTTTGAATTAACGACTCGAATCGAGTGCTGTGTTGGAAATATTCCCTAATACCGATTTATACTATTTTAACTATTCTAATAACAATGCTATTAATTCGGCCATTTATCTACAAACCTTACAAGACAAAGTCTGTAAGAGGCATGACGATGGCTATAACGCTATCCATTGGGGATGCTGGAAAATGCTCGCGACTAACGTTAGGGTAGTACCACGAAACCATCAAACATTTCACGGGATTTTTTCCTTATTTCTTCAATCTCTTGTTTTTCAAATTTCACGTCTTCTCCATAGATGGTAAATGGAGCCCACATTCTGATTAATTGAAAATTTCTGTTCTCGTGTTCGAGAAAGAAATTCTTTGCCCTTTTTAAAGCTTCACAAACTGCTGTTTCCTGGAAGAGTTCTTCGTAGAACTTTTTCATCAACTCTATTGTTGCCCAATCATTAATAGGCCATAGGGTTCCAAGAACAGAGCGGGCTCCTGCGGCAAGAAATGATCGAGCTATACCAACGACACCTTCTGAAGAAACTTCACCTTGTCCGGTATAACAACAACATAAAACTACTAACCGAGCTTTCACTGAAATACTTGTAATATCCTCCTGTGTAAGAAGGAATGATTCTTGGTTTCCAACAGGCAAACATGACTGGTCATGACAGGTGTTCGGGGCAAGTATTATTTCACCTTTGTTTGGTTCTCCATGGGCAGCGATATGGATTATACTAGCCTCACTAAGAAGTTGCAGAACTACTTGTTTTCTCGCCGCACGTCCCAATAAAGGAGTAGCTTGAAAAAGATTTGCAAGATATGTTACCTCTTCAGCGGCTCCAGGTAGGGGACCAAACACTTCTCCGTTAAAAGAAATTTTTTCAACAGTTGGATTACCAACAAACAATGCACACCCAATGTTTGGGTCATGTTCCCGTTGCATACTAGCCTTCAAGGTTTGCAAAGAAGGTGTAATTTGAATGCTGTATTTAGAAGAGAGAAAGCAGCCGTTTGCATCAACCAAAGCAGAAAACGGAGCAAAAAACAAGAATTGATCAGGTACAATGATGAGCTTGTTGCCTTTTAGGGAATTCTTTACAGGATCAATCACGAGTTGAAACAGTTTTTCTAAAATTTCCTGAAGATTACTACAACTACCAGATTCAGAATCTTTTCCAACTTCGCTTTTAGGTCGTGGTTTTCGAGCTGAGATACCTAAGGGATCATTAACCTGATTGTAGGTATTTTCAACTGAAAGATTTTCTTGAAACGAAGAATTACGATCGACGTTAACCTTTACCATTCCAAGAAGTTCTACCATCAGCCTAAGCATTGCTTCGCTTTGAGCATCAACCTTTCTGAAGACAAAATCTTCATTTAATACCCAGATATTTAGAAAACCTTTGTCGTCAGAGGCAAATACCAATATCGAAGTATCATTTCGCTCCGTGTGCAGAATTTGTTGAATTTCTTGGATTTCTATTTCCTCCTCAGACGCTCTGATTCTATTCCATGTCGTAACTGAGAAATCTTTCATTTCCGCGTCCGCACGATTTTTACTTCTTTCAACGCGGAAATGCAGCTCTTTAGCTTTACCAAGGTCAATGACCAACAACGCCGACTTTTCCCGTTCCAGACAAAGAAAACAACACATTAAAAGACGATGAGTTTTAAAATACTGTGTTACGAAGGACAGTTTATGTTCATCAGGAACAAATTTTAAAAAGATTATATCGAATTGTCTAATTGCGTCCTCTAGATGTGACCATGCGTCTTTATATTCTCCTAAATCAAGATACGCAATGCCTAAATTGCTATTGTTATTTGCTATTCGTGGCTGATCGCCAATGGCAGTACTTATTTCTAAACCTTTTTCATAATATTGAATTGCTTTTCGATATTCGCCCATATCACAATAGACATTGCCCAAATTGCCATTGTTACTTGCTATTCCTGACTGATCCCCAATAGCGGTGCTTAATTCTAAACCTTTATCATAATACTGAATTGCTTTTCGATAGTCTCCCATATTAGTATAGACATTGCCCAAATTGCCATTGTTACTTGCTATTCCTGACTGATCACCAATGGCGGTGCTTAATTCTAAACCTTTTTCATAATACTGAATTGCTTTTTGATATTCTCCCATATTACGATAGGCATTGCCCAAATTGCCATTGTTTTTTGCTATTCCTGACTGATCCCCAATGGCGGTGCTTAATTCTAAACCTTTTTCATAATACAGAATTGCTTTTTGATACTCTCCCATATCACAATAGGCATTGCCCAAATTGCCATTGTTAGTTGCTATTCCTGACTGACCCCCAATGGCAGTGCTTAATTCTAAACATTTTTCATAATACTCAATTGCTTTTTGATATTCTCCCATATTACGATAGGCATTGCCCAAATTGCCATTATTACTTGCTATTCCTGACTGATCCCCAATGGCAGTGCTTAATTCTAAACCTTTTTCATAATACTGAATTGCTTTTTGATATTCTCCCAAGCTGAGATACGCAATGCCCAAATTGCCATTGCTACTTGCTATTCCTGACTGATCCCCAATGGCGGTGCTTAATTCTAAACCTTTTTCATAATACTGAATTGCTTTTTGATATTCTCCCAAGCTGAGATAGGCATTGCCCAAACTGCCATTGTTACTTGCTATTCCTGACTGATTCCCAATGGCGGTGTTTAATTCTAAACCTTTTTCATAATACTGAATTGCTTTTTGATATTCTCCCATATTACGATAGGCATTGCCCAAATTGCCATTGTTACTTGCTATTCCTGACTGATCCCCAATGGCGGTGCTTAATTCTAAACCTTTTTCATAATACTGAATTGCTTTTTGATATTCTCCCAAGCTTAGATAGGCATTGCCCAAATTGCCATTCTTACTTGCTATTCCTGACTGATCTCCAATGGCGGTGCTTAATTCTAATCCTTTTTCATAATACTGAATTGCTTTTTGATATTCTCCCATATTACGATAGGCATTGCCCAAATTGCCATTGTTACTTGCTATTGCTGACTGATCCCCAATGGCGGTGCTTAATTCTAAACCTTTTTCATAATACTGAATTGCTTTTTGATATTCTCCCAAACTGAGATAGGCACTGCCCAAATTGCAATTGTTATTTGCTATTCCTGACTGATTCCCAATGGCGGTGCTTAATTCTAAACCTTTTTCATAATACTGAATTGCTTTTTGATATCTTCCCAAGCTGAGATAAGCATTGCCCAAATTGCCATTCTTACTTGCTGTTCCTGAGTGATCCCCAATGGCGGTGCTTAATTCTAAACCTTTTTCATAATACTGAATTGCTTTTTGATATTCTCCCATATTACGATAGGCATTGCCCAAATTGCCATTGTTACTTGCTATTCCTGACTGATCCCCAATGGCGATGCTTAATTCTAAACCTTTTTCATAATACTGAATTGCTTTTTTATATTCTCCCAAGCTGAGATAGGCATTGCCCAAATTGCCATTCTTGATTGCTATCCCTGACTGATTTCCAATGGCAGTGCTTAATTCTAAACCTTTTTCATAATACTGAATTGCTTTTTGATATTCTCCCATATTACAATAGGCATTGCCCAAATTGCCATTGTTACTTGCTATTCCTGACTGATCCCCAATGGCGGTGCTTAATTCTAAACCTTTTTCATAATACTGAATTGCTTTTTGATACTCTCCCATATCACAATAGGCATTGCCCAAATTGCCATTGTTACTTGCTATTCTTGACTGATCCCCAATGGCGGTGCTTAATTCTAAACCTTTTTCATAATACTGAATTGCTTTTTGATATTCTCCCATATCACTATAGACATTGCCCAAATTGCCATTGTTACTTGCTATTCCTGACTGAACCCCAATGGCGGTGCTTAACTCTAAACCTTTTTCATAATACTGAATTGCTTTTTGAAATTCTCCCATATTACGATAGGCATTGCCCAAATTGCCATTGTTACTTGCTATTCCTGACGGATCCCCAATGGCAGTATTTAATTCTAAACCTTTTTCATAATACTGAATTGCTTTTTTATATTCTCCCATATTACAATAGGCATTGCCCAAATTGCCATTGTTACTTGCTATTCCTTTCTGATCCCCAATGGCGGTGCTTAATTCTAAACTATTTTCATAATACTGAATTGCTTTTTGATATTCTCCCATATTACAATAGGCATTGCCCAAATTACCATTGTTACTTGCTATTCCTGACTGATCCCCAATGGCGGTGTTTAATTCTAAACCTTTTTCATGATACTGAATTGCTTTTTGATATTCTCCCATATTACGATAGGCATTGCCCAAATTGCCATTGTTACGTGCTATTCCTGGCTGATCCCCAATGGCAGTGCTTAATTCTAAACCTTTTTCATAATACTGAATTGCTTTTTGATATTCTCCCAAGCTGAGATAGGCATCATGGGCGGATCTAGGATGCTTTCATACCTTAGGCAAAATTTTCGTAAGATGACCACGCCCAAGTGAATATTCGCAGGTTCTTTATTGTCGTACCCCCCCCCCGCCCGCCCGAAAAGACACAGACAAACACATTTCAACCATTAATAGGATATTGCATTTTTAATCATGATAGATAGATTTACACACATATACATATTAACACAAATGATTTACATTTAGTACATGTATATTTTGTATTGGTTTTGCCCAATATCAGGGCTCATCAGCATGCCTAGGAGCAAAGGTTAATGTGGTTCAGAGATTGGCATTGCCTACTGGCTAGCTTTGCACATTCTTTTTTCCATCCTGGTCATTCTAACCCTTTCTCATCCCATACTTAACTAAACCTATAGTATTATCCTAACCACTAGCCTAACCTATCCTAAGCTGATTCTTAAAACCAAGCCAACCAATTCCAACGTCATTTGCTACTTAAATTATATTAAATTTGTAACGTAAATTATAGTTAATTCAGAAAAGCATATTAACATCTCCTAACATTACCTCTAAACATAATTTTGGGTCATCAAATAAACAGTAATAATAGGATCGTATTACAACTGTGACCGTATAATATTATGTCCTGTAAATTTTAATATTTACTACACGCATGTTATTTAAATTTACAATAGAAATTTTGCATAAATTTATCCCAAGGAACCCACAATGTATTGTCAACTTGGCTAGATGAATAAAAGACTAATCTCTATAATGTAAATACACTATATTACAATTGACAATCAAATTACTCACCTCAAGGCAGCATAAAATGTGCTCTTGTCTCTTCGCACATGTTCTGGCACAAAGATTGTCTCGGCCATATTAGAGAGTTTACGATTCACAACGCGACTTGCTCGACAACACAATGTAACTTTTTAGCTTTAAAACAAGCGCTGAGCATTTTGATGTAATAATATTTCAATGCTACTTCAAGCACTGCAACGTTTGACCCTTACGAACTGGGTTAAATAAACGGCTCTGAAAATCACAATTGGCTCCCACGTTGCTCTAAGGACGCGATAATCCTTGGTTTAATGTCGTGTCGAGAACGACAACGCCGTTGAGAATTCCTCTGGGACCATAAACCACTCACAGTTTGAACAAATTTGCTTGTTTTGAAACTGCGTCGTCGAGCTGCCTCGTCGCAGATCGTAAACTCTTTAATGTCGCGATACAGCGACTAAACTTTCCAATCAAAGGAAAGTGTTCTCCCGACTTAAGCATTCGAGTACTAGCAAGCCGTAAAGACAATTCGGTGTAAACTTTCCTCAAAACATCCATATATATCGCTATTTTGTAGCGCAGTCGAAACGCGTAAGGCTTGCCTGAGTTGACATTGCTGAAGTTGTTCTGTCTAAACCAATCAGATTCTGCGATTTTGCCTAAGTTCACGTCACCATTTGCCTAACTTCATGCTTCTGAACCAATTAAATGCTGCCGCACAATGACGTTTGCCTAAGTTGGGGCTTCTGCGCCAATCAGATTTCATAATTATGCCTAAGTTCGTTACCCCCCGGATTTTTGGGGGGGTTAGTTCCTTTCAAAATAGAAATCGGGTCAAATCAGGCAAATTTCTTTGTGATCGAAACGCGAATGTTCGTGTTCTGTTCCGAGCAATATAGTACCGGATTAAATCAATGAATTTATTAGCGTTGCCTCGGATTATAATTTTACAGCAAAACTACACCTCATTAGTAATTCACGAATGTCAGTGATTTTATACCTTAGGCAGGCGCCTAACTTGCCTAACACTGGATCCGCCCATGGGCATTGCCCAAATTGCTATTGTTATTAGCTATTCCTGACTGATCGCCAGTTGCAGTGCTTATTTTCAAACCTTCTTCGAGATAGTTGATTGCTTTTTTATACTTTCCAATGCAACAATAAACGCGACCCAAGAGGCAATTGCTATCGGCTATTCCTGATGGCTCGCGAATATTAGTGCTTATTTCTAAACTAGTTTTACTATATTGTATGGCAAGATGGTATTGGGATAATTTATAGTGAGTATTGGCTAAATCCAAATTGCTTTTTATTCTTCCTGACAAATCTCCAATTTCACTCCGAATTTCTAAACTTTTTTTATAGTACTCAATAGCCGTTTCATACTTCCCTTTGCTCTCATAAGCGTGGGCCAGAAGGTCACTGAATGTTGCTATACCCAACGGGTCACGATTAGCAGTGCTAGCTTCTAAACATTTTTTCAGATAGTGTATGCTTTTTTTGGAATCCATTGTGATCTGAAGAAAAGCATAAAACATGCTTATTTCATTTACTATTCATTAATTATCGTATTATCATGATTTTTTTTATTATGAGGTAGTGTTTGTATTATACTTAGTCTGATTTAAAACAGATGGCTTAATTGATTGACGGATGGGGGAGGGGGGGGGTTAACTTGTTAGGTTGAAGCTCTGAAGGACGTGTGGGTGAATCTTTTTTGCCCTAGTTTTTGGGTTACAGAATACCTTAGGATTTTAAAAATTTCTAATGTTTTTAAGCTATATAGTTTATAAATAGATCTATGAGCAGTAAAAATATCAAATCAAAATGTCTTAAATTGATCAAGTTATCAAGTAAAATAGTTTCCGAAATATTTGTTGTTTTAGGGGTTCCTCGCCTATGCCGAATTGTGTTATATTGCAACCTATGGACAACAAATCCATAAAATTTAGCGTGAACATATTTTTGTAGCTGAGATATATACCTGCAATGTGTTAAAGTTTAAGAACAATTGGTTAAATCGCACGTTTACATTGTCTGTTTAGTGCTTGTTTAGTGCTTGAAAACTGACTTAATGTTAATTACCTCCGCCGAAGCATATTAAAATTCGAACACATTTTTGTAAGAGAATTCTCAAGAAGGGTAAAAATAATAGTTTTATAAGTTTTCAGTGAAACCGGTTCTTAAGAAAGATCATGGCGCGAAGGCACCAGAAACATAAACTTGTAGGAATAATCGGGGAAATTACTTTTCCTTCATACATTTGATAGAAATTGGGTACAAATTGGCCGAGCATTGGCAGATATCATGCAACGCATGCCTATAGAGTATTCTGTGACCTTAAAGACACACTGTCCCAAATAATCAGGATGATAAATATTTGGTCGTATAATACAATAAATAAATATCACGCAATTGCATATCGTTGTTATGCGTAACATTAAAGCAGCGTTTAGTGTCTAAATCAGTTAGTGTCTATGGTATTTTTCAGTATTGCATAGGATGCTGACGAGCAATTACATTGATTGAAATAATTATTCTTTCATGAAGAAAATAATGACATTTTTATGAATCACATACGGTGACAAATTTTAGTTCATGAAATTCATCCTGTCTACGATCGCGATACTTGCAGTGGGGTCATATGTAAACATCGCGAAGTGGTTTGTGAGATAATTTTTAAAGTGTTCTTGTCATTAGGGGATTTTCTGATTGGTGCAAGTTTCAGGTGATCTAAAAACACGGAAACGTACTGCCAGTAGTTGTCAAATTCAATGAAAAATAATTTATCTTGCTTTGAAATTTCTAGTAGACTTGCCATTTTCTTTACTAAACATGATTGCTAAGCATCAACAAGATTCATAAAGGAAAATAAAAAACATAAGTGATTAAAAATCGGATTTCTATTTGGTAGCTTGTTCATGGTCTTATTTACAGTCAGATCGATCATAGAGATCAGGCAGGCTTGATGAGTTTGTTGAAATTTGACATGTTAATAAAAGTTTGAAACTTATTTTAGTAAGTCGCCCTAACGTTGCGGTGTCTGCTCTAAGGGTGATTTGTATAACAATTCTCCCGTCTCAGAAAAAATAAATAAATTGAATAAAACGTTCTTCCATGAATGTGATGTTATATGTTTGAACTGTTCGAGTATTTTTTACATTCCTCACATGTTCTTTCTTCTTTGTTTTGAATGCCTTCGCTGTTTCCCCCATATATGACCAGTTGCACTCTCCACACCGTATCTTGTAAACTGCATTAGTTTGTTTAGAGAGACCAACTCTGTGTTTTGTAATTGTTTTGATGGTACCGTTATATCGTATTCTCTTAGGTTCCTGCTTAGCTGTTCTGTTATACCTTTGATGTAGAGAAAGCTTATGCAGCTTTGTTTAATTAATGGTTCGAACATTTTGAAGAACACACCTACAACTTCTTCAGGTGATGGGTCGGGGGGGGATGGTGGTTTGATTTAGCTTCTGTTAGCTTCTTGATGGTGGGAATTGTAGTCAAGGTATTTGTATAGTTAAGGTTTCGCGTAGAAATCAATGCTGATTTTTCCATCTTTCCATGTGATGACAGTGTTAAGGAATGCGAGTTTTCCGTTGTGTTCGTGTTTAGGGGTGAATTACACTTTGTATGGTCGGGTCCAAAGAGTTCATGGTGTTGTGGAATGTTTGTATATCGTTCTTGATGATAGAGAAGCTATCGTCAACAAGTCATTTCCTGGTCTGGGGGAGGGCAGGAGTGGTTTCGATGGCCCTTAAAGAATGCCTTGAGGTCACAAAGAGACACTGCCTGCGCTAATTACTTTGCTTTGTGTTCAGATTTTCTATTAAAATTCCTTAACTATGATGTAAGATAACCTAAGTTGATATATAAGCTCCCTACTTTCGTTAATCATGTACCTGTGGACAGGGTTGTCGAGAGGCTGAGCGGGCCCCGGGGCAATATTTTTCTCCGGGTCCCATATGTTTAAACGTGCGGCGCGGCGGCGGAACCCATGGGCTAGTGGGTTGATGAGATTCGGTTTAATTTATTAGGACGAAACTGAGAATGGCTCTTTTGTTAACCCCCGGCCCCATTTCTAAATAGCTTCTGGGCCACCTGTTCTAAAAGGAAATAAACCGAGCGCAAACTATCACAGAAACAAGAATTTTTTAACGCAAATATATCATATATAAGTTTATAAAGTGAAGAAACTGTCAGCATGCAGTCTGTAACATTAAATATGCACTATGTTTTACAATGTCAATCTATCAATATTTTGGCATGCGGTTTTTAACAATCATTAAGCCAATAAGCGTAAGAACTATGGTAGAATCTAAACCTCTTGAATTTCCTCACGCATTTGGCACAATTTTATATGTCACGGCTTCCATAATAATTATGCCAATATGCCAGATTAGTTAGCAAAAAGCTTCCTATGCTTTGCTTGTTGCAAAGTCATTGATTATGTCTTGAAAGTTCACACACCCAGCAATTTTAGCCTCAATACTCAACATTGCGAGATCGTTAAATCTCTCTTGACCCATTGTGCTTCTCAGAAAGTTCTTAACTAGTTTGAGCTTACTAAATGAACGTTCGGCGGAAGCTACGGCAACAGGTAAGGTGCCAAACATTCTCAAACCAATGCAGACGTTGGGGAAAATTTTTCCAACCTAAATTTTCTAATGGTGCTCAATAATTCAAAAGGAGGTAGAGGACTATTCCCAAAATTTGCACTGTGGATGGCTTTACGGCAAAGCACTTCTTCTTTTAAATCTTTTTTGAAACATCATTAGCTTACTTCTTACCGAAAACGTTACAGGCTTCAAGAATTAGATCTTCTGATAGCTCCAAATACTGCCGGAGGAAGCAAAACAGCATTCTGTTAGCGGAAACGTAGCGTGTTGTTAGGCCTGCTATAACACAATCTGCAATGACGAAAAACACGTTATGCTTGATTCACTCTCAGTGCACTGATCTTCACCAGCTGATTCTGCTGTAAGAATTTGAATTTCGGCGTAATCGGTAGGTCGCTTACTTTTGCGCCTTGATGAAAATTCATTTTGCAAATTTGCGGCGCTGGCCACTAACTTACGTTCCCTTAAAATTAGGGGGCATTTCTCGCGCAGCTTCTTCAGATCTTCAAGTAGACTCTTGAGGTTGGACTCTTCCACGTCAATTGTTGCTTTCCTTTCTTGGATGATTTGGTTTCTTTGTTCAATCAATTGTTACCAGGACTCTCAACCACACGGAGGACATCACAAGACAGGTAAATGACGACACGTACTTAATGGCGCCATTCACTTCGCTGGTCGTTTTCGCAGTTAGATTCGAGGCCAGAATCTGCTGCAGTGCCACTTTTATGCTCGGTAAATGAGCTGCAAATAGACGCACACTGGCAACACGATCTGTCCATCTGGTGCCAGATAAACCATGAAGAGAGCATGTGATGTTGCGTTGTAAAATCTGCCATCGTTGAGGACTGCTGGAGAATAGGTTGTAGATTGTTTGAACCATACCAAAGTAAGTGACCCCTTCAGTGCAACCGTTCCCCTTTTTGTTGTGCAACTTCCACTTTGGTAAAGTGTTCCTCCACTATGGGGTCATAATGCGCTAAGAGCTCTAATAACCCAAGAAAATTACCATTGTCAACGTCACCGATCCTAAGAGATGATCCACGGAATGCAAGCCCTCTTTGTCCCAGAAAAATAACCACGTCTATTATCCGCGAGAGCAATTTTTCCATTTTTCAGTTTCAGACGAAATGTTTTCTTCGATGATGACGTTTATACCGGTATCATTTTCAAGGCGTCTTTGAAGTTCACGCCAGCGCAAATAGCAATTTTAATGCGCATCGCTTTTCTCATGATCAGGTATTCTATCCCATAACTTCTTCCGCTTTTTCTCAGCTCCCCATTTATCACGAGAGGAAAATGATGACTGCATATGTGCTGGTTTATCAATTGTCAAAATGATAAATGCCAAAAAAGCTTACAAGGGAAACAATAAACGACTTGTTTGGTTGGGCTATAAACGATTCAACAGCGGCGGCTTGTTTCGCCATTTTGCTCTTTACACTTAGAACAGAGGTCGGAAATCTTTTTCCAGCAACGTCACGTGGTAATTGATTCGGATGAGGAATATGACCAACTTTGACAATTTTTTCTAACTTGTTTGATGTTGGTGATCTAGTGTAAGTGTTCAGATGTCCAAACCTTGTCGTTCGATTGAGGAAACGTTTACACCATAAACTTGACTTGAAGCTGCATCTCCGTCAACGGATAATTCACTGCCAGCGTCAGTAGAATCCACGTCTCTTGCTTTCTGAGGAAGTTCAAGAGGGACTTGTGAATGCGAGTCAGCACTGGCTTCGAATACGCCAACATCAAATAATGTACGGCTTCCTTTATTTTCTTCATTTACGCGTCGTTGCCTCTCTTGCCTTTTTTTGAAGCACTAGATTTATGTTTATACGAGGATATCACAGTACTCAGTGATCATTTTGAGAACAATTTTGTCACGTTTCACATTTGTTTTGAATTGTTATTTTGGTTAATTTCTTAATTGCACAGCCAGCCCAATCTCCTGGTTTTGTTTCCTGTAGTACAGTTGTTAAAGTTGTTGCAATGGCGGCCATTTTGAATATTTGAATATTATATAATATATTTGAATAGCGTAATAGAGAACGAACAAATTCATATTATTTGCATTAGATATTAATATTTTATGAACACTATAAGCTTAACATGTATTATTTAGAATTTTTGTGGGACTGACTTTTAAGGCTCATGTGGCACTATAGTATAAATAAACGACAAGGCAGGTCACTAAACGCGCTCTCTGCGAAAACAAATACAATCAAAGCAAAGCCGAAAGATAGATCTACACGCTCGATGCAGTTTTCCCTACGATCGAGCAAATTCTGTGGCGCACGAAGCGATCGCAAACGATATTGCACAGTTTTTAATTGTCGTGCTATCCGTGACGACGTGAGTATGGACGCATAGCGTGCTTAGCAGCCAGGCAATAACAGATTTTAATATAACCAGGTAAAATTACCAGGTAATAAAATCTGCTATTGCCTGGTTGGCAAGCACGCTATGTATCCATACTCATGTCGTCACGGATAGCTAGAAAGTTAAAAACTGTGCAATATCGTTTGCGATCGCTTCGTACGCCGCAGAATTTGTTCGATCGTATGAAAAACTGCATCGGGCGTGTAGAGCTATCTTTCGGCTTTGTTGTGATGATATTTGTTTTCGCAGGGAGCGTGTTTACCTCGAGATATTTGCGTTTGAATAAGAACACTCGTTGCTGGGTGAGTTGCTGGGTGAGCTCGTTTTCTATTACGCTATTCAAATATATTATATAATATTCAAATATTCAAAATGGCCGCCATTGCAACAACTGTACTACAGGAAACAAAACCAGGAGATTAGGCTGCTGTGGTTAATTGTACACACGACGTGCTATGGCATTAATTTTGGACAATTAATGAATTATATTAATAGAATAACCACCGGTATGTTATTCTGAAATAAGCCTTTGCCTGTTCGATTTGTAATTTTGCATGTCTGTATAAGTATATTTTATCCTCAGTTCATAGATAGACAAAAAAATTAAGCAAGGGTAAACAAAATATCCTTATTTACTCAACTTCGCTTCTGCTATTTTTGATAATATCATAATACTGTATGTGTTAAATTGTTACGGAAATCCGTCCCGTCGATATTAAAGATAAAAATAATAATTACAGAATAATAATTACGGAATTCATTAAATTATTACATAATGCATTATAAAATTAGCGCTTGCTAAACATATGCATGCTTATTAGGCACTAGTGCCATTACGACTTTTTTATTGTTAATTTCTTAGATAAAATAGGCAAAGAAATACCAATATATAATATGATCGCGCATTCGCAGTTGTAGCTTATTCCCCCTCTCCTCCACAGAGCTTTCTGACAAAACAGCAAGAAATGCGAAGCCGAGGCGCCTGTGTGAGGGTCTAGCACTTTGCAATTCTTGCTGTTTTATCAGAAAGGTCTACGGAGAAGAAAGAGCTTATCCAAGCTATTCTACATATCTTCGTCTCATAATGAATCGAAATCAACAAAAACTTAAAATCAGTTATAGGCTCTATCCGCTCTAATATATATTATATTTCAAAGTAATTGTAATTTATAATTTTTTCGTACTTAAATCATCCCGGGAGCCCTTTTGGCCCGGGCCCCGGGGTGGTTACACAGTCTAGTGGCCGAAAACTCGTCAAATATTTCCCGTCAGACAACGACTCCTTTTACGTGTTTTTGTCATTAAAGGACATTGGCAACGAAAATTTTTATTGGCTATTTTAAAAGTGTTACGATAACTTATAATGGATATGATAACAATTCGCTATCAAAATCCTCTATTCACGAGTTATGCGCGTTTCAAATTTTAAATTGGGTGCCATTTTGAACAATTTCTCAAAAAATTATCTGTGAGCTAAATTGGCGGATGTGACGACATAGGATGGGTTTCCGAATGACAACAATATATTTTAGCAGAGTGTATATTGTGGTTTGAAGGGTTTACTGTTGAAGGATTTGTAGTTTTTGACGAGAGTAATGGGTAGAATTCATGGGAACCAAGTAGGAGAGGTATTACCCTATCAATTTGAGCCGGAGCCGTCGACAAAAACAAGTGATGCTAGCGACGACAATGATACTGATCAAAGTGATGTTACAACCTCATCTGACGAGGATGTCGACCACGAGTTTAAAAGAGCAAATGCTTGGCGCCTTTTAGGTGTAAATGCGGTCATTGTTCATTATCCACTGAGGCTGTGGAATGTTTTAATTTGTTGCCACGAGAAGGCACTGGAGTACCAAGTGCAAACCGCGCGGTACAAATTACATGCAGTATTTGCCGCCTACATTGTATATTAAACTAATTTTTCATAACCGAATACGTACAGAATATGTATATAAGTATTCCCGCAATACAACACTTCATTTGTAATACATGCTATTGCAACACTGGTCCGATTTTCCTATGCGGCAGCGTGTGGTATATAGTGTCTGGGAGCAAGTTTTCGAATGGGAGCGTTGAGATTATTGTTAAACGCTATGCTTGCGAATATATTTAAAATTTGATTAAAACTTACCCTCATTAACTCGTATTATTTCAAAATTACACCGATTCTTCCATGCAATGGTTGTTAGTGAAGAAATAAAGCTTATATTCAAATGCTGTTGTACTGAAAATTTTGATTGAAATTGAATACATGAAATAGCAGCTTATTTACAAACACTTTTATATTGTCGGAATTTTCCGTACGAACACGCTATTGACACTATTCTCACGCTATTCTCAGCGATTTGAGTGCGTATAGTTGTGAAATATAGCTCTCTAAAAATGCTTTTCAAAGCGATTCTGCTGGTACAATTCCCAAGAGCCAAACCGTGGAAAAAGCGGAGATAATTCTAATGAAATGTAAATGTTTACAATCTATGTTTATTCAGACAATGAAACTACCAATATTTTACAAGATATCTTATCCCATATGTGTCATGAAAGCGGGCTTCTGATTGGTTCTCAGCAGGTAAGTTTTTTTCGAACTAACCTGCTTTTCCGAACTTACCCGCTTTTCTCTTTATCGATAAAACCGGCTTTCTGATTGGTTACAAAAACCCGAACTTACCTGCTTGCTGCTTACGCTGCCGTCCGCATCAAACTGCTCAACAACAATGGCGAACAAAATTTAGCTGATGATTAAACCTACACTTTAAAGAACATTTTTGGGCTAAAGACGTCACAGAAACCAAGCAAAAAGAAACGGAAAATTGTAAACTAAAGACAATAGAGAGCCTGATAAAGAAATATTAAGAGACCAATAAGTTTAAGAAGAGAAAATGTTGACAAAATACATCGGCGACTCGGCGAGAATCGGAAAACAACACAAGAAGATAAGTCTAGTATGGGATAAAAACCCAACTTACTTGCAGGTTCGGTTGGTTCGGGATTAACGCACCTCGGGGTCCGACAGCTGTCCGAACCTACCTCGCTTCGCTCGGTAGGTTCGAACAGCTGTCAGACCCCTCGGTGCGTTAATCCCGAACCAACCTCCCTGCAAGTAAGTTTGTTATAAAATTTCATATAGTCTAAACGGCCGTACATCGGCTGCATTGCACTGTATAAAAAAGCCAAAAAGACATTTTGATAAAGCTTTAAACGCTGATTGAAGTGGTGGTATTTGTTTTATTTTGCGTTGCGTAAAACCCGAGCTATGCCACGGCAAAGTCATTGTTCTTTGAAGAGTCTAATGACAGGTAAAAGATTTAGCAGATGAAATATACGCGCGTTTATTCCAAACATTTTTTTAAAATATGGCCGCAAGACAATGTGGTAGAGCTGTTGTACAGTTACCCAATTCGATTTCTCCGTTATTTTCCATTTCAACAAAATATTCATGCTACAAGTTGTGAAGTCAATAATCAATATTGTCTAATTTCCCGAACCCATCTTATGTCGTCACAAATATATGCAAGCATAAATTAGCATACGCGCATTTTTTCAAAATGGCGGACGACTGTTTAACATTTTCACAATTATTTGCAAGACCTAAACGCGACAAACGCACAAAAACTAAAAATTAAGTATTCCGTAGGTAATTTTAATGGATATGCTGACCATGTTCGGGTAATACCATGATTTTACCCTGAACAAAAGGCAGCCTTTCATTGGCTTTCTCCAGCGCTTTATTGCTATATTGCATTGTTTTGTAGAAGTTATGAACAAAAGTATAAATCGCAGGAGCACATTTAGCCTCATGAGATAGATTATTCCATAAAATAGCTCCTATATATTTAAAGCTCCTTTTTAGAAATTCTTGTTTAGGTTTAGGAATTGAGAGGTCCGAATCCTATCCTCTCAGATTATAAACATTATAATCGATTCGTGCAGAAAACGTTTCGCCAAGGCAAGGGGCTGTGCCGTTTCTAAGAATGTTGTAAACCATAACTGCCTTATTGAATTTAAATTTGGTTTCGAGATTTTTCCAATTGCGCCATTCAAGAAGTTCAGAGGAGTTTCATAGTTTGTTCCCGTCAACAACCTTGCTGCTCTATTTTGTAATCTATCTAATGATATCATCTGCACGAGAGATTCTGGAAATTCTAATATTGACTTGCCAAACTAGTATAAAACCTACTTAAACTTAACTGCATACCAATTTTAAGACTGGAAATAAAATTAGATTCAAACTGTACGATATTTTGGAAAGAAAAAGTGAAGGTCAATCATGGCAACACCCAAAACTAGCTGACTAGACTACGTAATAAGCTTTATCCTTTTGTTAGCTATTTATCCTTCCCTCGCTCTCGCCGCATGATTTCAACAAGTTAACTTTTGAAACTTCTCCGTGAACAGAGCAAATACTCAGTGCAAAAAGGTTCATGATAGCTAGCCAAACATCTTAAGACGTTATAGTGAAAGTGCAGAGTTCATTCGTTGTTCAAATACCAGTTTCAGGTCTGCTAAACACTGTCCGTGGATATTTATGAAACATATCTCACACACAATCATAATAAGTAGCATGTGGCATAAAGCTTCGCAAATTGTTACAAGTTTCAGTTGATGAAAAATATGTACAGTAGAAACAAATTCACACGCGCGTTCGTTTGCGTGTGCTAGTGGAGTGATCCGCTGTGTAATATTTGCGTTTTGTACAATAATATGCTCACATAAACAAGTTATGATTGATCAGAATTATAATACCATATACCAAATATAGTAGTTACGAAAATTATAGCATAGCATCATACTGCATAGTTGTAGGACCCCAAATATGGTTTTGTTTCAAAGCAGTCCAGGAGATCTTATGTATGAAAATGATTGATTTTATGATTTTCATATGTTTGTAAGTGCGTATACTGAGCTATACATATCCCTGGAAGAGTAGCTGTTATTCTATTCTGTAGTCAACTGTAGAGTCTCCCCCCTAAAATATTGTACTTTTATCTCTCATGCCCAAACCCTTTTTGGGCATAAAGACTATGAAACTGAGCCGCCCTTGGAGGAATAAGTCCCGGATTTGCGGTTGGATTGTTATTAGTCATTATCATAATATCATCTGCATGAGAGATGCTGGAAATTCTAATATTGACTTTAAAATTAGTGCAAAAAACATACTTAAACTTAACTGTATATCAATTTGAATATTTCATCAATTTAACCTTATCATCAGCAACTTAACTTTTCAAAGTTCAGTGCAAAATGGTTTATAACAGCCCGGCAAACATCTTAAGGCCTTATAATGAAAGTATAGAGTTCACTTGTTGTTCAAACACAAGTTCCACTTGTACAAAAAATTTCTGTCTGTAGACGTCTATGGAACATATCTCTCACACAATAAGAAATTGAAGATGTGGCATTCGTATTTGTTCTAATTTAATTGAAATTCCAATGTAATTATATCATGATATTCAGAAAATTATATTTGCGATCAGGAAGAAACAGCAAGCTTTCCTCAACGTATTACAACCACATATTCCAAGCATATCCATATGTACCAAAACATATATACATATATATAAATGAAAGTTCTCTGGATTGAAATATATTTTTATTATTAGAAATATATTTCAATATAATATACGACGTGGTAAGATTTTCCATTGGTCTCATGTTTCGGCCACCAATGTGAACAGTTGGAAAGCTAGGTAGAATATTTACAGTAAATATGATAAGACTCATGATAATCGGAAAGATAAAGCGGATGCGCTTGTGCTAGTCGGAGGTGCTTTCGCTGTCACAGTCACTATCACACGAACAGTTTGTGGCTTTAACTGTTCAGAAAGAACTGTTTCTGTGTCTCTGTCTATAGTTTAGCTATCTGAAGTTCTTCATCCAAAGCTTTTCGTCATGCTAAAAACCTAGTTATGCGTGCATGCTTATACGTGGGAATGAACAGACAGCTATATTAATACCTACACTATTCATACGTCCAAAAGAAACTCTAATGTAATTAATTATATCATGATTTCGAGAAAATCATACTTGCGAGCAGAAAGAAGCAGCAAGCTTTTCTAAACGTATTACACCCACATTCCACGCATACACATATTACATAATTATAGAAATAAAATAAATACGATCTGGTAAGGTTTTCTACTGGTTCCATGTTTTAGTCGCAAATGTCAATGGTGAGAAAGCTGGCTTGAATTTGAAATGAAGGAGTCCCTAAATACATCTTATCTGAGACCTAAACATTAAAGTTATATAATTGTTCCATTTCAATGCATACGACGTCCACTCACATAGTGAGTCCGCTGAACAGTTTTAGAATGAAATCTTACCTTTAAAATTGTAATCTCTTTCTATAAAGCTTCACAAATCTTTACAAAAGTTTCACTTGATCAACAAGTGTACAGTCGAAACAACTTCACATACTTGCTTCTTTGTGTGTGCGTGTGAAGTGATCTGCTGTGTATAATATTTGCATTTTTATACAATAACATACTTGCAAAAACTGACATACAAGTTATGATTTGTCAGAATTATAATACTATATACCAAATATGGTACTTATATAGCGTCTAACATAGCACGATCATAGTGCGTAGTTCCGGGGCGTCGAAATGTTTTTGTTTTAAAGGAATCCTGGAGATCTCATGTATGATAATAATTGATTATAAGTTCCTTGTATGTTTTCAGAGTCATTATAAATCTGAGTATAATCTTATGCAATGCTTTCGATTCTGAAGCTTGTATCTTCATGACCGGATATTACCAATGTTGAAGATCCCAGTTTAATTGCGGTAGTAAATTTGCGCAGAGTTTCAACAAAATTATACGCAAATTGAATATGACTTTCGTACGTTTGTGCGCGTATATGATATCCTGAACTGTACATTATCCCTGGAGGAGTGTTGTTCAATCAACTAGAGTGTCCCCTAAAACCTCCCATGCCGAAATCCCTTTAGGTTCAACTACATAGAGAGGATCAAACTATTTGTTTCAATGATTAATTTATCTAATATAGCTGATTATGTAAAGAAAATATTTAATTTCAATTTAGATTGAATAAAATCACAAAATGTACGATATGACGTGATGTCTCGGAATGTCTTGTACACTTTCTGATTCAGGTGAGTCAATTAAAAGGAAAATACTAAAGGTACCTCTGTCGTGCTCGTGCCACCCAGGTATAAGTCGACCTGGGTAGGTTGGTTACCAGATATATATGAGGCCTCTCAAACTATCCAGTTGATTACATCCAACAGAGTTCACGGAAACTTACACGGGGGAGGGGGGCGATAACGGGAGACAAGAAGGCTTGGGGCATGTCTCTCCTGTCTATATGATTAAAAGAGGTTCTAAAATCAAATACAAAATACAGTCTCCTACCAAGTCAGTTACTGGCATAAATATCTAGACATTGAATTCAATGCGAATATGGTCAATGTTTTAGTGACTTGTTTTGTGTGTGGTTGGTCTATCTTAATAGATTAACACAAAAGTCGAACATTCTTCGTGATTAACTAAAACAACAGTCGCTAAGTTGGTCCCTACAGTTTGGTTCAGTGTGTGAATGATTTATACAGATCAGTGAGGTCAGACGTCCACCTCGCGACTTTCGCGTGAAATGCTCGTGGTTCGGCAAAGTTTTGCAAGAAGCCGCAGAACTTTTTTTTAGTGTTTTGTGTGCAAAAACATGGCAATATTTTATTTTTTTCTTAACTTTTTCGAAGTTGGGTATGGTTCGTAAACAAGGGGACTTTGTGATGTAGCGTAAATATTCGGGGCATTACAGCTAATAAGTACCATCAATGAAAGATAATTATAGGGTCATTGAGGGATATTGGTCGGTTTTCAATATGGCGGCAAAATTCAAGTCTTGAAATACATTTGTCTAAAATTCGAGTAAAATTCAAAGAACACTCAAAAACTTATCGTGTTGGCATGTTATGTACTTGAAAAGTAAATCTGTGAGAGAGGGAGATAAACGTATGCCCAACGACAGGACGTTATTCGTGTTAGATTTGCCATCATACTGTGTCAAAGGTTGGTTTTATACATAGATATAGCAGACCTAGATTGCTGACGTATACCTAGCGCGCGTGACCCCCAATAGAAGAATCCAAGATGGCGTCGCAACCGGGCAAAAAAACTAGGAATAGTATTACGAAAAACAGGTTTTTGGGCTTTTTTGATCGTTTAACTGCTGCGAATCACGTTCAACTGGACTTTTTTGAAAATAAGTCACTATTGCGGAGGTTTTGAACCTGAAATGAGACGAGTGGCCTAGATTCTTACAAAATTATCGTTCGCTGAAGATTCCAAGGAGTGGACGTTTTGACCGGTTCCGTTAGCTTGCGTGGATTATTGCACTTTTAACACTTCGAATCACGATCGATCGCGTATATTTAGGAAACGATGTTTATTATCTATGTTTTAATTGTGAAAAGGAAAGCGTTTGCCGAATTTTATGAAAAAATATCGTGGGTTAATTTCCTCAGTATCAGCAGCTATACGCCGGCTATTATGACTGCACATCCACCTCCACCAGGAAGGTAGAATTTTGTTTGTTTGTTTGTTTGTTCATTATGGTTTTTATGAGTTTATGGGAAATGATTGTTTGTGTAGAATCTGCAGACAAAGTAGCACAAATGTAAAAACAAATGATTTAAATAAGTATGAAAGAAACCCATGTTTCCAATTGGTTTCTATTGATTTATGATTATTGATATCAATACATATAATTTGTGTAAATCTGAGAAGCTAAGCATAGTTTTAGAGACTCATGATATTATTAAAGTGTACGTGAACATGCATGGGGCTTGATAACATGCATGAATCAAATTAACATTTATATACTTGAAGCAAAGATCTGTTAAAATGTTAAATGACCAGGTTTTGTGTCATCAAAACTCAGAAAGTGTCTGGATTATAAATTATAGATGTACAGCTTAATAAAGTTCAAAATACATATTGCTGGTTGCCAATGTGCTTCTGATTTTGCTCAAAATCAATTACAATATTGAAATCTGCACATGAAAATCTCACCATTTGTCAGCAAGCTGTGCCTGTGACAAATGTGTTGCAAAGATGAAAACAAGTTGTGAAATGCTGTAATTTCATAAAGCTCCTGTAAGCTTGTTAACAAGACATTTATAAATGCTTGTAAATGTGTGGGAATGTAAACACAGTCTTTGCAAAACAGTTTATTATAAAATCAGATATTCTTTAGGATTGCTACAGAGATAATTAAGCAATATAACTTGCTACAGAGATAATTAAGCAATATAACTTGCTACAGAGATAAGTAATATTGACTTCTGCCTATAGGTATCAATTTTCATTTGTAATAAATATGACATCTCTGCAAGCCCAAAGCAGAGCTCTGCATGTCCATTATTAGCTTATCCCAACTTAAAGTCAATCATGCTGCCTTCTGCAAAACTTGTAGTGTACCAGTACTGAAGGACTTTACGCAGATGTTCAATTTCACATTTAATGCTAAGCAAAAATCAAAATAACACTCAAAATCAAAATCACTAGAAGTAGTAATTTGCAAAAAAGTTAGATTTACTACAAGAACATACTAAACAACCAGTTGTCTACTCCAGAAGTCTTTAACGAACGATATTTGATATATGATAAACATCGTTTTCTAAATATATGCGATCGGTCGTGATTCGAAGTGTTAAAAGTCCAATAATCCACGCAAACTAACGAAACCGGTCAAAACGCCCACTCCCTGAAATCTTTATCGAACGATGATTTTGTAAGAATCTAGCCCACTCTTCTCATTTGCGCTCAAAACCTCCGCAATAGTGATCTATTTTCAAAAAAGTCCAGTTGAAGGTGATTCGCAGCAGTTAAACTATCAAAAAAGCTCAAAAACCTGTTTTTTGTAATACTATTCCTAATGTTTTTGCCCGGTTGCGACGCCATCTTGGATTCTTCTATTGGGTATTGCTATACGTCAGCAATCTAGGTCTACTATATCTGTGGTTTTATAGCTCTTTAATAGCGTAGGTTTGGCGTTAATTATTTTAATGCTAAATTGTTAGGTTTTTCTAAAGCGGATCATTATTTCGTACTCGCTAAAGAAAATAAAAAGTTGCAGTATTTTCAATTTCTGAAGAAATGAATGATGATAATCTGAAATTTGCCAGGCATGTAGGGCCGTCGCTAGAACATTAATTGAGGGGGGGGGGAATGCATATTCATGTATTCATGTTCTGCCCGACAGATTTCTTTTCAAATCAAATTCAAATTCATCAATTTCAAAAGAAATCTGTCGGGCAAAACATGAATATATGAATAGGCACCCCCCCCCCCCAATTAACATTCTAGCGACGGCCCTGCAGGCATGACTATAAAATCGTTGGGCTGCCTCCACCACTACTGTGGTAGTAAAGATTTTCGAGGCTGCCTGCGCAAATGACTGAGGGAACACTTGTTACAATTGGTTTCCGTATTTCAAGCTCAGATTTTGTCTAAACAATTATTATAAACTGTTGAAACACCACACAAAATTTTAACAATAGATTTTAACAATATATTTTAAAAAATTCTAAATCATATACATTGGTGTCTTAGTAATATGAAAGCATGCAAAGTTCTATGAATGATATATACTATTATGAGTTTTTGTCCACAAATTTTGATGTCCGCAAATATTTATATATAACACTATTACGTTAATATAACCAGCAATTGATGCTGAAATTCAAAGTGTTCTCGTGAATATCTAAACTAAATAATTGTCACAATTTCAACTGCATTTTGTCTTTTAATTATGATAAATTCTTTGTGAGGCGTCAGAATGCCTTCTGGCATGTAATCCGAATTAGGAATAAACGGAACAGAATCTCATTTTTCAAACGGTGTTTTTTGCAAGCATTATTTAAAACATGCAAAAATTACGTCAATAATGATAAGAAAACTTTGAAATTCTATTTTTTATGCTACGATATCTGCATAAGCTTGTACAACTCTCTCACTTTCCAACACCTCCGACACAAATCAACAGTTAGATTACAAAGCCGTGGAATGAACCACACTCCGTAGAAATCTAGAGCGAGTAATCTAATTTTGTACTAGAATCACGAATCAAACAAAATATTGCGCAAAAGAAAGTCGAGTTTAGGCCATTTTTCGACGAGAAAAATTATTGTGGCATGGTGACAAATTTTAGTTCATGAAAATCATCATGTCTACGATCCTTGCAGTGTGGTCATATGTAAACATCGCGAAGTGGTTAGTGAGATAATTTTTGAAGTGTTTTTGTCATTAACGGATTTTCTTATGGGTGCAAGTTTATGGTGATCGAATAACACGGAAATGTACTGGCAGTGGTTGTCAAATAGGAATTGTTTTTCGATAAAAAATTCAATTTATTTTGCTTTAAAATGATTACTAAGTATGAAGGAAAATAAAAAATATAAGTGGTCAAAAACAGAAAACTCGGGTTTCTATTTGGTAGCTAGTTCCTCAACCTTATGCACAGTCAGTGAATACTAGTCCATTTCTTTTCGTGTTTTCAGGTCACTTGTAGTATAAAAGAATGGACATACAATAGAGCCACTGCAACGTGGCGCTTTATTATTGTGCAGTTTAATTCCTGACTGCAACCAGCCAGTAATGACTCGCTGGGATAATGGTACAATGGTGACATTATTTCTGCGACATGTATGGACGCGCACTTCAAAGTTTCCGACTTTAGTAGGGGTACTCTTAATTGCATGTGCTTCCAATTAGCTGATCCATTTCATTGTTTTTCTCTATGTCGTCAATGGTAACAGCAAAATTATTTCTAAAGTATGTATTAAATTATTTAACTGCCTGTATAGTATGCATTAATTAAACGTGAATACAAGAGACATTTACTCAAATAGAACAGTTGGACATTCACAAGTTGTGACGTGACGATGTTTTGCCTAAATATTTCTGTTGCTATATATTACATCGTAGTAGTACCTTTGCAAATTTTAATAATACAAATCGCAGTGCCTGTAGTTTGTGTACTCAGGGTGATCCAGTTGTGAATAATTTCCAAATTTACTCGAAGTGGGTAGTGAGACAATTTTTTAAGTGTTTTTGTCATTAACGGATTTTATGATGTGTACAAGTTAACCTGATGATCTGAAAACACCGAAACGTACTAGGAGTAGTTGTCAAATAGGAATTATTTTTCGATCAAAAAATTCAATAAAAAATAATTTACTTTGCTTTGAAATTTCTGGCAATTTTCTTCACTAAACATGATTACTAAGCATCAACAAGTTTCATAAAGGAAAATAAAAAATATATTAAGTGATTAAAAACAGGAAAATCGGATTTCTTTTTGGTAGCTAGTTCCTGGACTTTATTTACAGTCAGATCGGTTATAGAGATCAGTGGCAATGAAATATACCATTCCCCTCACGTGTTGGCCTACCATTCCTGCGTGCTGCGGTCTTTTTCTACTGAGCTCTCTATAAAAAATGAGCGCCTGGAGTTTAGTACCGACGAGACAGGGTTGATGAGGTTTTTCAAATTTAACTTCTTAATGATTAGTAAGACGTCAAATTATTAATAGTTTGTGTTTATATCGATGGCGGCGATTGTAGTTAAGGTATTTATGTAGTTAAGGTTTCTTGTAGACATCACTGTTGATTTTTCCATCTTTCTGTGTGATGACAGTGTTGGGGAATGCGAGTTTTCCGTTGTGTTCGTGTTCAAGGGTGAATTGCACTTTGCACGGTCAGGTCCATGAGTTCATGGTGTTCTGAAATGTTTGTACATCGTTCTTGATGATAGAGAAGCTATCGTCAACAAGTCATTTCCTGGTCTTAATGAGGGGGAGTGGGTGGGGCTGGAGTTGTTTCAATGGCAAAAACAATGCATTAAGCTCACAAAGAAGCGCTGCCTCCGCTAATTACTTTGCTTTTGTTCAGATTTGCAATTAAAATTCCTTAACTAATTCATGTACCTGTAGAAGTACACAGTCTAGTGCCCAAAAACTCGTCAAATATTTCCGGTTTAGAAGATACTTACTTAGGTAAAATCATATCTTTCTTAGTGCAAATTTTCAAATCAAAATGTCGAAATTTGTTATTTTTGTAGCAATCGAAAGGAGAATCAAAATTGTGACTTGTCCAAGTTTTGCACAACTTAATAACATTTTACTTTTTCTGTTTCCTAACACAATTAATCGACAGGATTTAAAAGGACAACAGAACTGGAAAAATGTTTGACTGTCCTAACATCAATGATCTTCTTCCCTTAACATGTCCTCTTTGAACTTCTAAGCATTTTAATTTACTGCTGTGTTTCTCATGTCTCACATGGCATGCCTCATCGTCTTTGCTCTTCACAGAGATACAAACTCACAAGTGATTAGCTGATGTTTAGCTCGTCAACGTTAGCTAGCCGATGGTGTTTTAAACTTGGCTTTTAATCTATCCCAAAAAAATATATGATAGAGTAAGGTCTGGGAATTGTGATGGGCGTTCATGGTTGCGGCGTAAGTGTGTCAAGTCAAACAATTTTACGATACAAATTCTTCAACATTAAATGTATAAATGATGTAAAACATGGGCAAGTTAGAATTTTGATCTTGATTCTTAGGATCGCTACAGAAATTACAAGTTTCAACATTTTCATCCGAAATTTTGCAGAAGAACAAATATCGTGATAGACTTTTTATGCCCTCTATTATTATGCTTTGTCTGACCGCGTTTCATCCATACTTACACTTCTCACGTCGTAGCATGCTTTCCTAAAAGTATGTTTTAAAGCTTAAGCCTGGAACACTCTTGGAAGCATTGTTGCGAAAACCGTCTTGAATATTTGTTTCCTGTTTCAATGTTTTGTCATGTTTACCAGCGTGGATGAAACTAATAAAACGGTTTTTTTCGAGAAACATGAGCTCGCACGAATTTCAAAATATTGCTGGTAGAGGCCTGATCTTGGAAACAGTCTTCCTCGTGCTGGAAGTAAACAGAAGAAATTACTTCCGGAAATATTGAAATGGCTACTAATACCGGGGAAAATACTTCTGTTTAGGGCACTGGCTACAAATATGGCGCCCATGTGACGAATACTGAATACGCGTGCCCCAGAAATATGAAAAAAGGCTACTAACACTGGGAAGAAATACTTTTGTTTAGGGCAATGTCTAATGAATCACCTTACGCTATTTTGACTGAGCATTTCTCTATTTGCAGTCTCTATACTCTTTGCATGGTTGCATTGTGGTGGCTACAACATGTAACTCAGCTGAACATGCATGCAGCTACTCTGAAAAGAACTGATTAATGAGCTTTGAAGGCACTGCATTATGGCAAGCCAAACCTGACAAAAGTGTATTGAATTTTAAAAAGTTAGTCTTGAGTTGTAAAAATTGAGAAATTGATAGTCGAGAAATAGAGATTGGTAGTCGAGAAAACATTTCAGTTGAGAAATAAAAAATTACGGGCGAGAAATAAAAAGTGACAGTCTAGAAATAAAAATTGACAGTCGAGAAATATGAAGTGTTTGGTCGACATTCGGCCTCAAAAAAATAGAGGGAGTTTCATTGCTGGTTGCCCACAACCAAGCGATTGAAAGGATGTGGGCAGAAGTCAACCGCGTATTATCAGCGCTATACAGGATGTATAAAAATCGCTCTCTACTTCGCGAAACGCCTAAATCTAATATTTTTTTATTGAAATTGATTGTTTATGATGTAGACTAAAAAAAAATTTGAGAAATTTAAAACCGGAGGGTCATGTCTTTTACAACAAGTTAAATAATGCTCGCGCACGAAATTTTAATGCTTAAAAGTAATTTGACTTGGTAGGTGGAAAATATATCGGGTGTTTGGTCGGTGTTGTAACATAGCACTTTGTCTATACCATTTAGTCTGAAGATGTCTTAAATTGAAGACGAAGCGTTACTCGACAAAATTATTTATATCTTTACAGTTTTTATGGCTTTGTTAAAAGTTATATTTTGGGCCATCATATTCATCGCAAGAATTCGTTTCCCGCCTGGCAAATCTCTAGCCACGATACTGATATTCAAATTAGTGTGAGAGTTTATGAATAAATGATATCAAGTGATAATATGTTGATATTATGTTGGCATGACATGGCAAGTACCGAGGGACAATTTGACATATATCTATTACTAGGCGAGTGTATACAGGGTGTCCCAAAAAAAATGCCCCCCATTAAACTTTGGTGCATAGTTATTTAAGCAATAGGCCAGTTTGTAAATTGTTACTCTCTAGCGAAAGTTTAACATCATATCTACTTGAGTGCAAATTTTAAGATCAAATTGTTTAAATGTGTTATTTTTGCAGCAATTCAAAGAAGCAGGGTCAAAATTCTGACTTGTCCAAATTTTTCTCAATTTATTAACGTTTAAAGTTTCAAGAAGATACTGTACAGTGTGAAATTGTTTAACAACACATTTAATTGACAAGGTTTGCACATAACGAAATGTAACGTAAACTAGTTTAAATGTCACAACGTAAGACGAATTTGGTTGAATTAAACACCCTTGGGAATTTAAGTTTTTGCCAAAGCTGCAAGAACACGAATAAAGCATGCAGGGAAAATGCAATCCATTCTTTTCCGTTATCTGTATTCAAAAATGGTTGGAAAACAATTTACTCCAGAGCAAAGAAAATTTATGGTGCTATCTTATCACCAAACAGGAAGCCAGGTTTTTAAAACGCCTCCAGCTAACGTTGACGAGCTACGAGAGTGAATCGCTAATGATTCGTAGCACTACGACGAACGGCGATGGCTAGACGAGCCATGAGAGACATGGGAACAAGAGCAATAAAATGCGTGGAACTTGAAGCCGGACACGTTGAAGGAAGAAATTGATGATATGGCATTTCGATATGTGTAAACCTTGTCAATTAAATGTGTTGTCAAACAATTTCACAGGACAAGTCAGAATTTTGACTCTGCTTGTTTGAATTGCTGCAAAAATAACACATTTAAACATTTTGATCTGAAAATTTGGACTCAGGAAAATTTGGAGTCATTGCTTAGATAACTATCCTCCACAGTTTAACGGGGAGCATTTTTTTGGGGACACCCTGTATAGAATAATGGAATGTTTTAACAATGGCATGGCTGGGCTTGCGGCTGCATGCGACAACACAAGTTCCAACAAGTTCCAAGTACTACAGCTCAAGTATTAATCATGTCGAAAAAGTGAAACTACAAAACAAAATAGTAACAATAATCTCAATTTTACATCTTATGGACATACGCCCAAACCATTAAATATATATCTACCGCGACGGCAGAGTCATTTGACAACATAACTTGCAGTGAATTTAAAAGATACATTTGTCAAACATGTTACGAGTATTGCACATTATTTGTAATTGCCGTTTTTCAGAGATTCAGCATATCCATAGCATCATTCATTCATGCATACATTCGCCAGATAAGGAATAATGTATGTGCTTACCTTGTAGGTGTAGAAATGCTTCCTTGCTATCGTCCCTCAATCGCATTGCAACGACATATTGCAGCCAGCAGCACTGAAGCGAGAAAAGCTGGTTTCCTACTAGACGAATTTATTCTCGCGTCTTGTGATAAACAGCGTGATTGGTCAGCGAAAAATTCGCTTTGTCGCTAACCAATCACGTCGCTGGATTTTTGTGTTTGCTTCGCATCGCGCGAATACATTAAATTCGCCTAGTTGGAGAACAGACTAGAACACTATACATGCCAACGACAGCTAACGGCTAACTACAGGTGACCGTGTGAAAACAAAGCTTGTATACACAAAACTATAAAATTTCATTTTTTGGAAACAATCTTTCTTGGTTTTGCTTGGTTAATCACCTTCAGGAAACACGACCTTCGGCAAATTGTAATTTTCGTTGGAAACCTAATAGGGATTATCGGATTCCAGTTCTTCGATATTCCTAGCCATAATTAACCTGTTTCCCCAACAAAAAGTATGATATCAATAGTTGCGTCGATTACCACTTCTCGTACGTGAAATGTCCGAATTGGAAATCACCGTACAAGAGCTGCAAAAAGGCTACGGGTATGCGGGTATTACCGGTGACGAAGGTTTCCATATTGGGCCGTCAGTGAGGAAGGTTTCATGTCGACACACTACATAAAGTATCCTAAACACTAACATATAGATGAACATATAAATAATAGATGTTGATCTATTCCAGAAAATCATGCCTTCTTTCTGAAAAAATAGTGATTCGTTCACCAGATTCATTCTGATCTTCAGTTTAGAAAGTCCAGTTTTACAAGATTTTGAGGAAGGTTTGTAAACTTTGAAAATTTTACTCGGAGTAAGGTTGAACGCTTTTTGCAACTCTGCACCGTACTCGACTTGTCAAAACCATGTTCAATAATAATCGAGTTTAGCTCTAACCGATCTTTGCATAGCATTGCATGGTGCTTCTGAAAATAGGCTGATTTTTAGTCCAACAGCAGTGACGAATAGTGACGCGCAAATTGTTTTTTAGCATATGGCAATGCATTGTGGTCTATCCAGGGTAGTTCATCTGTTTTGAGCCGTTACAAATAAAATTATTGATAAGGGAGAGAACCGTACATTAATGCGAGGGCAGATGGTAAGGACAGAGGTGTTCTATAAAATGACAATGTTTAAATCTTTAGAAAAAACATTATCCACGTAGTTGGCAAAGATCTTCCAAGCAACTGCTGTAACACAAGAGTTAAGCCATGGGCTTATTCAAATCAGCGAACTATTTGCCTGAAGAGTTCCCTCGTCCAGTTTAATGATCAGTGAAACTAATTGGGTTCATTGAAAAAAGCTGCTTCGTGCTAACAAATGTAGAAAACCTGCTTATTCACATGTATGCTTGCGTACCTATTTCAGTGAGGGATAATTTTCCTAATGTAATTAAGTCTGAGAGCGACTTATCGCAGTTTTTTGTATTTTTCATATTAACTAACCCTATGATGTAACATACCTGCTTGAAATTATTACTATATTAATAATATATTAATTATTTGAAACTATTACCTACAATCAGTTTGAAAAGATCTATCTGTAAGCTGTAGGTGTCCTAATCATATGCAGCTACTTGATGTAGTTTCTCTCATTTTGTCCCCTCCCCGGGGAGTTTGCCTCAGGGATGTCTGCCCCAATATTTTTGTAAATGCCGGATTATATGGGTTTTTGAGTGAGCCGGAAACCTTAAGACGGCTAAACATGTTCATTAATACACTGAAGATTTTTACCATGCAAGGCATAACATAATAATTTATTTCTATTTTCTTGTAAGATTTGGGATGAAAAAGATTATTAAAGCACACAGGGAATCGAATTATTTTGATTGATTTTTCGAAATATGGAATGATATATACATTATAATTGAAGAAAGTTTGGTACGTCATACGTACTCGTGCGTTGAATAATAAATACTGCATGTTAGCATAACAAAGTACGATATTTATCTCGTTATAGTTTTAGTTCGGAACGTTTTCCAATAGTGCCAAGGACGTCATAGCCACAGGTGGAATCAGAAAGATTTTTAACCATATCTCTGGCATAGCCGTGCAGCTCATCGCGTACAAATGAAGGTGTCTTCAAATTTTTACAAGAAACCCATTCGAGCTTTTTTACTTCCTCGTCGCTCAAGCCATTAGCTTGGGAGTCGATATCGCGATCACGCCACGATGTGATTTCATAAAAGAACAAAGCATACTTTGAATATTCACGCCCGCTCCAATAAACTAGTGGTGCATGTTTCATTCCTTCCAACGCATCCCGAGAAAGCTTCTGGCCACTTTCCATATTGACTTTCCTTAATGCGACCTCAATTGCACTCTCCATTTTTCTTAACCGTTTTCCATCAAGAAAATTTAAACGATCACGACCATTCCGATTTTCACGCGCCATTAAGACTTGCACATCATTATTTCTTCCTTTTTTCCACAGCAAAAACCCAGCTGCAGCAAAACCCTGCTCGTCATTGTCGTTGAGTTTTGCTTGTACATATGGCCTGGGTGAAGAATTCCTTTTCAGTTTCTGTAAAATGTTGATAACATAATTTCTATGAGAATGTGACCGTTGCATCAAAAAGTAGAGACTACAAAGAGAGACGGGTAAACGAGAAATATCGTAAGGTGTTCGTCACTGCCTATGTGGTACTGTGCACTGCCGCCGTATTTCTAGCCAGTGCCCCAAACAGCAGTGGCGTAGCCAGGGTCATTGTTTAGGGGGGGGGCAAGTAGCGAGCGGCGAAGGCATCCTAGGCGGCCCGGCCCCCAACTTCTACATAGATTTAGTCTTTTCGAATGGTCTTGAACACAATTGGGGGGGGGGGGTCCCCCTCCCCTCGCCCCCTCCCTAATACGTCACTGCTGTAAACATGTGAAGAAACTGGCGAACATGGCTATACTTGTACGAAAATGTTTTTCTGTTTCGTGGGAAGAAAATCCGCAACAAAGCTTCCTCAGGCGGAAGAACTGGGAGGCAGGGCTATAGAAAAATGCGGACGGAAGAGATGGGCAGCGGACGGACGGAAGTCATATCTGCGTGATATTGAAAAAAATAAAAACACTTTTGAGTCTTTAATTCGGCGTTTTCTAAAGATAGCCAGGAGCTGGTTGTACGAGAGGTGTATAGCGCTTATCTGGTTGCGCGTAAAATGCTTACAACGACTTTGCGAAAAGAAATTCGATTTTCTTATAATTAACCACTTATTTTTTATTTTCCTCCATGAAACTTATTGAAAGTTAGTAATCATGTTTAGTAAAGAATTACATTAAGTTTGGAAACAAAGCAAATTATATTTCATAAGGAATTTTGTAGTTTGGATCGAAAAAAGGATTTCTATTTGACAACTAGTGGCAGTACTCAGATCACCTGGAGTATGAAAAGATGGACAGTAAGGCAAGGCTCAGCATTGCAACATGGAAGCTAGATCGCACTCGTTACAGTCACGGGCATGGGAACAAATTCAGTTTTACAACAGTAATGTTACGTCGCGTGGAGATGGCAGGTTGTGCACACTCTATGGCTTGCTTTGCAAAATTATACGAGAACAACACGCTCTATGGACTGTTATTCGCTGAGGCTTGTACTGAAATGGTTTTGATTTACGATATTTATTTAAAAAATACTAATATACTAAGTGGCGTACCACCCGAAACTATCTCGTGCACTTTCGCAGAAGTCCCAAACAAAAATCTTGTCGAAAAGTAAAAAAGAATGTTATAACAATCCCAAGAATCTCAAAACAATTTCCAAAAACTGTTTAAAAAATCCCTTAGAAATCACAAATTGTAGACACAATTAGCTACTGTTTCCTTTTTTAATCAGGTTTTTAACTATGAAAAGATGCACGCAGTCGCAAAGGCCACTGCGAAAGAGCTCGAATGTCTATTCAGGGTAACGTCTTCATTTGCTCACCAACATTTCATGAGCAGCAGCTACCTGAGTCTGAAGAACTTGGAAACAAGTTATGGAACTTACGTTGAGTGCTTCAAGGAACACAACAATGAAGAAGAGCTCCTGTCTGTACAAATTGTGTGGCAGCGACTTTATCTTTGAGGTGTGCTTGATGTGCTCTGGCCCTTGGTTGTATTGATGTTGAAGACGTAACTTCAATGGAGTCCCGGATGGAAATTTCCTGCTTACTTGACTGCCGTGGTGAAGCAGATATGAAGATTCTCAGTGGAGATTTTTAAAAAAATCTTTTCAAACAAGTGAGCCGTCGTCTGCATAAACACAAAAAGAATATAGAAGCCTTCAAGTTTGGAAAGTCTACACTGGTGATAAGATGGATGCTGCAGAAAAACAAAGGAAAAAGAAACAGCAACGGGAAAATGAAAAGGAGGAAGGGAACGACATAGACGATGATGATGAGGAGGATAGCAACAAGGAGTGCGAAGACAAGAATAATAAGCCGGAAATGTTTACATGGGTCGCCTGGGAAAGAAAGGATCTTAAAGAGCTTGCAGATGCGGTTGTTGAACAACTTGAAACAAGGTTTGCTGATTGCTATCCTGAACTCAATCATCTGCTTCATCAGCGTCTGGATTTTGGAATAATTTTTTACTCACTTTGTGGTGAAGCCGAGACCACTCTTCCCATAAACAAAGTTACTCTCGCGAAAGTCGGAGTTTACTGAATGTATACGTTTTGTATCACGCCTTCCACATGTTTCCACCCTGAATCTGGCACTATGCGAAGAGCTTAGTGGCTCAATATTCCTCCAGTTCAAGGGAACATTGTGGGACATTGTCTGACGTAAATGCTTCACTGATCTTTTCCCAAAGTTTTTCAATGCGCTTGAAGAAAAACAGCAGAGCTTAGAAGAAGAAAAACTGTCCGGTGATGTGTACGCAAAATCGTTTGAAAGGGATTCTTGACAGCGGATTTTCTTTGACAGAAATTTTCCAATTGAAATTAAGTGATGGAAGTGCATTTCGCGTTGTTCTTCAGGAACAATTCTTAATTGAGACTCTCTACACTGGTTCACAGTTTTACAGCAATGTTGGTCAACAATTCTGTATCGTTTTTGATATCGTTTATTCAAAAACTGGCACAGAATTAGCGGCAGAATCGTTTTATCGCGTCGAAGAGAAACAAGAGATGAACGGAGGGCAAAGTATCTCAGTCCTTGGTAATCGAGCGAAAATCGACTGGTGTTTTCCACCAACGGTCAGATGTGAAAGAGCGTTAGACGAAATGGCGAAGTTGTCCGTATTTGAATGGGGGCAATTTTGTTGGTCAGAAGAAATATCATGTACCAGTTTATAAAGTCAAGAAATCTGTGAGAAATTCTAGAGACGTTTCTGAAGTAATAAGCCCCGTTACATCAGGAAACAAGAGCTGGGATTTTCTCCTCTAAACATAGGACCACATGTGTTAATAACTGTACATGATGATGATGATGATGATCTGTTTTCTCGAACTATAGGACAAAGCCACAATTAAGAACTTATTACTATGTAATATTTTATTTAATTCTGACATGAAATATTTCGACAAATCTTAGACTAGTTAATTTATACGTGTAGCGCTTAGTTTTGTAATTTTACTTAAGTCAGTTTGCAATAACAAATTAACAGTCTTTGTGATCATAGGCAATGGGGCGCAACCAGGCAAGGCTTTTTTCTGAACTTCATTTTTTGCAATTCTTCGCGCAGCCAAAGGTCAAGGGCAAAGCGTTCCCTGCGCATTAAAGAAACATTACAGTCTTGGGCTACAGTCACTGTGTGAACACAGATTTAATTGAATAGATATAACATAACTGTTTTTACTGACCCAAATTGGGAAATTGCAACCTCAAAGTAAATGGTAAAACCAGTTTGATGCAGTACTTTTTACTATAGCTAACACCCTGATTATATTTGTTGCAAACTTGTCTTAAGTTTATGTAATTAAATTTGTCTCTTGCCAAAGAGGAAAATGAAAGTGATAACAAATCATCCTGGTTAACCATGCTAGTTAGGCTTGCATGTCTCATGTAAACATTCCCCCCCCCCCTAAATTATTGCATGGTGTGCCACTTTGGCATCAATTCTAACATTTAAGACGTAATGACATCTGTCTACCAAACATATACTATTCTATCCTAACGTGTACTATCCATCTACCAAACACATTTACAACATAACAGAATAGATAAATTGTTATTTTGTAGATCTTAAGCAAAAAGTGAAAAGAATAATGCGCGAGCGAGAATAAGGATTAGGGAATTTCCCGCTAAGGGAATTACCCTTTTCTTGTTCAACAAGCTAGCAACGTTATTTGACATCAATGATCAATTCTCACATTTCTTTAAGATATAATGAAATGAAAATGGTCTACCGAACACATTTTCAACATGAAGCAGTATATAAATTGCTATTTTGTGTATATCATTCTAAAAGGTGAAAAAAAATGCGCGTGCAAAAAAATGGAATTCCCCGCCAGATAAGGGGGTTTACCCGAACATGTTCATGAAACACATTGCGCTAAAACGTTGTTATAGCCATGAAATAGTGGATATCTAACATTTCTAGGACGAAACCGTAGTTATTCGATGCAAAATGACAGAAAAGGGGGTTATCTTATTATTCATTGCTAATTTTTACGACGCCCAAGACGCCATTTTCCAGTGTAGCGGGCGGGTTATCAAACTCTACTGCATTAATGCATACTTAAGCTGTACTGGATTGATCAAATATGGAATTGCACGCTCTTTGCTAACATACCCTATGAACATTTAATTCATGTTATGAAAATCAAGAATAACATATTCCATTAAATTGTTTCCAATTAAGATTCTTAATCTTAATCGGGAACAGTATTTGTTCGACCTAGACATGCGTAACTGATCAAGCAAAGATTGTGTATATTTATTTTTTTTTAAATCATATTCTTACCTCAAAACACTCGTATCGCTTTTCTCATCGATGCCATGATACGATGCATATAACACTTCGGTTCCTCATTCAGTTCCTTTGATGGTTTGATACAACCTCGTACCCAGGCCTGCCATATCTATGGGCCCTGGCCACATCCATACGAGAAACGAATCTGATTGGTGTTGTGTGTAGCGGAAGTATATGCAACCGGAAGTGAACCCCGGATTGGGGGTTCCAGGAAGGGGGACGTAAGACCAGAAGAAGTTCTGCTGGTAATAATTCCGTGTTCTCATATAAATCTTAATCCAAGCCCTAACCCAAACCCTAATCCTCACCAGCGTTTTATTTGTCATGTTTTAACTAACTAATTAGATTTAGGGCTTGGATTAAAAATTAATTTCGCGTACTGAGAACACGGAATTATTACCCTATAAGTAAATGTTACTCATAACTAGTGTTTCAGTTCAAAAAGTTGATGCAAAATCTGCACAATGGGCTTTTGCAATTTTTATCTGTTTTATGCACCCTGTATGGAAAATTTCCCAATAAATTAACACGCCTCTCCCATAGGAGTGTTAATGCCCCTTTCACATGGAAATTTATCCTTATAACGTTCTCTAACAATGGAAATTTTGCATTTTTTGCCCATGTTGTTGTGCTTGTTGGTATGCTAGCCGTACAGTTCACTTCCAGTCAGGTCAGGTGTCTGTATAACAGAACAAAACTTGTTACTGCAAGCATGCTGTCTCCAGTCATTAAAAATGAGTTAGCAATCGCATCACATGCCCACGTAATACACGTATGGATGTGAACATGGCATTTTCATTCGCCTTCATGCCAACTTCACATCATGTTTGTTAAACCTGTTTTAAAATGTCAATCAACCACTGATCTAGACAATACTGGAGCATACATTCAATATACTTTGTCAATTTTATTTTAATGTCGCTGCCATTTTGTTGCACCGGTGGCAGATCCAGACAGGAGTGACATAAATAAGATATAAAATTAAAAATCAAAGTGCCTAAATGATGGTCAGGACTGACTAGGGTAATATGGGTACTGCGAATTGGGAGATTGAAAGGGGGATTTTTAAGAAGAAAGAAACAAAGCTAACAAGATCCTGGGATACGTACGATGATCGACACTCGACATAAAAATCGTCACATCCGTCGCAAACTTTACTTGTTCCTGGTTCGCGTGCAGTTGTGTTATGGCTCCCAAATCTGGGCACCACATACAATCACCACAATTCAACAGACAGATCGACTTCAACGACGGGCAACTACGTTTATACTAAATCTACCTTTTCGCTGTAACACCATCTACAAGGACAACCTATCTACAACTCAGCCTAATCCCGCTAGGTTATTGGCATGAATATTTAGATATGAGATTCTTCTATAAACTAATCCACGGAATCATCTCCATTGACAGTACTTTACTACCATCACCAGTCAACAACAGGAGAGCAACCAGATCATCTAATCCAACTCATTTATCCTTCCTAACAACACTATGTAAGACTGCCGCCTATCAAAAGTCGTTTCTGAACAGATCAACAAGACTGTGGAACTCGCTACCAAAAGATATAAGTAAAGGATAAAAGCCGAAACCCAATCCATCATTTGAGAGAATGGACATGCACCGAGCCCGCAGGGCGAGGTGCAGTCCATTCTCTCAAATAATGGATTGGGTTGAGGCTTTTAGACTGCTTAAAACCCAGCTTGCATAAATTAATTTTCAAGTGAATTTAGTGTATGCGTAGGAAATAATGGACGTCATGCAGGAATGAGCATGCAGCAAATATTGTCAAGTGTGACGTTGCTGGTTGAAGTTGTAAGAGAATGGCGGAATGTAGTGAAAGTGACGGAGAATTGTTCATAACAAAGTCGAAGTACAGTAGCAGAGAGGTGGGAAGTGATACGGACAATGTATTGAGTGGTATTTTAGATCTGGAAAAATGTATTCAGCGAGACGTGAGTGAAGACCTGTTTTCTGACATTTCGTTAGGAGACGAGGTAAAATTCTGCATGGTGATCGAGGGAATAGTTTTGGAGAGAAGAAAGTTAAAAAAGACGAGAATGAGGAAGGGGGAAAGAATACGGAAATTGAAATTGAAGCGGGAGTTATAAAAATCAGTGTGAAAAAATGTTGAGTGTTATAACTAAAACGATGAAGTTTTGGTGTGTTGTGTCATGGATGACGAATAAATCAAATTAAATGTATATTGCTGTTTATTGAAAAATAATGGACAGCGTCCAACATTTAAAAAATAATGGACAGCGTCCAATATTTAAAAAATAATGGACGCTTGTGAAAAATAATGGACAGCTAGCAGTCCATTATTAAAAAATTATTTTTAATAGACAGCTAGAACAATAGAATAACTAATTAGCTGGGTTTTAACCACCAATAACGTCAGCCTAAATGGGTTTAAATGCAGACTTGCTAGATACTATAGATCAGCTTTGAGTAATGTGTGTCATGTGAACGATCTACGAACGTGGAAGTCTATATGTTTGTCCTGTAACATGTCTTGTAACCTGTTATGCAAAATTACGTGTTGTTATTAGTTTGTAGCTTTTAGACCCCATTTACACGGTACCGGATCCGCATAGTCACGATATCAAATTGAATAGTTCCACGACAAGTGTGGCTTTCAAAGATATAATAATATGAGAGAATTTAATAACAACTAGTCATAGAGAAAGTGGTATGTAAGAGTAAATATGATCGCAAACTGCCCGAACTCGATGTCGTGAGCATGTGCATCCGGTACCGTGTAATAGGTGTTTTAGTATATCTATTTGTAAAAGGGCCGCTGTAACTGGCGAAAGCTGTTGCGTGCACCTTGCCAAGTATTTTCTGTTATTGATTGCATTTGTGGTGTTTAGTACAGTATGTTCAGATGGCAAAGAAATTATATAATAATAATATAATAAACGTTGAGTTAACACGTTCGGGTCGGATGTATTCTATCATAATCTGCCGTGATTTGTGTCTGAACTGCCTGAAAAAGATATCAAACGTTGTGGTCCAGTCAGTGCTGGCGCCAGAAATTTTCCGACGGAGGGGCTATGTTCCCCGACGGAGGGGGGGTGCTATATTTTTTTTCATGGTTAGGCACGGTAGGCCAAATTTTTGTCAGTTTTCCCCGACAAATGTATAAAATTTCCCCGACGGGGGGGGGGCGGGGGTAGCACTCCCCGACAAGGGGGCTGTAGCCGCCCAGCCCCCTTTGGCGCCAACACTGGGTCCAGTGTAGGTATTATTCCACAATAAGCTGTCGTGATTTGTGTCTGAACTTGTTGAAAAAAGATATATCAAGCGTGATGGTCCAGTGTAGGTAGTATCCTACAATAAGCTCTCGTGGTTTGGTCTAAACTAGCTGAAAAATGTCTGGGACAGTCCCAGTATATAATGGACGTAAAAAGACCATTCTTTCTGAAGGGAGAGGAGTTGTTCCTCTACAGATTTTTTAAATCAGGCACAATTATGGAATACCTGGCCACATAGAGTCGGGGTTAGGGTACGTGTTACGGCTTGGATCAGAGTCGTTCTAAAAGGTCGTCTTAAGTTACCGAACAGACTAATTATGTCGATCAATTTCCGCCCGATTTCCAATCAATTTATCGCTAAGTCTTGGAACATCTCCTCCCCACGCCCTGTACACCAAAACATATCTCACCCTGAAAATTCTATCACTTACTCATCCAGCTTATATTATGAGCGCAAATATTTACATGGTAATACAGGGTAAGTACTGTCACAGGAGGATATTTATAGGGTGGCTTAGGGATTTTAAGTGGTTTCAATATGGCGGCAAAATTTTAAGTTTTCAAACATTTCGAGTAAAATTCGACAAAAACTCAGAAGCTTGTCATGTTATGTAGTTGACACGTCATTCTTGGAGACAGGAAAGGAAACGTACGTTTAACACGAGGGCGCAATTGTCTTAAATGTGCCATCATACTGCACAAAGGTTGGTTTTATCGCTCTTTACTAATAAATAGAACATGCTTTAGTTTTAGTCGATCTTTATAGAGTCGAGTCATATAGATTCAATTATTTGAACACTAGAGTGTTTAGGTTTTGCTACAAAGCATTTTCAATGTTCCCGAGGGAGCGAAGACATCTATCAAGGATGAATTGTTACTTGAATTGTTGAAAACATGCCGTCACTATAAACTATGAAAAGGGATATTTCACGTCGCGAACGGCTGACTGTATTAGTAGGGGAGCCATCGAGGGTAAACTTGGGGAAAGCAGCTGTTAGGGGGGGGGGGGGGGTGATTCATTGTTCACTCATTCAAGATGTCCCAGGCAAAAATATACGGTCTCTAAGTGAGTTTCTAAATCCTTTCGCCTCTAAAAGTATTTTACAAATCATTTCGGTTTGCCAAAACATGTGTATATGCTATGTTTCCCGACAGTATTTAGCGATAGCGAGTGTTTGTGATCAGTAGCTTTGCCAGTTGAACGATTCAGTCCCGCCATGCAAATATTTCTATTTTGATTGACTGTGAAAACACTCAATTTCTCAAGAAATGAATGATAATAATTTGAAATTTGCATAGCGGAACTAGATCATCTGCAGTCTGACTACACCACTATTGTAGTCACTATAGTGGTTATAATTTTTGAGTCTTCCTGCGCAATGAACAAGTGAACGCCCCTTATCAATTTGTTTCCATTTGAATCCATGCGTATTTCAAGCTGAGATTTAGTCTAACGAATTATTATAAAGTGTAGAAACGCCACACAAGAGACAGATTTAAGAAACATTAAAGAAACTAGCAATATCTTTAGATTTTTACAATATATTTTAACAAATTCCAAATCATATACATTGTTGTCTTAAACAATATTAATACATGCAAAGTTTCATGAATGATATACACTATTATGAGTTTTTGTCCACAAATTACTTTTCTCCGCAACGCTATAACGTTGATATAACCAGCAACTGATGCTGAACTTCAAAGTGTTTCGTGAATAAACAAACTAATTAATTAGTACAACTAGAACTGTATTTCGTCTTTCAATGATGATAAATTCTTTGAAAGGCGTCAGAATGTCAAAGGCACGCAAGCTGAATTTATAAGAATGAACGCAACGGGACGTCTTTTTTCAAACGATGTTTTCTTACAAGCATTAGAGATACATGCAAAAATTATTTCAATAGTGATAAGAAACGGCGCTTGAAAATTTTTATGCTGCGATATCTGCATAAGCTTGAACACCTCTGTCACTTTCCAACACCTCCGACACAAATCAACAATTAGATTATACGAAGCCGCCGAATTAACTATTTCTACGTAGAAATTTGGAAGTAATCCACAATTGTTCTAGTAGAATCACAGATCAAACAATATATTTTACAATGCAAAATTAAGTTAATTAGCCATTTTGTGGCAGGAAAAATGATTGTTTTGCAATACTCGCTATCTATGGAGGAATAGATAGCGAGTAGAGTAGTCAATCAAATTTTAATATTTGCAATAGTATACTAGTGTGATTCTACTAATTGTAACGATGGAATAGTAAATAATATCAGACACTATCGCTATAGTCTTCTAAAATTAATTGGTTATATTTAGAAAGAAGAAGATTTTTACTGAAAGTGTTCTTAGTTACTGACCGTTATCAACATTGCGAGCAACGTGCGTGGACTAATTTGTAGACTGTCACAATCCTTTTCGTAGCGAGTGCTTGTGCAATGTCGAGTTTCTCTTAGCAGATTTCAACGTTGTAAAGCATTAAGCATCCAAGAGTGTAAAACATCCAACACGACAGTTGCGCCCTTTCCGAATGTACATAGCCTTAGTCATCTGTCCATGATCACCTTCATCTCAGCTGATCATTCAAAATATTTTGAAAAGCATGACAGCAAGAGTTAACCGTGGATTCTTTCTGACGTTTGTATGACCAGGATGTATAAGTTCAGCGTTATATGAAGAGAACCATTAAGATAGTGGCTGTGACACCAGTAATAAGTGTTATATTTTCAGCATTTGATGGATTAACCAGTTGCATGATGTCACAGATCACCAGTATTATTCCGTTACTGCATGTCGTTCTTTGAATAAAATAAACGTTTGCATTTTCTTTCGTAAAACTTTATAAGTTTTTTAAAGTTTCTCGAACAAATGTTTCAATTATTAGTATTCACTCTTTTGATGTTTGACTGAACACAAGAGTTCTTGGTCCGTCAAGTTTCTTTGCTCTTTTGAATTTGAAGTTCTTTTGATATAAGAACAAGAAGGCAAGACGCGGGATAGATATCTTTCGTGGGTATAATCAGTTGAAATTTTAGGATATCAAATTTTCCGTGATTAATCAACGATTCATTTCTACTGTTCATTTCTTTATCCACTCAGCATATACGTAAGAATAACTACCGTCGTTCTTTTGTCAAGGATCAGAAAGGGGTGCGATGGTGGAATTCCCGTTATGAAGTCATAATTGTTTCATCAATGTTCCATCTCAATGTTTCACACTAGTGTGTAAAGTTTAACGTAACTTTTCTCAAAGTACACGAGAAAACACTGAGCACTAATATCACATATTTGCTGTCCGTGTTGAAAGTTTTTAAATGAGTTCTGTTTCTATTTCAAGATAGTGATCCCATCATATGATCTTACTAGTTGCTCCATCTACTTTCTTTCATCGTCGATCTTCCACCGCGCACGTTACAAAATGCTGTTCAATGGTTTTCATTTCTCGAACACTTAAATACTGGGCTGTATGTGTTAAATACTTTAATGTGATTTCTGTATTACAAGTAAAAAATTAAGCCTTCCTGGTTCTATCGCCCAATGAAAGTCTATAAAAACTTGCACAAAAAATGAATCCCAACAAAAACAAGTGCATTTATCATCTAATTTCAGCTTACAGCTAAGGATATCATTTGAAAGCTTTTTTCAATATCATCTTTCACAACACAAAAAATTGACACCATTGAAACGTTGGTCAATTTTTGTCAGTCAAGTTTACATAGACTTTCTTCGGGTTGTTAGTTCTCGACTATAGTGTCTGATATGAATACCAATATCAACTACTATGAATCTCAGAAATATCTAAAGGAACAACGTTAGCAGCGTTAAATAAAATATGTGGCAACGTTTGAAAGCGACGTTTAAATGTACATTTTTTTATTGACTTTATCTTTGTCCGGAGTTTATTAAACGAATGAACACGTGAATGGTTACCTTGTCGCAAGGAAAACAAGATAAATTCAAATAATTTTACCTGAAAAAGATCTTAACACAAATTGCTATCTGCAGCGTTGTTTCCACCAGCTAAGTTTTCAAAGCCAGCAAATACTCTACCATTCGTTGACAACCACATTGAAATGATAAGATAATATTTAAAATATTAGTACAATATTAACTACCTTATAAATAGCACATTTTAGCATTCAGTTATACAAAAGAGTTTACAACGTTAAGTGAAACGAAAACAGAATAGTTGCTGGCGTAAAGCTGGATCCGAATGTAGTTCAGAATTCCAAGCCACATATATTTCTATGGTTTTTTTGCCTTTTTTTTCCGTGTAATGATTTCGTCTGAAGATCGTTTTAGTTCACCCATGATTTTAGGTAATTTTCTGCAACTAAAACTGTGCAGAAAATATATCTAGAAATATCTGTTTTAGTTCTCAGGATATACTTACCAGAATTATGTCTTCCTTTAATCTTCTTGCTCTTTTATCAACTTTGGTAAATTTGTACGACTGTAATAAGAATCTGATTTTTCACATAAGAATGGAGAAAAACTCACAAAGTAAATTGAACTATACTTGAGTACCTACTTCCTTCTTGTGCTTTCTGCAGATTTTATTTAGCAACGTACTACAAGATTACCTACACAGTTTCTAGCAACTAAAACGTGCAATAATTTTCAACTACGTTTTCTTTCCATCAAATAAGTAAGCTCACTATTGCCTAAAGCAAAAATTCTGCAGTTTATTTTAACGTATCCAAGAACGTTCAGCTATTAAAACAGAACTAATATACTTTCATATTTTAATCTGCTTGTGCAATTGGTGAAAACAACAATCAAACAATCTAAATATATGTCTAGTGAGTCTGTGTTACAGTTTCCCCATCATTCAACGATTTAAAAAGTAAGTTGTCAGTTTTAGCATCAGTGAATGGCGATTTTTCCATTACCTGGTGCAACTAACTATTAACTTAAGGATCTTTCACTATTTAATTTTGCAAGCTTGGAATGAGAACCTTCTCTCCTTAGCAACTGGAACAGAACTTCTGCAAAACAAGTTTAATGAGAGTCGCGTATAATTTCACCTCAACAACTACAAATCGTTTATTCCTGTCACTTAAAGCAACTTAAATACGACAGAGACGATCGAATTTTGTGTTAGAAATTTCCCTTACTTCACCTGATACTATTTTAAGTATTCCAACACTGATCTCAGTCATTCAGGAATAAAAATATTTACAAAGCATTTTAAGATACATTGCGATGGTTATAATATCACTTTGTATTTATAATTAGAAATGGTAGTGACAAACGAAAAGACAGTATGAGTGAACGACTCGATCAACAACTATGAATAGTTTAACTATCTTATCACTTAAAACAACTTAAATACAACAAAGACGATGGAGTGCTGTGTTGGAAATATTCCCTAATACCGATTTATACTATTTTAACTGTTCTAACAACGATGCTATTAATGCAAAGATTTATCTACAAAGCCTGCAAGACAAAGTCTTCATGAGAGGCATGACGATGGCTCTAACGCTATCCATTAGGGATGCTGGGAAATGCTCGCCACTAACGTTAGGGTAGTACAACGAAACCATCAAACATTTCACGAGATTTTTTCCTTATTTCCTCAATCTCTTGTTTTTCAAATTTCACGTCTTCTCCATAGATGGTAAATGGAGCCCACATTCTGATTGATTGAAATGTTTTGTTCTCGTGTTCGAGGAGGAAGTTCTTTGCCCGTCTTAAAGCTTCACAAACTGGTGTTTCCTGGAAGAGTTCTTCGTAGAACTTTTTCATCAACTCTATTGTTGCCCAATCATTAATAGGCCATAGAGTGGCAAGAACAGAGCGAGCTCCTGCGGCAAGAAATGATCGAGCTATACCTACAACACCTTCTGAAGAAACTTTACCTCTTCCGGTATAACAACAACATAAAACTACCAAGCGAGCTTGCACTGAAATACCTGTAATATCCTCCTGTGTAAGAAGGAATGATTCTGGGTTTGCAACAGGCAAACATGACTGGTCATGAGAGGTGTTCGGGGCAAGTATTATTTCACCTTTGTTTGGTTCTCCATGGGCAGCGATATGGATTATACTAGCCTTACTAAGAAGTTCCATAACTACGTGTTTTCTCGCCGCGCGTCCCAATAAAGCGGTAGCTTGGAAAAGATTTGCAAGATATTTTACCTCTTCAGCGGCTCCAGGTAGGGGACCAAACCCTTCTCCGTTAAAAGAAATTTTTTCAACAGTTGGATTACCAACAAACAATGCAAACCCAATGTTTGGGTCATGTTCTCGTTGCATACTAGCCTTCAAGGTATGCAAAGAAGGTGTAATTTGAATGCTGTATTTAGAAGAAAGAAAGCAGCCGTTTGCATCAACCAAAGAAGAAAACGGAGCAAAAAACAAGATTTGATCAGGTACAATTATAAGCTTGTTACCTTTTAGGGAATTCTTTACAGGATCAATCACGAGTTGAAACAATATTTCTAAAATTTCCTGACGACCACAACTAACAGATTTAGAATCTTTTCCGACCTCACCTTTAGGTCGTGGTTTTGGACTTAAGATGCCTAAGGTATCATTAACCTGATTGTAGGTATTTTCAACTGAAAGATTTTTTTGAAACGAAGAATTACGATCGACGTTAACATTTACCATTCCAAGAAGTTCTACCATCAGCCTAAGCATTTCTTCGCTTCGAGCATCAGCCTTTCTGAAAACAAAACCTTCGTTTAATACCCAGCTATTTAGAAACCCTTCAAAGTCAAAGGCAAATACCAATATCGAAATATCATTTTGCTCCGTGTGCAGAATTTGTTGAATTTCTTGAATTTCTATTTCCTCCTCAGACGCTCTGATTCTATTCCATGTCGTAACTGAGAAATCTTTCATTTCCACGTCCGCACGATTTTTACTTCTTTCAACGCGGAAATGTAGCTCTTTAGCTTTACCAAGGTCAATGACCAACAACGCCGACTTTTCCCGTTCCAGAGAAAGAAAACAACACATTAAAAGACGATGAGTTTTAAAATACTGTGTTACGAAGGACAGTTTATGTTCATCAGGAACAAATTTTAAAAAGATTTTATCGAAGTGTCCAATTGCGTCCTCTAGATGTGACCATGCATCTTTATATTCTCCTAAATCAAGATAGGCATTGCCCAAATTGCCATTGTTACTTGCTATTCCTGACTGATCCCCAATGGCGGTGCTTAATTCTAAACCTTTTTCATTATACTGAATTGCTTTTTTATATTCTCCCAACATGCGATAGGCATTGCCCAAATTGCCATTGATACTTGCTATTCCTGACTGATCCCCAATGGCGGTGCTTACTACTAAACCTTTTTCATAATACTGAATTGCTTTTTGATATTCTCCCAAGCTGAGATAGGCATTGCCCAAATTGCCATTGTTACTTGCTATTCCTGACTGATCCCCAATGGCGGTGCTTAATTCCAAACCTTTTTCATGATACTGAATTGCTTTTTGATATTCTCCTATATTACGATAGGCATTGCCCAAATTGCAATTGTTACTTGCTATTCCTGACTGATCCCCAATGGCGGTGCTTAATTCTAAACCTTTTTCATAGTACTGAATTGCTTTTTGATATTCTCCCAAGCTGAGATAGGCATTGCCCAAATTGCCATTGTTACTTGCTATTCCTGACTGATCCCCAATGGCGGTGCTTAATTCCAAACCTTTTTCATGATACTGAATTGCTTTTTGATATTCTCCTATATTACGATAGGCATTGCCCAAATTGCAATTGTTACTTGCTATTCCTGACTGATCCCCAATGGCGGTGCTTAATTCTAAACCTTTTTCATAGTACTGAATTGCTTTTTGATATTCTCCCAAGCTGAAATAGGCACTGCCCAAATTGCCATTCTTACTTGCTATTCCTGACTGATCCCCAATGGCGGTGCTTAATTCTAAACCTTTTTCATAATACTGAATTGCTTTTTGATATTGTCCCATATTACGATAGGCATTGCCCAAATTTCCATTGTTACTTGCTATTCCTGACTGATCCCCAATGGCGGTGCTTAATTCTAAACCTTTTTCATAATACTGAATTGCTTTCTGATATTCTCCCATATTACGATAGGCATTGCCCAAATTTCCATTGTTACTTGCTATTCCTGACTGATCCCCAATTGCGGTGCTTAATTCTAAACCTTTTTCATAATACTGAATTGCTTTTTGATATTCTCCCATATTACGATAGGCATTGCCCAAATTGCCATTGTTTCTTGCTATTCCTGACTGATTCCCAATGGCGGTGCTTAATTCTAAACCTTTTTCATAGTACTGAATTGCTTTTTGATATTCTCCCAAACTGAGATAGGCATTGCCCAAATTGCAATTGTTACTTGCTATTCTTGACTGATCCTCAATGGCGGTGCTTAATTCTAAACCTTTTTCATAATACTGAATTGCTTTTTGATATTCTCCCAAACTGAGATAAACCTTGCCCAAATTGCCATTGTTACTTGCTATTCCTGACTGATCCCCAATGGCGGTGCATAATTCTAAACCTTTTTCATGATACTGAATTGCTTTTTGATATTCTCCTAAGCTGCGATAGGCATTGCCCAAATTGCTATTGTTACTTGCTATTCCTGACTGATGCCCAATGGCGGTACTTAATTCTAAAGCTTTTTCATAATACTGAATTGCTTTTTGATATTCTCCCAAGCAGAGATAAGCATTGCCCAAATTGCTATTGTTACTTGCTATTCCTGACTGATCCCCAATGGCAGTGCTTATTTTCAAACCTTCTTCGAGACAGTTGATTGCTTCTTTATACTTTCCAATGCAACAATAAATACTACCCAAGAGGCAATTGCTACTGGCTATTCCTGATGGCTCGCGAATATTAGTGCTTATTTCTAAACTTGTTTTACTATATTGTATGGCAGGATGGTATTGGGATAATTTATAGTGAGTATTGGCTAATTTTAAATTGCTTTTTATTCTTCCTGACAAATCGCCAATTTCAGTGCGAATTTGTAAACTTTTTTTATAGTACTCAATAGCCGTTTCATACTTCCCTGTACTGTGATAAGCGTCGCCCAGAAGGTCACTCAATTTTGCTATATCCAATGGGTCACGATTAGCAGTGCTATCTTCTAAGCATTTTTTCAGATAGTGTATGCTTGTTCCGGAATCCATTGTGATCTGAAAAAAAGCATAAAAGATGCTGAATTTGTTTATTATTCATTAATTATCTTATTATCATGAATTTATATATTATGAGGTTGTATTTGTATTATACTCAGTCTGATTTAAAACAGGTGGCTAAATTGATTGACGGATGGGGAAGAGGGGGGGGGGGGGGCGGTTAACTTGTTAGGGTTAAACTTGAAAGGACGTGTGGGTGAATTTTTTTTGCCCTAGTTTTAAGGTTACAGAATACCTTAGGATTTTAAAAATTCCTAATGTTTTTAACCTATATAGCTTATAAATAGATCTATGAGTAGTAAAAATATCAAATCAAAATGTTTTAAATTGGGCAAGTTATCAAGTAAAATAATTTCCGAAGTATTTGTTGTTTTAGGGGTTCCTCGTCTTTGCCGAATTGTGTTATATTGCAACCTATGGACAACAAAGCCCTAAAAAGTTAACGCGAACACATTTTAGTAGCTGAGACATATTCCTTCAATGCGTTGAAGTTTAAGAACAATAGGTTCAAACACATATTCAATATTGTCCTTTTAGTGCGTGTTTAGTGCTTGAAAACTGAGTTAATGTTAATTACCTTCGTCAAAATATATTAAAATTCGAAAACATTTTTGTAAAAGAATTCTCAAGAAGGGTAAAAATGATAGTTTTATAAGTTTTCATTGAAACCGGCTTTTAAGAAAGATCATGGCGCGAAGGCAGGAGAAACATAAACTTGTAGGAATAATCGGGGAAATTATTTTTCCTTCATACATTTGATAGAATGTGGGTACAAATTTGCCGAGCATTGGGAGATACCCTGCAACGCATGGTTATAGAGTATTCTGTGACCCTAAAGGCACACTGTCCCAAATTATCAGGATGATAAATATTTGGTCGTATAATACAATCAATAAATATCACGCAATCAAAAAAGAGAAAAAATAGAACAGTACAGAGTTTGCATATCGTTGTTATGCGTAACATTAAAGCAGCGTTTAGTGTCTAAATCGTTTAGTGTCTTTAGCATTTTTCAGTATTGCATAGGATGCTGACGAGCAATCCACCTATACGACCCTCATGTAATATGACACGCCACGTGTTAAAAATAGCATTTACTCGGACAAACATTGCGCGATTTATGTATAGATACTATTACACGAAGGCATAACTAGCGAGCAAAGTTTGTTTTTTTCCCGTTTTTACGATAGAAACTGGAGAAATTGTTGAAATTTATTACTTTGTTTGTTATTTAACGTATTCAAACGAGCAAAAAAGGTTTAAAATTTTAGTTTAACGGTGGATTATTGTGTTTGATTATTGTTGTCGTGTCCGAGTATAATATGGTTAATAAGAGATGTGCTTGGGGTACATGTAAAACTGACTCGCGCTATCCTGAAAGGTTGATAAAGGATGGAAAAGTTATAAATTTTCATCCTTTTCCTCCCGAGAAAAAATTCAAAGAACGTATGGAATTGTGGATTCGTTCTTGTAGCCGGGCAGAGGACTTTAAATGTACGAGGGATAGCTTCATAGTATGTAAACAGTCTACCATGGCGCAGGTCTTTAAATGAACTTTAAATTACTGAATAAAAAGTAATATGTAGACATACAGTATACACGTAAATAACAAACCTTTTCTCTACTAGCTGTAGCTGGAACAGGATTTGGATCTTTGTCGGTCGGCCCGTTCTCTCCCACAAAATGCAAGCTGCATATGTAGCTATCCCTCGTACATTTAAAGTCCTCTGCCCGGCTACAAGAACGAATCCACAATTCCCTACGTTCTTTGAATTTTTTCTCGGGAGGAAAAGGACGAAAATTTATAACTTTTCCATCCTTTATCAACCTTTCAGGATAGCGCGAGTCAGTTTTACATGTACCCCAAGCACATCTCTTATTAACCATATTATACTCGGACACAACAACAATAATCAAACACAATAATCCACCGTTAAACTAAATTTTTAAACCTTTTTTGCTCGTTTGAATACGTTAAATAACAAACAAAGTAATAAATTTCAACAATTTCTGCAGTTTCTATCGTAAAAACGGGAAAAAACCAAACTTTGCTCGCTAGTTATGCCTTCGTGTAATAGTATCTATACATAAATCGCGCAATGTTTGTCCGAGTAAATGCTATTTTTAACACGTGGCGTGTCATATTACATGAGGGTCGTATAGGTGGATTATATTGATTGAAATAATTATTCTCTCATGAAGAAAATATTACATTTTTATGAATCACAAATGGTGACAAATTTTAGTTCATGAAAATCATCCTGTCTACGATCGCGATCCTTGCAGCGCAGTCATATGTAAACTTCGCGAAGTGGTTAGAAAGATAATTTTTAAAGTGTTCTTGTCATAAACGGATTTTCTGATTGGTGCAAGTTTCTGCTGATCTTAAAACACGAAAACGTACTGGCAGTAGTTGCCAAATAGGAATTATTTTTCGATCAAAAAATTCAATGAAAAGAAGTTGTCTTCCTTTGAAATTTCTGGTAGACTTACAATTTTCTTTACTAAACATGATTGCTAAGCATCAACAAGTTTCATAAAGGAAATTAAAAACATAAGTGATTAAAAATCGGATTTCTATTTGGTAGCTTTTTCATGGTCTTTATTTACAGTCAGATCGACTATAGAGATCAGACAGGCTTGATGAGTTCTTTGAAATTTGACATCTTAATAAAAGTTTGAAACTTATTTTAGTAACTTGTCAAAACTTTTTCGCCCTAACGTTGCGTTGTCTGCTGTAAGGGTAATTTGTATAACACTTCTCCCTTTTCAGAAAAAAAATAAAAGAATTATTGAATAAAAGATCGTTCTTCCATGAATGTGGTATAATTTTGCACCCACAGATCCATGTTTGCAGTGCTTCTTGTCTGTCGCTGAGACACCGTCGACAATGGCTTGAACAGGTTAGTTAAATAGTCTGGAGTCATATACCATTTAGCGATTTATATGTCAAGCAAACTATTCTATACATAACTCTATACTTTATAGGTAAGATGTTTGATTGTTCAAACAGCGATTTGGAAGAAGAAAATTTTGATTTGTCATATATTAGTCTTAGTTAAAGTTTTTGAAGTTTGTATCTTGATGCGTGTGAAGATTGTCCCCAAATGGTGCAACAGAAATCAATCCTTGTTTGAAAAAAGTTTTACAGAACAGAATTCTTGTTTGAAGTGGTAGGAAAATCTTTATTCGGTGGAAAAATGCAATAAGTTTTCTAAGACTTCAAGGCAAATCGTCGATGTGAGCTTTCCATGATAGATGTTTGTCAATTGTCATGCCCAATAGTTTTGTGGATTTTACATTCTCAGGGACGCTGTTTTTTATGTTTGACACAGAGATCAGATGCGTCCATCTTCGCTGACTTTTGGTACGTGCAAATCACCATTGATTTAGTCTTTTTTGAATTAACCACCATCCCGCTAGATCCCATTGTTCAATGTTTTCTCTCATGGCTGAGGAGAGCACGTGATTTAACTCATTAATAGAATTACTGGAGGAGTGTAAGGTGGAATCATCGGCGTAAAGATCTAGGTTCTGGTTGCTATGAAGGGGGAGGTCGTTGACGAACAAAATAAATAGAAGAGGTCCCAGGATACTTCCCTGTGGCACACCAAATGATACAGGAGCTAATGATGAAGTACTGTTCCTAATTTGAACATATTGACATCTTCCAGCCAGATAGGAATACATCCAGGTAATAAGAGTTTCGTCGAAGCGATAACACTTGAGCTTGGATATTAGAAAGTCGATGTTAATCATGTCGAACGCTTTTCGGAAATCGATTTGTGTAACACCGTTAAGTTTTCCGTGTTCTATATTTGTCGCCATGTGTCTACCAACTTTACGATCGCACTTTTTCACAAGAGTGATAGCGTCGGAATCCAGATTGTCCTCGCTACAGTAAGTTGTAAGATCGTAGATGGGCGTTTATGTTGTTGTGATAGTGTCGTTCCAACAGTTTGCTAACGATTCAAAGAATGCAGGTAGGACGGTAATTATTTTTGTCTGTGATGGTTCCGAATTTGTGAATAGGGGTAGCTCTCGCGGTTTTCCATCGCGTTGGAAAATAACGACAAGCAATGCTTTGGTTCAGGATCACAGTTAAAGGCTTTGCGATGATTGAGTCCGATACTTTGATCATGTTTAAGGACAGACCATCCAAGCCAGTAGCTTTATGGGGATCTAGATCATTTAATGATTTAAAAACTTCCTCGCATCTTAAAGGTGGTATGGTAAGAAGGTTGTCATCTGGAATTTTACTGTTAACAAAGTTCTGCAGTGTTTCAAGATCAGGGGTTTGATTGGTTGTTGGTATGTAGGTACTGATGTACTAGTGTAGAAAAATGTTTGTTAAATGACTTACATGTTGTGTATTAGTAGTGTAGTTCCACCGTCTTTTATAGCTGTTGGTGCGGATTTCGAAACACCTGTAAGAGATCGTGAATATGTTTCCAAAGTTTTGTGAAATCGCCTTTACTATTTATGATGCAAGAGAAGTGGAGAAGATATCGCCAACAAGTCAGTTCCTGGTCTTAGTGGTGTGGTGGAGAGGATTTGTTTCGATGGCCATTTCAAAGCCGTTACCAAATTAAAACAATGCATTAAGCTCACAAAGAAACGCTGCCTCCGCTAATTACATTGCTTTTGTTCAGATTTGAAATTAAAATTCCTTAACTATGATGTAAGATTAGCTAAGTTGATCTATAAGCTCCATACTTTCGTCAGTCATGAACCTGTAGAAGTACACAGTCTAGTGCCCATTTTTAGTGGTGCCACTAGTGCCAATATTTCCGGTCAGAGAACGACTCCTTTTACAGGGTGTCCCAAAAAATGCCCTCCGGTAAACTCTAGAGGATACATATTTGGGAAAGAGTTCAGTATGTAAATTGATACTATCTAAGAAAAGTGTAACATCAAATCTTTCTTAGTGCAAATTTTCAGATCAAAATGTCGAAATTTGTTATTTTTCCATCAATCGAAAGAAGGAGAATCAAAATTGTGACTTGTCTAAGTTTTACACAACTTAACAACATTTTACTTTTTCTGTTTCCTAACACAATTAATCGACAGGATTTAAAATGACAACAGAACTGGGAAAATGTTTGACTGTCCTAACATCACTGATCTTCTTTCCTTAGCATGTCCTCTTAGAACTTCCAAGCATTTTAATTTACTGCTCTGTTTCTCATATCTCACATGGCATGCCTCATCGTCTTTGTTGTTCACAGAAATACAAACTCACAAGTGATTAGCTGATGTTTAGCTCGTCAACGTTAGCTAGCCGATGGTGTTTTGAACTTGGCTTTTAATCTATCCCAACAAAAAATATTTGATAGAGTAAGGTCTGGGGATTGTGGTGGGCGTTAATGGTGGCGACGTAAGTGTGTTACGTCAAACAATTTTACGGTACAAATTCTTCAACATTTAATGTATAAATCATGCAAAACATGGGCAAGTCAGAATTTTGGTTTTGATTCTAAGGATCGCTACAGAAATTACAAGTTTCAATGTGTTCATACGAAATTTTGCAGAAGAACAAATATCGTGATAGACGTTTTATGCCCTCTATTATTATGCTTTATCTGACCGCGCTTCATCCATACGTACACTTCTCACGTCATAGCATGCTTTCCTAAAAGTATGTCAGGAAGCTTAAGCCTTGAACACCGTTGGAAGCATTGCTGCGAAAACCGTCTTGAATATTTGTTTCCTGTTTCAATGTTTTGTCATGTTTTCCAACGTGGGTAAACAGTTTTTTAATCACGAATCTCAGAAATGTTGCTGGTGGTTGGCTGATCTTGGAAACAGTGAAAATGGCTATACTTGTACGAAAACGTTTTTCTGTTTCGTGGGAAGAATCTGCAACAAAGCTTCCTCAGGTGGAAGAACAGGGAGGCAGGGCTATAGAAAAATGCGGATGCGGACGGAAGAGATGGACAGCGGACGGGCGAAAGTCAAAAAAACACTTTTGAGTCTTTATATTTTGGCGTTTTCTAAACGTAGCCAGGAGCTGGTTGTACGAAAGATGTATAGCGCTTTCCAACTGATCTGGTTGCGCGTAAAATGCTTACAACGACTTACCGCAAAGAAATCCAATTTTCCTGTTTTTAATCACTTATATTTTTAATTTTCCTCTATGAGACTTGTTGAATCTTTGTAATCATGTTTAGTAAAGATTTACATCAATTTTGGAAACAAAGCAAATTGTATTTCATGAGGAATTTTGTAGTTTGGATCAAAAAAAGGATTTCTATTTGACAACTAGTAGCAGTACTCAGATCACCTGGAGTATGAAAGGAAGGCCAGGCTCAGCATTGCAACATGGCAGCTAGATCACACTCTCATAGGAACCAATTTCAGTTTTACAACAGTAATGTTACGTCGCGTAGAGATGGCAGGTTGTGCACACTATATGGCTTGCTTTGCAAAATTATACGAGAACAACACGCTCTATGGTGCGTTATTCGCTGAGGTTTGTACTGAAATGGTTTTGATTTACGATATTTATTTTAAAAATACTAATATACTAAGTGGCGTACCACTCGGAAGTATCTCGTACACTTTCGCAGAAATCCCAAACAAAAATCTTGTCGAAAAATAAAAAAAAATGTTATAACAATCCCAAAAATCTGCAAACAATTCAAAACAATTTCCAAAAACTGTTTAAAAAATCCCTTAGAAGTCACAAATTGTAAACATAATTAGCTTTTTTTAATCAGGTTTTTGGCTATGGAAAGATACACGCAGTCGCAAAGGCCACTGGCAAAGAGCTCGAATTTCTATTCAGGGTAACGTCTTCATTTGCTCACCAACGTTTGATGAGCAGCAGCTACCTGAGTCTGAAGAAGCTGGAAACAAGTTATGAAGCTTACGTTGAGTGCTTCAAGGAGCACAACAATGAAGAAGAGCTCCTGCCTGTACAAATTGTGTGGCAGCGACTTTATCTTTGATCTGTGTGGTGTGCTTGATCTGCTCTGGCCCTTGGTTGTATTGATGTTGAAGCAGAAGACGTAACTTCAATGATGTCCCGGATGGAAATTTCCTGCTTACGTGATTGCCGTGGTGAAGCAGATATGAAGATTCTCAGTGGAGGTTTTAAAAAAATCCTTTCAAACAAGTGAGCCCTCGTCTCCATAAACACAAAAAGAATATAGAAGCCTTCAAGTTCGGAATGTCTACACTCGTGATAAGATAGATGCTGCAGAAGAACAAAGGAAAAAGAAACAGCGACGGGGAAGATGAAAAGGAGGAAGGGAACGACATAGACGATGATGATGAGGAGGATGGCAACAAGGAGTGCGAAGACAAGAATAATAAGCCGGAAATGTTTACATGGGTCGCCCGGGAAAGAAAGGATCTTAAAGAGCTTGCAGATGAGATTGTTGAGCAACTTGAGACTAGGTTTGCTAATTGCTTTTCTGAACTCAATCATCTGCTTCAACAGCGTCTGGATTTTGGAATAATTTTTGACTCACTTTGTGGTGAAGCCAAGACCACTGCTCCCGTAAACAAAGTTACTCTCGCGAAGGTCGGAGTTTACTGAATGCATACGTTTTGTATCACGCCTTCCACATGTTTCCACTCTGAACTGGCACTATGCGAAGAGCTTAGTGGCTCAATATTCCTCCAGTTCAAGGAAACATTGTTGGACATTGTCTGAGGTAAATGCTTCACTGATCGTTTTCCAAAGTTTATCAAGGCGCCTGGCGCTTGAAGAAGAACAGCGGAGCTTAGAAGAAATAAAACTGTCCACTGATGAGCACGCAAAATCGTTTGAAAGGGGTTCTTGACAGTGGATTTTCTTTGACAGAAATTTTCCAATTGAAATTATGTGATGGAAGTGCATTTCGCGTTGTTCTTCAGGAACAATTCTTAGTTGAAGCTCTCTACACTGATTCACAGTTTTACAGCGAAGTTGGTCAACAATTCTGTATCGTTTTTGATATCGTTTATTCCAAAACTGGCACAGAAGCAGTGGCAGAATCGCTTTATCGCGTCGTAGAGAAACAAGAGATGAACGGAGGGCAAAGTATCTCAGTCCTTGGTAATCGAGCGAAAATCCACTGGTGTTTTCCACCAATAGTGAAGTTGTACGTATTTGAATGGGGGCAATTTTGTTTGCCAGAAGAAGCATCATGTACCGAAATCTGTGAGAAACTCTAGGGACGTTTCTAAAGTAATAAGCCCCATTACATCAGGAAACAAGAGCTGGGATTTTCTCCTCTAAATATAGGAGCACATGTGTTAATAACTGTACATGATGATGATGATGATGATGATGATGATGATGATCTGCTTCTCGAACTATAGGACAAAGCCACAACAACTTATTATACTATGTAATATTTTTATTTAATTCTGACATAAGATATTTTGACAAATCTTAGGCTAGTTAATTTATACGTTTAGCGCTTAGTTTTGTTAGTTTGCAATAACAAATTAACAGTCTTTGTGATCATAGGCAATGGGGCGCAACCAGGCAAGGCTTTTGTCTGAACTTCATTTTTTGCAATTCTTCGCGCAGCAAAAGGTCAAGGGCAAAGCGTTCCCTGCGCATAAAAGAAACATTACAGTCTTGGGCTACAGTCACTGTATGAACACAGTAGATATAACATAACTGTTTTTACTGACCCAAATTGGGAAATTGCAACCTCAAAGTAAATGGTAAAAGCAGTTTGATGCAATACTTTTTACTATAGCTAACACCCTAATTATATTTGTTGCAAACTTGTCTTAAGTTTATGTAATTCAAATTTGTCTCTTGCTAAAGAGAAAAATAAAAGTGACAACAAATCATCCTGGTTAACCATGCTAGTTAGGCTAGCATGTCTCATGTAAACATTCAATCCCCTCCCTTAAATTATTGCATGGTGTGCCACTTTTCATCAATTCTCACACTTAAGACCTAATGACATCTGTCTACCAAACCTACTACCTACTATCCTATCCTAACGTATACTATCTATCTATCAAACACATTTACAACATGACAGAATACATAAATTGTTATTTTGTAAATTTTAAACCAAAAGTGAAAAGAATAATTGGCGAACGAGAATAAGGATTAGGGAATTCCCCGCTAAGGGAATTACCCTTTTCTTGTTCAACAAGCTAGCAACGTTATTTTATATCAATTCTTACATTTCTTGAAGATATAATGAAATGAAAATGGTCGACCCAGCACATTTTCAACATAGAGCAGTATATAAATTGCTATTTTGTGTATTTTATTCTAAAAAGTGAAAAAAAAATGCGCGTGCAAAAATATGGAATTCCCCGCCAGATTAGGGGGTTTACCCGCACATGTTCATGAAACACATTGCGCTAAAACGTTGTTATAGCCATGAAATAGTGGATATCTAACATTTCTAGGACGAAACCGTAGTTACTCGATGTAAAATGACAGAAAAGGGAGTTATCTTATTATTCATTGCTAATTCTTACGACGTCCAAGACGCCATTTTCCAGTGTAGCGGGCGGGTGATAAAACTCTACTGCATTAATGCATGCTTAAGCTGTACTGGATTGATCAAATATGGAATTGCACGCTCTTTGCTAACATACTCTATGATCATTTAATTCATGTTATGAAAATCAAGAATAACATATTCCATTAAATTGTTTTTAATTAAGATTCTAAATGGAACAGTATTTGTTCGACCTAGACATGCGTAACTGATCAAGCAAAAATTGTGTATATTTATTTTTTTAGATCATATTCTTACCTCAAAACACTCGTATCGCTTTTCTCATCAACGCATACGATGCCATGATACGATGCAGGTAACACTTCGGTTCCTCATTCAGTTCCTCATTCAGTTCCTTTTGATGGTTTGATACAACCTCGTACCCAGACCTGCTATATCTATGGGCCCTGGCCACGTCCATACGAGAAACGAATCTGATTGGTGTTGTGTGTAGCGGAAGTACATGCAACCGGAAGTGAACCCCGGATTGGGGGTTCCAGGAAGCGGGACATAAGACCAGAAGAAGTTCTTTCGCTGGTAATAATTCCGTGGTCTCATATAAATCTTAATCCAAGCCCAAACCCTAATCCTCACCAGCGTTTTATTTGTCATGTTTTAACTAACTAATTAGATTTAGGCCTTAGATTAAAATTTAATTTCGCGTGCTTAGAACACGGAATTATTACCCTATAAGTAAATGTTACTTATAACTAGTGTTTCAGTTCAAAAAGTTGATGCAAAATCTGCACAATGGGCTTTTGCAATTTTAATCTGTTTTATACACCCTCTATGGAAAATTTCCCAATAAATTAACATGCCTTCCCCATAGCAGTGTTAATGCCCCTTCCGCATGGAAATTTATCCTTATAACGTTCTCTAACAATGGAAATTTTGCATGTTTTGCCCGTGTTGATGTGCTTGTTGGTATGATACATGTAGCCATACAGTCCACTTCCAGTCAGGTCAGGTGTCTGTATAACAGAACAAAACTTTCATGCTGTCTCCAGCCATTAAAAAAAGATGTCTCCAGCATGTCTCGGTACCAAAAGATCTAACCGCCAATTACGTCAGCCTAAATGGGTTTAAATGCGGACTTGCTAGATACTATAGATCAGCTTTGAGTAATGTGTGTGATGTGAACGATCTACGAACATGGAAGTCTATAAGTTTGTCCTGTAACATGTCTTGTAACCTGTTATGCCAAATTACGTGTTGATATTAGTTTGTAGCTTTTAGTATATCTATTTGTAAAAGGGCCGCTGTAACTGGCGAAAGCTGTTGCGTGCACCTTGCCATGTATTTTCTGTTATTGATTGCATCTGTGGTGTTTAGTACAGTATGTTCAGATGGCAAAGAAATTATATAATTTAATAATATAATAAAGGTTGGGTTAACACGTTCGGGTCGGGTGTATTCTATCATAATCTGCCGTGATTTGTGTCTGAACTGCCTGAAAAAGATATCGTTGTGGTCCAGTCAGCGGTGGCGCCAGAAATTTTCCGACGGAGGGGCTATGTTCCCCGACGGGGGGCTATATTTTTTTCATGGTTAGGCACGGTAGGCCAAATTTTTGTCAGTTTTCCCCGACAAATGTATAAATTTTCCCCGACGGGGGGGGAGCTAGCCCTCCCCGACAAGGGGGCTGTAGCCCCCCAGCCCCCTTTGGTGCCACCACTGGGTCCAGTGTTGGTATTATTCTACCACAAGCTGTCGTGATTTGTGTCTGAACTTGTTGAAAAAAGATATATCAAACGTGATGGTCCAGTGTAGGTAGTATCCTACAATAGGCTCTCGTGGTTTGGTCTAAACTAGCTGAAAAATGTCTGGGACAGTCCCAGTATATAGGGGACGTGAAAAGACCATTGTTTCTGAAGGGAGAGGAGTTGTTCCTCTACAGAGTTTTTAAATCAGGTACAATGATATAATACCTGGCCACATAGAGTCGGGGTTAGGGTACGCGTTACGGCTTGGATCAGAGTCGTTCTAAGAGGTCGTCTTAAGTTACCGAACAGACTAATCATGTCGATCAATTTCTGCCCGATTTCCAATCAATTTATCGCCAAATCTTGTTTTTGGGATATCTTCTCCCCACGTTATGAGCGCAAATATTTACATGGTAATACAGGGTAAGTACTGTCACAGGAGGATATTTATAGGGTGGCTTAGGGATTTTAAGTGGTTTCAATATGGCGGCAAAATTTTAAGATTTCAAACATTTCGAGTAAAATTCGACAAAAACTCAGAACCTTGTCATGTTATGTAGCTGAAACGTCATTCTTGGAGACAGGAAAGGAAACGTACGTTTAACACGAGGGCGCAATTGTCTTAAATGTGCCATCATACTGCACAAAGGTTGGTTTTATCGCTCTTTATTAATAAATAGCACATGCTTTAGTTTTAGTCGTTCTTTATAGAGTCGAGTCATATAGATTCAATTATTTGAACACTAGAGTGTTTAGGTTTTGCTACAAAGCACGTCATTCATTTCATCCTTGCTAAGAAGAATAGAAATGTATATCCTCGCTTAGATTATCTTCCAAAGCCAACGCTTTATAGTTTCTGCTAAGCGGAGTGCAAAATATCGCATTTTCAATGTTCCCGAGGGAGCGAAGACATCTTGCAAGGATGAATTGTTACTTGAATTGTTGCAAACATGGCGTCACTATAAACTATGAAATGGGATATTCACGTCACGAACGGCTGACTGTATTAGTGCAGAGATACTATAATTGTAAAACTAACCTTTATATATATAATATAAATGTAGAATAACACTATAGGCAGCACAGTCTGCAGAGGAGCCATCGAGGGTAAACTTTGGGAACGCAGCTGTCAGGGGGGGGTTGATTCATTGTTCACTCATTCAAGATGTCCCAGGCAAAAATATACGGTCTTTTTAAGCGAGTTTCTTAATCCTTTCGCCTCTAAAAGTATTTTACAAATCATTTCGGCTTGCCAAAACATGTGTATATGCTATGTTTCCCGACAGTATTTAGCGATAGCGAGTGTTTGTGATCAGTAGCTTCGCCAGTTGAACGATTCAGTCCCGCCATGCAAATATTTCTATTTTGATTGACTGTGAAAATACTCAATTTCTCAAGAAATGAATGATAATAATTTGAAATTTGCATAGCGGAACTAGATCATCTGCAGTCTGACTACACCACTATTGTAGTCACTATAGTGGTTATAATTTTTGAGTCTTCCTGCGCAATGAACAAGTGAACGCCCCTTATCAATTTGTTTCCATTTGAATCCATGCGTATTTCAAGCTGAGATTTAGTCTAACGAATTATTATAAAGTGTAGAAACGCCACACAAGAGACAGATTTAAGAAACATTAAAGAAACTAGCAATATCTTTAGATTTTTACAATATATTTTAACAAATTCCAAATCATATACATTGTTGTCTTAAACAATATTAATACATGCAAAGTTTCATGAATGATATACACTATTATGAGTTTTTGTCCACAAATTACTTTTCTCCGCAACGCTATAACGTTGATATAACCAGCAACTGATGCTGAACTTCAAAGTGTTTCGTGAATAAACAAACTAATTAATTAGTACAACTAGAACTGTATTTCGTCTTTCAATGATGATAAATTCTTTGAAAGGCGTCAGAATGACAAAGGCACGCAAGCTGAATTTATAAGAATGAACGCAACGGGACGTCTTTTTTCAAACGATGTTTTCTTACAAGCATTAGAGATACATGCAAAAATTATTTCAATAGTGATAAGAAACGGCGCTTGAAAATTTTTATGCTGCGATATCTGCATAAGCTTGTACACCTCTGTCACTTTCCAACACCTCCGACACAAATCAACAATTAGATTATACGAAGCCGCCGAATTAACTATTTCTACGTAGAAATTGGAAGTAATCCACAATTGTTCTAGTAGAATCACAGATCAAACAATATATTTTACAATGTAAAATTAAGTTTAATTAGCCATTTTGTGGCAGGAAAAATGATTGTTTTGCAATACTCGCTATCTATGGAGGAATAGATAGCGAGTAGAGTAGTCAATCAAATTTTAACATTTGCAATAGTATACTAGTGTAATTCTACTAATTGTAACGATGGAATGGTAAATAATATCAGACACTATCGCTATAGTCTTCTAAAACTAATTGGTTATATTTGGAAAGAAGAAGATTTTTACTTAAAGTGTTCTTAGTTACTGACCGTTATCAACATTTCGAGCAACGTGCGTGGACTAATTTGTAGACTGTCACAATCCTTTTCGTAGCGAGTGCTTGTGCAATGTCGAGTCTCTCTTAGCAGATTTCAACGTTGTAAAGCATTAAGCATCCAAGAGTGTAAAACGTCCAACACGACAGTTGCGCCCCTTCCGAATGTAGATAGCCTTAGTCATCTGTCCATAATCACTTTCATCTCAGCTGATCATTCAAAATATTTTGAAAAGCATGACAACATGAGTTAACTGTAGATTCTTTCCGACGTTTTTATGACCAGGATGTATAAGTTCAATGTTACATAAAGAGAACCATTAAAATAGTGGCTGCGACACCAGTAATAAGTGTTATATTTTCAGCATTTGATGGATTAACCAGTTGCATGATGTCACAGATCACCAGTCAGTATTATTCCGTTACTGCATGTCGTTCTTTGAATAAAACAAATATTTGCATTTTCTTTCGTAAAACTTTATAACTTTTTTAAAGTTTCTCGAACAAATGTTTCAGTTATTAGTATTCACTCTTTTGATGTTTGACTGAACACAAGAATTCTTGGTCCGTCAAGTTTCTTTGCTCTTTTGAATTTGAAGTTCTTTCGATATAAGAACAAGAAGGCAAGACGCGGGATAGATATCTTTCGTGGATATAATCCGCTGAAATTTTAGGATATTAAATTTTCCGTGATTAATCAACGATTCATTTCTACTGTTCATTTCTTTTTCCACTCAGCATACGTAAGAATAACTACCGTCGTTCTTTTGTCAAGGATCAGAAAGGGGCGCAATGGTGGAATTACGTACCGTTATGAAATCGTCATAATGGTTTCATCAATGTTCCATCTCAATGTTTCACACTAGTGTGTAAAGTTTAACGTAACTTTTCTCGAAGCACACGAGAAAACACTGAGCACTAATATCATATATCTGCTGTCCGTGTTGAAAGTTTTCAAATGAGTTCTGTTTCTATTTTAAGATAGTGATCCCATCATATGATCTTGCTGGTTGCTCCATCTACTTTCTTTCATCGTCGATCTTCCACCACGCACGTTACAAAATGTTGTTCAATGGTTTTCATTTCACGAACACTTAAATACTGGACTGTATGTGTTAAATACTCTAATGTGATTTCTGTATTAGAAGTAAAAAATTAAGCCTTCCTGGTTCTATCGCCCAATGAAAGTCTATAAAAACTTGCACAAAAAATGAATGCCAACAAAAACAAGTACATTTTGCATCTAATTTCATCTTACAGCTAAGGATATCATTTAAAAGCTTTTTTCAATAACATCTTTTACAACACAAAAAATTGACACCATTGAAACGTTGGTCAATTTTTGTCAGTCAAGTTTACATAGACTTTCTTCGGGTTGTTAGTTCTAGACTATAGTGTCTGATATGAATATCAATATCAACTACTATGAATCTCAGAAATACTAAAGGAACAACGTTAGCAGCGTTAAATCAAGTATGCGGAACTTTTGAGAGCGAAGTTTAAATCCACATAAATTATTGATTTTATCTTTGTCGGGAGTTTATTAAACAAATAAACACGTGAATAGTTAGCTTGTTGCAAGGAAAACAAGATAAATTCAAACAGTTTTACATAAAAAAGTTTTTTATCTTGACACAAATTTCTACTTGGTTTTCTGCAACGTTGTTTCCACCAGCAAAGTTTTAACAGCTAGCAAATACTCTATCATTCGTTGACAACCACATTAAACTGATATATGAAAAGATAATATTAATATTAGTACAACATTGCTACCTTATAAATGACACATTTAGGCATTCAGTTATGCAATAGAGTTTACAATGTTAAGTGCAACGAAAACAGAATATTTGCTGGCGCACAGCTGGATCCGCATGTAGTTCAGATTTCCAAGCCATACATCTTTCTGTGGTCTTTTACTTTTTTTTCCGCGTAATAATTTCGTCTGCAGATCTTTTCAGTTCACCCATGATTTTAGATAATTTTCTGCAACTAAAACTATGCAGAAAATATATCTAGAGATATCCATTTTTCTCCCCAGGATTTACTTACCAGAATTATGTCTTCCTCGAGTAATCTTCTTGCTCTTTCGTCAACTCTCGTAAATTTGTAGGACTGTAATAAGAATCTGATTTTTCACATAACAATGGACAAAAACACACAAAGTAAAATTGAACTATACTTCAGTACCTATTTCCTTCTTGTGAATTCTGCAGATCTTATTTAGCAACGTAGAACAAAACTACCTGCACAGTTTCTAACACCTAAAAATCGCGATAATTCTCAACTACGCTTTTTTCCCATCAAATACGTCAAATAAGTTAGCTGACTATTGCATAAAGCAAAAATTCTGCAATTGATTTTAAGGTATCCACGAACGTCCAGCTATTAAAACAGAACTAGTATGGTTTAAAATTTTACCCTGTTTGTGCAATTGGTGAAAACAAAAATCAAACAATCTAAATATTTGTATCGTGATTCTATACTATTCTACAGTTTCCCCGTCATTTAACGATTTAAAAGCTAAAATGTCAGATTTAGCATCAGTGAATGGTGGTTTTTCCATTACCAGGCAACTAACTCGAGCTAATTAACTTAAACCAAATGGATCTTTCACTATTTAATTTGACAAGCTTGGAATGAGAACTTTCTCTCCTTAGCAACTGGAAAAGAACTTCTGGAAAACAAGTTTAATGAGAGTCGCGTATAATTTCACCTCAACAACTATAAATCGTTTATTCTATGACTTAAAGCTACTTTAATACGACAAAGACGATCGAATTTTGTGTTAGAAATCTTTCCTATCCCGCCCGATACTATTTTAAGTGTTCCAACAATGATCTCAGTCATTTAGGGATAAAAATATTTACAAAGCCTTTAAGACACATTACAATGGTTAAAATATCACTTTGTATTTATAATTAGAATTGGTGGTGGCAAACTGGTAAAGACAATAGGAATTAACGACTTAACAACTATGAATCGTTTAACTATCCTATCACATAAATCAATCTAAATAAAATAAAGACGATGGAGTGTTGTGTTAGAAATGTTCCCCAATACTGATTTTAACTATTCTAACAATGATGCTATAAATTCAGTGATTTATCTACAAAGCCTACAAGACAAAGTCTTTAAGAGGCATGACGATGGCTATAACGCTATCCATTCGTAATTCTGGGAAATGTTCGCGACTAATGTTGGGGTAGTACAACGAAACCATCAAACATTTCACGAGATTTTTTCTTTATTGCTTCAATCTCTTGTTTTTCAAATTTCACGTCTTCTCCATAGATGGTAAACGGAGCCCAAATTCTAATTGATTGAAATTTTTTGTTCTCGTGTTCGAGGAGGAAGTTCTTTGCCCTTCTTAAAGCCTCACAAACTGGTGTTTCCTGGAAGAGTTCTTCGTAGAACTTTTTCATCAACTCTATTGTTGCCCAATCATTAATAGGCCATAGAGTGGAAAGAACAGAGCGAGCTCCTGCGGCAAGAAATGATCGAGCTATACCTATAACACCTTCTGAGGAAACTTTACCTCTTCCGGTATAACAACAACATAAAACTACCAGGCGAGCTTTCACTGAAATACTTGTAATATCCTCTTGTGTCAGAAGCAATGATCCTGGGTTTGTAACTGGCAAACATGGCTGGTCAAGAGAGGTGTTCGGGGCAAGTATTATTTCACCTCTGTTTGGTTCTCCATGGGCAGCGATATGGATTATACTAGCCCCACTAAGAAGTTGCAGCACTACTTGTTTTCTCGCCGCGCGTCCTAATAAAGGGGTAGCTTGGAAAAGATTTGCAAGAAATGTGACCTCTTCAGCGGCTCCAGGTAGGGGACCAAACTCCTCTCCGTGAAAAGAAATTTTTTCAACAGTTGGATTACCAACAAACAATGCAAACCCAATGTTTGGGTCATGTTCTCGTTGCATACTAGCCTTCAAGGTATGCAAAGAAGGTGTAATTTGAATGCTATATTTAGAAGAGAGAAAGCAGCCGTTTGCATCAACCAAAGCAGAAAACGGAGCAAAAAACAAGAATTCATCAGGTACAATGATAAGCTTGTTACCTTTTAGGAAATTCTTTACAGGATCAATTACGAGTTGAAACAATATTTCTAAAATTTCCTGACGACCACAACTAACAGATTTAGAATCTTTTCCAACCTCACCTTTAGGTCGTGGTTTTCGACTTGAGATACCTAAGAGATCACTAACCTGATTGTAGGTATCTTCAACTGAAAGATTTTTTTGAAACGAAGAATTACGATCGACGTTAACATTTACCATTCCAAGAAGTTCTACCATCAGCCTAAGCATTGCTTCGCATCGAGCATCCACCTTTCTGAAGACAAAATCTTCATTTAATACCCAGCTATTTAGAAACCCTTTGTTGTCAAAGGCAAATACCAATATCGAAGTATCATTTTGCTCCGTGTGCAGAATTTGTTGAATTTCTTGGATTTCTATTTCCTCCTCAGACGCTCTGATTTTATTCCATGTCGTAACTGAGAAATCTTTCATTTCCGCGTCCGCACGATTTTTACTTCTTTCAACGCGGAAATGTAGCTCTTTAGCTTTACCAAGGTCAATGACCAACAACGCCGACTTTTCCCGTTCCAGAGAAAGAAAACAACACATTAAAAGACGATGAGTTTTAAAATACTGTGTTACGAAGGACAGTTTGTGTTCATCAGGAACAAATTTTAACAAGGTTTTATCGAAGTGTCCAATTGCGTCCTCTAGATGTGACCATGCGTCTTTATATTCTCCTAAATCAAGATAGACATCGCCCAAATTGCCATTGCTGCTTGCTATTCCTGACTGATCCCCAATGGCGGTGCTTAATTCTAAACCTTTTTCATAATACTGAATCGCTTTTTGATATTCTCCCATACTACGATAGGCATTGCCCAAATTGCCATTGTTAGTTGCTATTCCTGACTGATCCCCAATGGCGGTGCTTAATTCTAAACCTTTTTCATAATACTGAATTGCTTTTTGATATTCTCCCAAGCTGAGACAGGCATTGCCCAAATTGCCATTGTTTCTTGCCATTCCTGACTGATCCCCAATGGCGGTGCTTAATTCTACACCTTTTTCATAATACTGAATTGCTTTTTGATATTCTCCCAAGCTGAGATAGGCATTGCCCAAATTGCCATTGTTACTTGCTATTCCTGACTGATCCCCAATGGCCGTGCTTAATTCTAAACCTTTTTCATAACACTGAATTGCTTTTTGATATTCTCCCATATTACGATAGGCATTGCCCAAATTGCCATTGTTACTTGCTATTCCTGACTGATCCCCAATGGCGGTGCTTAATTCTAAGCCTTTTTCATAATACTGAATTGCTTTTTGATATTCTCCCAAGCTGAGATAGGCGTTGCCCAAATTGCCATTATTGCTTGCTATTCCTGACTGATCCCCAATGGCGGTGCTTAATTCTAAACCTTTTTCATAATACTGAATTGCTTTTTGATATTCTCCTAAGCTAAGATAGGGATTGCCCAAATTGCCATTGTTTCTTGCTATTCCTGACTGATCCTTAATAGCAGTGCTTAATTCTAAACCTTTTTCATAATACTGAATTGCTTTTTGATATTCTCCCATATTACGATAGGCATTGCCCAAATTGCCATTGTTAGTTGCTATTCCTGACTGATACCCAATGGCGGTGCTTAATTCTAAACCTTCTTCATAATACGTAATTGCTTTTTGATATTCTCCCAAGCTGAGATAGGCATTGCCCAAATTGCCATTGTTACTTGCTATTCCTGACTGATCCCCAATGGCAGTGCTTATTTTCAAACCTTCTTCGAAACAGTTGATTGCTTCTTTATACTTTCCAATGCAACAAAAAATGCTCCCCAAGAGGCAATTGCTACCGGCTATTCCTGATGGCTCGCGAATATTAGTGCTTATTTCTAAACTTGTTTTACTATATTGAATGGCAGGATGGTATTGGGATAATTTATAGTGAGTATGGGCTAAATCCAAATTGCTTTTTATTCTTCTTGACAAATCTCCAATTTCACTCCGAATTTCTAAACTTTTTTTATAGTACTCAATAGCCGTTTCATACTTCCCTTTGCTCTCATAAGCGTCTCCAAGATGGTCACTGAATTTTGCTATAGCCAGCGGGTCACGATTAGCAGTGCTAGCTTCTAAACATTTTTTCAGATAGTGTATGCTTTTTTTGGAATCCATTGTGATCTGAAGAAAAACATAAAACATGCTTATTTTGTTTATTATTCATTAATTATCTTATTATCATGAATTTTTTATTATGAGGTTGTGTTTGTATTATACTCAGTCTGATTTAAAACAGATCGCTAAATTGATTGACGGATGGGGAAGGAAGGAAGTTAACTTTTTAGGTTGAAGCTTGGAAGGACGTGTAGGTGAAATTTTTTTTGCCCTAGTTTTAAGGTTACAGAATACCTTAGGATTTTAAAAATTCCTATTTTTTTTAAGCTATCTAGCCTATAAATAGATCTATGAGCAGGAAAAAATATGAAATCAAAATGTTTTAGATTGAGCAAGTTATCAAGTAAAATAATTTCCGAAATATTTGTTGTTTTAGGGGTTCCTCGCCTTTGCCGAATTGTATTATATTGCAACCTATGGACAACAAAGCTGTAAAAGTTAACGCGAACATATTTTAGTAGCTGAGACATATACCTGCAATGCGTTGAAGTTTAAGAACAATAGTTTCAAAGACATATCTAATATTGTCTTTTTAGAGTTAATGTTAATTGCCTCCGTCAAAACATGATAGTTATACAACAACAAGATAGACAGCAACAAAAAATGATAGTTTTATAAGTTTTCAGTGAAACGGGTTTTTAAGAAAGATCATGGCGCGAAGGCACCAGAAACATAAACTTGTAGGAAGAATGGGGGAAATTATTTTTCCTTCATACATTTGATAGAAATTGGATACAAAGTGGCCGAGCATTGGCAGATATCCTGCAACGCATGCCTATAGAGTATTCTGTGACCTTAAAGACACACTGTCCCAAATAATCAGAATGATAAATATTTGGTCGCATAATGCAATAAATAAATATCACGCAATGAAAGAAGAGAAAAAATAGAACAGTACAGAGTTTGCATATCTTTTTTGCATAACATTAAAGCGGCGTTTAGTGTCTAAATCATTTAGTGTCTGGGGCATTTTTCAGTATTGCATAGGATGCTGACGAGCAATTACATTGATTGAAATAATTATTCTCTCATGAAGAAAATAATGACATTTTTATGAATCACATATGGTGACAAATTTAATTTCATGAAGTTCATCCTGTCTACGATCGCGATCCATGCAGTGTGGTCATATGTAAACATCTCGAAGTGGTTAGTAAGATAATTTTTAAAGTGTTCTTGTCATAAACGGATTTTCTGATTGGTGCACGTCTCTGCTGATCTGAAAACACGGAAACGTACTGGCAGTAGTTGTCAAATAGGAATTATTTTTCGATCAAAAAATTCAATGAAAAGAAGTTATCTTGCTTTGAAATTTCTGGTAGACTTACAATTTTCTTTACTAAACATGATTGCTAAGCATCAACAAGTTTCATACAGGAAATTAAAAACATAAGTGATTAAAAATCGGATTTCTGTGTGGTAGCTTGTTCATGGTCTTTATTTACAGTCAGATCGGTTATAGAGATCAGACAGGCTTGATGAGTTCTTTGAAATTTGACATCTTAATCAAAGTTTGAAACTTATTTTAGCAACTTGTCAAAAATTTTTCGCCCTAAGGTTGCGGTGTCTGCTCTAAGGGTGATTTGTATAACACTTCTCCCGTCTCAGAAAAAATAAAAGAATTATTGAATAAAATATCGTTCTTCCATGAATGTGATGCCATGTTTGAACTGTTACCTCTCCACACCGTATCTTATAAGCTACATTAGTTTGTTTAGAGAGTCCAACTCTGGTTTCGGTGAAGAGAAATGTTGTTGCAGTGTTTGTAATTGTTTTGATGGTACCGTTATATCGTATTCTCTTAGGTTCCTGCTTAGCTGTTCTGTTATACCTTTGATGTAGGGAAAGGTTATGTAGCTTTGTTTAATTAATGGTTCGACAATTTTGAAGAACACACCTACAACTTGTTCATGTGATGGGTCAGTGGGGGTGGTAAATTTAGCTTCTGTTATGATATTGTTGATGGTTAGTTGTGGGTAGTTGTTGGCGCGTAGTGCACTCTTAACATATTCGAGTTCGTTATTCCTTCTGTCTTCGATGTTTGGTAGTGTTAGAGCTTGGTCAATCAAAGTCCTAGCTGTGATGGCTTTGTGTTTATTTTGATGGCGGGAATTTTAGTCAAGGTTTTTGCGTAGTCAAAGTTTCCTGTAGAAATCAATGTTGATTTTTCCATTTTTCCGTGTGAAGACAGTGTTAAGGAATGTTCGTGTTCAAGTGTGAATTGCACTTTGTATGGTGAGGTAATCTTCCACTAGATCTTCTAAAATTAATTATATACAGTACAAGTTACATTTACAATTACATTACATTACATTTTAAATACATTATAAATACATTACATTGTATTGCATTTGCGAATTTTTAAAACTTACTTATATATTAAAAACTAAACAAGGCTACACTTATGAATTCACTAATGATGCACACTTATAAATACACTAATTATGTTCTATATTAAGCGTCACTTATAAACATGTCTAGAAACAGTTTATGTGCTATCCGCTTTGATGCAGGAAATGAACTCGAAGACCGTATCTCTGGTGGTTACATAGTGTAAAAATGTGCCCCAGTATATTTAAGTTCACACCTAGTGATTGATAGCTTATAACTTGGCACCCACAGATCCATGTTTGCAGTGCTTCTTGTCTGTCGCTGAGACACTGTCGACAATGGCTTGAACAGGTTAGTTAAATAGTCTTGAGTCATACCATTTAGCGATTTATATGTCAAGCAAACTATTCTATACATAACTCTATATTTTATATTCGGTTTGGAAGGAGAAAATTTTAGTCTTATAGTAAAAGTTTTTGAAGTTTGTATCTTGATGCGTGTGAATATTGTCCCCAAATGGTGCAACAGAAATCAATCCTTGTTTGAAAAAAGTTTTACAGAACAGAATTCTTGTTTGAAGTGGTCTTTGACGAACAAAATAAATAGAAGAGGTCCCAGGATACTTCCCTGTGGCACACCAAATAATATAGGAGCTAATAATGATGAAGATGTTCCTAATTTGACCATATTGGCATCTTCCAGTCAGATAGGAATACATCCAGGTAATAAGAGTTTCGTCGAAGCGATAACACTTGAGCTTGGATATTAGAAAGTCGAAGTTAATCATGTCGAACGCTTTTCGAAAATTGATTAGTGTAACACCGTTAAGTTTTCCGTCTTCTATATTTGTCAGCCATGTGTCTACCAACTTTACGATCGCACTTTCACAAGAGTGATAGCGTCGGAGTCCAGATTGTCCTCGCTACAGCAAGTTGTGAGATCGTAGATAGGAGTTTATGTTGTTGTGATAGTGTCGTTCCAACAGTTTGCTAACGATTCAAAGAATGCAGATAGGAGTCCATAGGACGGTAATTATTTTTGCCTGTGCGGGTTTCTGATTTGTGAATGGGGGTAGCTCTCGCGGTTTTCCATCGCGTTGGAAAATAACCACAAGCAATGATTTGGTTAAAGATCACAGTTAAAGGCTTTGCGATGACTGAGTCCGATATTTTGAGCATGTTTGAGGACAGACCATCCAAGCCAGTAGCTTTATGGGGGTCTAGAACATTTAATGATTTAAAAAATTCCTCTATTGGTAAAGGTGGTATGGTAAGAAGGTTGTCATCTGGAATTTTACTGTTACAAAGTTCTGCAGTGTTTCAAGATCAGGGTTTGATTGGTTGTTGGTACGTACTGATGTACTAGTGTAGAAGAATGTTTCTCAAATATATGTTGTGTATCAGTTAGTGTAGTTTCACCGTCTTTTATGGCTGTTGGTGCGGATTTCGAAAAACCTGTAAGAGATCCTGAATATGTTTCCAAAGTTTTGTGAGATCACCTTTACTTTTTATGATGCAAGAGAAGTAGAGAAGATATCGCCAACAAGTCATTTCCTGGTCTTAGTGGTGGGGTGGGACAGGATTTGTTTCGATGGCCATTTCAAAGCTATTACCAAAACAATGCATTAAGCTCACAAAGAAACGCTGCCTCCGCTAATTACTTTGCTTTTGTTCAGATTTAAAATTCCTTAACTATGATGTAAGATTAGCTAAGTTGATGTATAAGCTCCATACTTTCGTCAGTCATGAACCTGTAGAAGTACACAGTCTAGTGCCCATTTTTAGTGGTGCCACTAGTGCCAATATTTCCGGTCAGAGAACGACTCCTTTTACAGGGTGTCCCAAAAAATGCCCTCCGGTAAACTTTAGAGGATACTTATTCAGGAAAGAGTTCAGGTTGTAAATTGATACTATCTAAGGAAAGTGTAACATAAAATCTTTCTTAGTGCAAATTTTCGGATCAAAATGTCGAAATTTGTTATTTTTCCAGCAATCGAAATGAGGAGAATCAAAATTGTGACTTGTCCAAGTTTTGCACAACTTAATAACATTTTACTTTTTCTGTTTACTAACACAATTAATCGACAGGATTTAAAATGACAACAGAACTGGAAAAATGTTTGACTGTCCTAACATCAATGATCTTCTTCCCTTAACATGTCCTGTTTGAACTTCCAAACATTTTAATTTACTGCTCTGTTTCTCATATCTCACATGGCATGCCTCATCGTCTTATTTGTTCACAGAGATACAAACTCACAAGTGATTAGCTGATGTTTAGCTCGTTAACGTTAGCTAGCCGATGGTGTTTTAAACTTGGCTTTTAATCTATCCCAACAAAAAATATTTGATAGAGTAAGGTCTGGGGATTGTGGTGGGCGTTCATGGTGGCGACGCAATTGTGTTACGTGAAACGATTTTACGATACAAATTCTTCAACATGCATTTAATGTATAAATCATACAAAACATAGGCAAGTCAGAACTTTGGTCTTGATTCTTAGCTACAGAAATTACGAGTTTCAATATTTTTATCCGACATTTTGCAGAAGAAAAAATATCGTGCTAGACGTTTGTTAGATAATAATAATTTATAGACTGTGTTCTGAAAAATAACCTCCCAAGTTTGGCAATGGGCATTTTTTTTGGACACCCTGTATTCTGACTGCGCTTCATCCATACTTACACGTCTCACGTCGTAGCATGCTTTCCTAAAAGTATGTGATAAAGCTTAAGCCTTGAACACCCTTGGAAGCATTGTTGCGAAAACCGTCTTGAGTATTTGTTTCCTGTTTCAATGTTTTGTGTTTACCAGCGTGGGTAAACATTTTTTTCGAGGAACACTAGCTCGCACGAATCTCAAAATATTGCTGGTGGATGCCTGATCTTGGAAACAGTCTTCCTCGTGCTGGAAACGTGTGGAGAAACTTGGAAACATGGCTATACTTGGACGAAAATGTTTTTCTGTTTCGTTGCAAGCAAAGCCGCAACAAAGCTTCCTGAGGTGGAAGAACAGTGACACAGGGTTATAGAAAAATGCGGATGCGGACGGACAAGAGGGCAGCGGGCAGAGGGAAGTCATATCCGCGTGTTATCGGAAAAAAAACACTTTTGAGTCTTTAAATTTTCTAAACATAGCAAGGAGCTGTTGTACGAAAGTTGTATAGCGCTTTCCAACTGATCTGGTTGCGTGTAAAATGCTTACAACGACTTACCGAAAAGAAATCCGATTTTCCTGCTTTGAATCTTTGGAATCATGTTTAGTAAAGATTTACATTAATTTTGGAAACAAAGCAAATTATATTTCATAAGGAATTTTGTACTTTGGGTCAAAAACAGATTTCTACTTGACAATTACTAGTGTCAGTAATATTCTGAGTGTGTTTTCAGATCACCTGGAGTGTGAAAAGATGGACAGTAAGGCCACTCAGCATTGCAACATGGCAGTTAGATCGCACTCGTTACAGTCACGGGCATGGGAACCAATTCAGTTCTACAACATTAATGTTACGTCGCGCGTGGAGATGGCAGGTTGCGCACACTATACGCAACTTGCGTGCTTGCTGTGCAAAAATATACGAGAACAAGACGCTCTATGGACCGTTATTCGCTGAGGCTTTTACTGAAATGGTTTTGATTTACCATACTTATTAAAAAAATACTAATTACCGAGGGGCGTACCACTCGAAACTATCTCGTACACTTTCACAGAAGTCCCAAACAAAAATCTTGTCGAAAAATAAAAAAGAATGTTATAACAATCCCAAAAATCTGCAAACAATTCAAAACAATTTCCAAAAACTGTTTAAAAAATCCCTTAGAAATCAAAAATTGTAAACATAATAGCTTTTTTAATCAGGTTTTTGGCTATGGAAAGATGCACGCAGTCGCAAAGGCCACTGCCAAAGAGCTCGAATTTCTATTCAGGGTAACGTCTTCATTTGCTCAACAACGTATCACGAGCAGCAGCTATCTGAGTCTGAAGAAGCTGGAAACAAGTTATGAAGCTTACGTTGGACCTTCAAGGAACACAACAATGAAGAAGAGCTCCTGTACAAATTGTGTGGCAGCGACTTTATCTTTGATCTGTGTGGTGTGCTTGATGTGCTCTGGCTCTTGGTTGTATTGATGTTGAAGACGTAACTTCAATGGAGTCCCGGATGGGAATTTCCTGCTTACGTGATTGCCGTGGTGAAGCAGATATGAAGATTCTCAGTGGTGGTTTTAAAACAAATCCTTTCAAACAAGTGAGCCCTCGTCTCCATAAACACAAGGAGAATATAGAAGCCTTCAAGTTTGGAAAGTCTACACTCGTGATAAGATGGATGCTGCAGAAAAACAAAGGAAAAAGAAACAGCGACGGGGAGGATGAAAAGGAGGAGGGGAACGACATAGACGATGATGATGAGAAGGATGGCAACAAGGAGTGCGAAGACAAGAATAATAATAAGCCGGAAATGTTTACATGGGTCGCCCGGGAAAGAAAGGATCTCAAAGAGCTTGCAGATGAGGTTGTTGGGCAACTTGAGACAAGGTTTGCTAATTGCTATCCTGAACTCAATCATCTGCTTCATCAGCGTCTGGATTTTGGAATAATTTTTGACTCACTTTGTGGTGAAGCCGAGACGACTGTTCCCGTAAACAAAGCTACTCTCGCGAAAGTTGGAGTTTACTGAGTGGATACGTTTTGTATCACGCCTCCCCCATGTTTCCTCTCTGAATCTGGCACTATGCGAAGAGCTTAGTGGGTCAATATTCCTCCAGTTCAAGGAAACACTGTTGGACATTGTCTGAGGTAAATGCTTCACTGATCTTTTCCCAAAGTTTATCAATGCGCTTGAAGAAAAACAGCAGAGCTTAGAAGAAATAAAACTGTCCACTGATGTGTACGCAAAATTGTTTGAAAGGGATTCTTGACAGCGGATTTTCTTTGACAAAAATTTTCCAATTGAAATTGAGTGATAGAAGTGCATTTCGCGTTGTTCTTCAGGAACAATTCTTAATTGAAGCTCTCTACACTGATTCACAGTTTTACAGGAAAGTTGGTCAACAATTCTGTATCGTTTTTGATATCTTTCATTCAAAAACTGGCACAAAAGCAGTGGCAGAATCGTTTTCTCGCGTCGTAGAGAAACAAGAGATGGATGGAGGGCAAACTATCTCAGTTCTTGGCAATCGAGCGAAAATCGACTGGTGTTTTCCACCAATAGTCAGATGTGAAAGAGCTTTGGACGAAATGGCGAAGTTGTATGTGAATGGGGGAAGTCTCTTGGTCTGAAGAAGCATCCAAAGATCAAGGGCAAAGCGTTCCCTGCGCATAAAAGAAACTTTACAGTCTGGGGCCGGTTGTATAAAACTCTTAATCACTTTTTAATCACTAATTAGTGATTAAGTACAAAATACGTTGTTCTGATTGGTTGACGTTTCCTAAGCTAACAGTCCGACTATATTTGTTGCAAACTTGTCTTAAGTTTATGTAATTAAATTTGTCTCTAGCCTGCTCGCAGCCCGGATTTGCTGCGAGCAGGCTATGTATAGCATGCATTAATTAAACGTGAACATAAGAGACATTTACTCAAATTGAACAGTTGGACATTCACAAGTTATGAAGTAACGATGTTTTGCCTAAATATTTCTGTTGCTATACATTACATCATATTAGCAGCTACCTTTGCAAATTTTTATAGTGCAAATCGCAGTTGCTATAGTTTGTGTACTCCGGGTGAATCACTTGTAAATAATTTCAAAATTTATCGATTTTTAAAAATTGGAGAAAATTATATTTTACCGCGTTCTCTAAAATAGACGTTTCCAGAATTTACATTTATAAACGAAGAAATTCAGCAAACTGTAAATCTTATTATAGTCTGCATTGTAGGACGAGAAATGAGTCTGCTTGCAGACTAACCATGTCTGGGTAATACTATGATTTTACCCTGAACAAAACGCAGCCTTTCATTGGCTTTTTCCAGCGCTTTATTGTTATGTTGCATTGTTTTGTTTATGTTATGAACAAAAGTATAAATCGTCGGAGCACACACTTAGCCTCATAAGATGGATTATTCCATAAAATAGCTCTTCTATACCTAAAACTTCTTTTTAGAAATTCTTTTTAGGTTTAGGAATTGTGAGGTCCGAATCATATCCTCTCAAATTATAAACATTATAATCGATCCGTGCAGAAAACGTTATGCATAATTCGTGCAGAAAACATAATGCATAATTTGTTTTGAAATTGCATATACTCATATTTAACGAAACTGATCAATTTAAGTTAAAGCCCCCCCTATGCATAGGGTGGCGTATATTTAAATAGTCATTTGAGTATACGCCCCCCCCCCCTTTATAATATGAAATAACAAAGTTAAAAACGTCAAAAATATCGCAAATTTGTTTAAACTTCTTTTATATGTTTGTTGGTTCCAAAAGGAACCGTTTTTTAATCTTTTCTTGGTCTTTAAATTGGTCTTCATTGCAGCGCAGTTTCATTTAAAATTGCATAGAATTTGTCTGCCCCCGCTCGCTCTCGCCACATTATTGGCTATGCGTGTTACAGACGCAAGTCCTTTGTAATAAATGAATCTGTTTACAAAAACGTTACCGCTTTAATCCATCAAGACAATAAAAACTTTATCACTTTAATCCATGAAGAGTAAAGTCAATACAAAAAGTTACCACTGTACGTTAATCCGGCCTTTAAAACAATACACGAAAGGTGTGAAAACAAGCGTGTTTAAAATAATGTGCAATACTGAAATTTGTTATTTTATATATAAAGTATCTCCTTCCAGTTTCGTTAAGTATGAGTATATGCAATTTCAAAACAAATAAGAACGATAATACGGAAAATTAACGCTTGTTTAAAGGGGGGGCGTATATTCAAACGCGAAATTTTGTTATTTAAATATACGCCACCCAATGCATAGGGGGGGGGGGGGGCTTTAACTTAAATTGATCCCTCAGTAAAATCTTGTTAAAATGTCGAGATGAATATCAAGAATGAATCGTCAAACGGCTAAACGAGCGTGGATTAAGTGCGGCTGTGTCATGAGTTTCAAGGTAAGATACGAGATTTCTTCCACACTATACTTTACATAATAAAATTCTAATGCGCGCTTTAGCTATTCCTTAAGTGGTTTACTCCAAATCATTGAGTTTTTATATCTCCAACCACAGTGGCGGCAACAGCCACAAACGCTGGATAAAGCTAAGTTAGGAATATAAATAAAATGTATTGTTTTTGTATAGCATGCGTTATATGCATTGCGTGCGGAACTGTTTGTTACATGATATTTACTGACATGAAATTATTATTTTTTTAGGCTGACTCTAAGGTTTACGCTGCGACAAAAATCAAAGAATGATAAACATCATAATTATTTCCCACTGGATCACTTGAGGAAATGAATCCATAAGCACTGCATGGTGGAAATATAAGCTGTTCAAGTCGCACAACATTGCGGTCATCTGTTTACTAGCGTGGACTGCGTGGTATAATGTCTTTAATGCTGAATATATATCCAAAGGAACCAAGTGGTCACAGTAAGAGCATGAGTGGTCAAACTTTGCTAATTCTAGTAGAGAACTTCATTTCTAAATCCTAGGTTTTTCGTTGATATAAAGGCTATAGCTATGTTAGTAACGTCTTGTCTTAAATTCATTCACATTATTCAATGATCGAAGTGCAGGATCAATGTATAGATGTCATTATACGTGATATTAAGTATTTTTAGAAGTACAGATCGCTATGCAGTTCTCAGCTGGGCTGTCTTTTTCAGCTATATGATCATATACTAGTTTAGCCTGAAATTTTGCCAAGTTTGTAAATATAATTATATATCGCATGGCTACAACTGGTGTAATTATTTTTAGAAAGGAAATACAATATTTTTACTAAACGTAACATATCCTTCAGTCTCTTTGTGTTTCACCTATATTTTTAAGTTATAACTAATAAACCTGATCTTATTGGTTAAATCAACCAAAATTATATTAGTTGAACTAACCGATATTTTAAATAACCTATTGGTTGAACTAACCTTGTTTTATTAGTTAAAATAACCAATTTTTATGATTTATTTTAACCCATTAAATTCAGGTTATTTTTACCTATTTAACTAACCTATTTTAATTAGGTTGTCCTAAATAACCTATTTTAATCGGGTTGTCCTAGACCAACTCAAATAACCTATTTTTTTGGGTTGTTTTAAGTTTTAACCTATCATTTTTTACAGTGTGTAGAGTTCACTTGTTGTTCAAATACAAGTTTCACTTGTACTAAATTTCGGTCCGTGGACGTCTATGAAATATATCTCTCACACAATCATAATAAGAAATAGAAGATGTGGCATTCGTATTTATTCTAATTTAATTGAAATTCCAATTTAATCATATCATGATATTCAGAAAATTATATTTCTCTGGATAAAGTTCTCTGGATTGAAATATATTTTTATTGTTAGAAATATATTTCAATCAATAATTTACGACGTGGTAAGGTTTTCCATTGGTCCCATGTTTCGGCCACCAATGTGAACAGTTGAAAAGCTATAGGTAGAATATTTACAGTAAATATATGATAAGACTCATCATAATCGGAAAGATAAAGCGGATGCGCTTGTGCTAGTCGGAGGTGCTTTCGCTGTCACAGTGACCATCACACGAACAGTTTGTTTCTTTAACTGTTCAGAAAGAAGCAATCTTTCAGTGTCATCTGCCTATCTGTCTATAGTTTAGCTATCTGAAGTTCTTCATCTGAAGCTTTTCGTCATGCTATAAGCCTAGTTATGCATGCATGCTTATACGTAGGAATGAACATACAGCTATAGTAATACCTACGCTATTAATACGTCCAAAAGAAATTCGAATGTAATTAATTATATCATGATTTCGAAAAAATAATACTTGCGAGCAGAAAGAAGCAGCAGGCTTTTCTAAACGTATTCCACCCGCATTTCACGCATACACATATTACATAATTATACAAATAAAATAAATACGATATGGTAAGGTTCTCTATTGGTCCAATGTTTTGGTCACAAATGTCAGTAGTGAGAAATCTGGCTTGAATTTAAAATGAACGACTCCCTAAATACATCCTACTTGAGACCTGAACATCAAAGTTATATAACCGTTCCATTTCAATGCATATGACGTCCACTGACAAAGTGAGTCCGCTGAACAGTTTCAGAATAAAATCTTACCTTTAAAATTGTAACCTCTTTCCATAAAGCTTCACAAATCTTTACAAAAGTTTCACTTGATCAATAAGCGTACAGTCGAAACAACTTCATATACTTGTTTCTTTGTGTGCGCTGGTGAAATGATCTGCTGTGTAATATTTGCATTTTTATAGAACAATATACTTACATAAACTGATAAACAAGTTATGATTCGTCAGAATTATAATACCGTATGCCAAATATGGTACTTATATAGCGTATAACATAGCACCATACTGCGTAGTTGCGGAACGCCAAATATGTTTTTGTTTTAAAGCAATTCTGGAGATCTCATGTATGATAATAATTGATTTTAAGTTTCTTTCATGTTTGCATAGTGATAATTATAAATCTGAGTATATTTTGTGGAAACTCCACATAAATTTACGATCGCAAAGCTTTCGATTCTGAAGCTCGGATCTTCATGGCCGGACATTACCAATGATGAAGATGCGAACTTATATAATTGCGAAAGTAAATTTGCGCAGAGTGCAAAAACATAGCAATATTTCATTATTTCATTGACTGGAAAGAACCTGTATAATGGAATGCGTAATGCGACATGCGTGGGGGCACAACTAGATTCATATTAATCTGACACTGCAGAGAACAACGAAAAATTCGTTGTCTCGAGCGGGATTCGAACTCGCATCTTCGGGTTCTAGACCGAGGATGGTTCTGAAATAGAATTGAAACACTGTGCGTCCTCAAAGACAAGCGTTAAGTCGTCACGAAAATACTGTATTTCGTGCACTTAAATTGGATAAGACTCGCTACCAATCCCAGTTGACTCGTTAGCCCAATTGGTAGAGCGGCGGTCTAGAACCCGAAGATGCGAGTTCGAATCCCGCTCGAGAAAACGAATTTTTCGTTGTTCTCTGCAGTGTCAGATTAATATGAATCTAGTTTTTTCATATCTCTGGGGATGGTTCTGAAAAAGTGGGGACACAAACTCCAAAGGTTCCGACTCGACTGGCCCTTCTGTTTCTATTTTTTTGGGTTGGGTCAAAATCCTTACAACTATTCTTCAAATTCCACGCATGTAATTGTAAGGATTTTTATATTAAATGGTCAATTCTTAAGCGTGCGCAAGCCTACATCCCAAGCAAAAGTCGCTGTAACCTATGTACAGAGGAAAAGCAACAAATCATTAAGTCAAAGTCAGAGTCTGGACCTCCTGAACAAGCGAAGCAAACTGTTTTCAAGGTGTTGTGATCGAAACAGATTTAGCGTGTGGAACTTTTAATATAAAATGAGCGAGTTTCTAAGTTCGTCCTACTTGTGACATGAAAGTTATATAATCGTTCCATTTCACTATATATGAAGTCCACTGACAAAGTGAGTCCGCTGAACAGTTTATAATGAAATCTTACGTTTTAACATTATAATCTCTTTCTATAAAGCTTCGCAAATTGTGGCTAGTCTCACTCGATCAACAAACGTACATTAGAAACAAATTCACATACTTCTTTCTCTCTCAGTGCTGGTGGGACGGTTTGCGTGTAATATTTGCATTTTTGCTCAATAATATGCTCACATAGACAAGTTATGATTGATCAGAGGTATAATACCATGTACCATATATGGTACTTTCGAAAGTTATAGCATAGCACCATACTGCGTAGTTGCGGGAGGCCAAATATGTTTTTGTTCGCCAAAGCAATCCAGGAGACCTCGTATATGATAAAAATTGATTAATATATGGCATTTGCTAGTTTGGTGTGCGTATACTGAGCTATACATATCCCTGGAGCAGTGGCTGCTACTGTGTAGTCAACTCCCTCATGCCAAAACCTTTTTTCTTCTTAGAGATTATCAAACTAAATGGCTATTGCGAGAAAAGTCCCAGATTTACGGTTGCATTCTCATTAGTCGTTATAGTAATGATCTAACGACTAGAAAGCCTTTTGCGCAAGCGATTATTAGAGAGGCTAGTAATATTCTGATATTAACGTGCAAAACTATTATAAGACATACCTTAACTAAACTGTATACAAATTCGAGGATTTGAAATTTAAAACTGCATAAAACGAAGACGTAGTACCTCTTGCTATAAACAAATCCTTTGGTTAAGTTTAAACGTGTTTCATAAAATTAGATTAGAGCTGTTTGATATTTTCGATAGAAAAACTCAAGATCAATGCTGGCAACACCCAAACCTTGCTGACTGGACTGTTTAATAGAAATATTACAATATCCTTTCGTTAGCTATGTTTTACTAAAATCACTTTAAACTTTCTCCTTATTTCATAAATTTAACTTTTTAATGTTCTCCGTGGACAAAGCAAATGCTCAGTGCAAAATGGTTCATAATAGGTTTATGATGTTTATCTTAAGACTTTATAATGAAAGTGCAGAGTTCACTCGTTGTTCAAATACCATTCTCAGGTCCACTGAACACTGCCGATGGACGTTTATGAAACATATCTCACATACAAAATGGAAGAGAAATGGAAGATGTAGTATTCGTATGAATTCTAATTTAATAATTGAAACAGCAAGCTTTCCTCAACGTATTACAACCACATATTCTAAGCATATCCATATATACATACACACATTTATAAGAGCACTTGAGAGCATTTTATCCAAACATTATCACCAAGTGAACATTTATTACCAAGTAAAGTTTTCCATTGCTCCCAGTTTTAGCTATCTGAAGTTCTTTATCTGAAGCTTTTCGTCATGCTAAAAACCTAGTTACGCATGCATGCTTATACGTAGGAATGAAAATACAGCCACATTAATACCTGCACTATTCATACGTCCAAAAGAAAGTCTAATGTAATTAATTATATCATGATTTCGATAAAATCATACTTGCGAGCAGAAAGAAGCAGCAGGCTTTTCTAAACGTATTACACCCACATTCCACGCATGCACATATTACATAATTATACAAGTAAAATAAACACGATCTGGTAAGGTTTTCTATTGGTCCCATGTTTTGGCCACAAATGTCAGTAATGAGAAATCTGGCTTGAATTTAAAATGAACGAGTCCCTTTATACATCCTACTTGAGACCTGAACATCAAAGTTATATAACCGTTCCATTTCAATGCATATGACGTCCACTCACATAATGAGTCCGCTGAACAGTTTCAGAATGAAATCTTACCTTTAAAATTGTAATCTCTTTCTACAGTATAACACAGAAGTTTGACTTGATCAACAAGTGCACAGTCGAAACAACTTCACATACTTGTTTCTTTGTGTGTGGTGGTGAAATGATCTGCTGTGAAATATTTGCATTTTTATACAATAATATACTTACATAAACTGACAGACAAGTTATGATTCGTCAGAATTATAATACCATGTACCAAATATGGTACTTATATAGAGAATAACGTAGCATCATAGTGCGCAGTTTCGGGGCGCCAAATATGTTTTTGTTTTAAAGCAATCCTGGAGATCTCATGTATGATGATGATTGATTATAAGTTCCTTGTATGTTTGCACAGTGATTATAAGTCTGAGTATAATTTTGTGCAAAGCTTTCGATTGTGAAGCTCGGATCTTCACGGCCAGACATTACCTATGATGAAGGTCCGAGTTTGTAATTACGATAGAAAATTTGCGTAGTGTTTCGACAAAATTATACGCAAATTGAATATGACTAAACTATATACCGTATATGATATCATAAACTGTACCTAATCCTTGGGAGAGTAACTGCTATCTGCTGTTCAATCAACTGAAGTGTCCCTTAAAACCTCCTATGCCGAAATCCCTTTAGGTTCAAATTCATAGAAAGTATCAAACTATTCGTTTTCATCATTAATTTATGTAATATAGCTGATTATGGAAAGAAGATATTTAATTTTAATTTAGATTGAATAAAATCACAAAATGTACGATATGACGTGATGTCTCGAAATGTCTTGTTCACTTTCTGATTCAGGTGAGTCAATTAAAAGGAAAATACTAAAGGTAGCTCTATCGTGCTCGTGCCACCCAGGTATGAGTCGACCTGGGTAGGTTGGTTACCAGATATATATGAGGCCTCTCAAACTATCCAGTTGATTACATCCAACATAGAGTTCAGGGAAGCTTGCACAGGTGGGGGGGGGGGAGGGTGCTGATAAGGGGAGGTAAGAAAGATGGGAGCATGTCTCCGCTGTCAATATGATTAAAAGAGGTTCTGAAATCGAATACAAAACAGAGTCTTCTACCAGTCAGTTATTATTTTGTGTATGATTGGTCTATCTTAATAGATTTACACAAACGTCGAACATTCTTCGCGATTAACTAAAACAACAATCGCTAACTTGGCTCCCTACAGTTTGGTTCAGTGTGTAAATGATTTATATAGATCAGTGAGGTCAGACGTCCTAGATTCTCGCGACTTTCGCGTGGAATCTTCGTGGTTCGGCAAAAGTTTTGCAAGAAGCCGCAGAACTTGTTTTTGAGTGTTTTGTGTACAAAGACATGGCAATATTTCATTTTTTCTTAACTTTTTCGAAGTTGGGTATGGTTCGTAAATAAGGGGACTTTGTGATTTAGCGTAAATATTCGGGGCATTACAGGATAAGCACCATCAATGAAAGATATTTATAGGGTCATTGAGGGATATTGGTCGGTTTTCAATATGGCGGCAAAATTCAAGTCTTGAATCTTGAAACACTTTTGACTAAAATTCGAGTAAAATTCAAAGCACACTCAAAAGCTTATCATGTTGGAATGTTATGTACTTGAATAGTAAATCTGTCAGAGAGTGGGATTTGCCATCATACTGTGTCAAAGGTTGGTTTTATAGCTCTTTAATAGCGTATGTTTGGCGTTAATTATTTTAATGCTAAATTGTTAGGTTTTGCTAAAGCGGATTATTATTTCGTCCTCGCTAAAGAAAATAAAAAGTTGCAGTATTTTCAATTTCTGAAGAAATAAATGATGATAATCTGAAATTTGCCAGGCATGACTATAAAATCGTTGGGCTGCCTCCAGGCCCTCCACCACTACTGTGGTAGTAAAGATTTTCGAGGCTGCCTACGCAATGACTGAGGGAACACCTTTTACAATTGGCTTCCGTATTTGAAACTCAGATTTTGTCTAAACAATTATTATAAAGTGTTGAAACACCGCACAAAAGACACATCTAAGAAACCAGCCACTTTAGATTTTAAAAATATATTTTAAAAAATTCCAAATCATATACATTGGTGTCTCAGCAATATGAAAGCATGCAAAGTTCTATGAATGACATACATTATTATGAGTTTTTGTCCACAAATTTTGATGTCCACAAATTTTTACTTTTCCTTCCAACACTATTACGTTAATATAACCAGCAATTGATGCTGAACTTCAAAGTGTTCTCGTGAATATCTAAACTAAATAATTGTCACAATTTCAACTGCATTTTGTCTTTTAATTATGATAAATTCTTTGTGAGGCGTCAGAATGCCAGAGGCATGTAAGGATTGTAAGCCGAATTAAGAACAAATGGAACAGGATATCATTTTCAAACGGTGTCTTTTGCAAGCATTATTTAAAACATGCAAAAATTACGTCAATAATGATGACAAAACTTTGAAATTCTACGGAAAGTCGAGTTCAAGCCATTCAAAGGAAAGTCGAGTTTAAGCCATTTTGTGACAGAAAAATTATTGTTTTGCAATATTCGCTATCAATGGAAGAATAGATATCCATTAAATTTTAACATTTGCAATAGTATACTTGTGTGATTCTACTAATTGTAACGATGGGATGGTAAATAATATCAGACACTCTCACTATAGTCTTCTTAAACTATTTGGTTATATTTAGAAAGAAGAAGATTTTGACTTAAAATGTTCTTAGTTACCGACCGTTATCAACATTGCGAGCAACGTGCGTGGACTAATATCTAGAATGTCACAATCCTTTTCGTAGCGAATGATTTTGCAATGTCGAGTTTCTGTTAACAGATTTCAACCTTATAAAGCATCCAAGCGTGTAAAGCATCCAACACGACAGCTGCGCCCTTTCCGAATGTACATAGCCTTAGTCATCTGTCCATGATCACTTTCATCTCAGCTGATCATTCAAAATATTTTGAAAAGCATTAGAACAAGAGTTACTGTAACTGCGAATTCATTCTGACGTTTTTGTGACCACAATGTGTACGTTTAATTTTAACATATACAGACAACCATTAAGATAGTAGTTGGGACACCCGTAATAAGTATTTTATTTTCAGTAGGCCTATTTGATGGATTCACCAGTTGCTTGATGTCACATATATCACCATGCAGTATTATACCGTTGCTGCAATTCATTGAATAAAGTCAACAGTTGTTTCCTTCGTAAAGCTTTGTAGCTATCTTTTAACTTTCTGGAACAAATATTTCAGTTATTACCATTCAATTTTTCCATGGTCGACCGAACATATAGGAATTCTTGTTCCGTCAAGTTTCTTTGCTCTTTTGAATTTGCAATTCTCTTACTGATAACTGCAGTTCTTGGCGAACAAGAAGGCAAGACGCGGAATAGATAGTTTCTGTAAAAATAATCAGCAGAAATCCTCGATAAATCGTCGATTCATTTCTATTCTTCATTTCTTTATTCACTCAGGATACGCAGGAATAACTGCCGTCGTTCTTTTTCAAGGATCAGAAAGGAGCGCAATGGTGGGATTCCCGTTATGATATTTTATTTTTTTTATGATATAAGTCGTAGTGGTTTTATCAATGTTCCATCTCAATGTTTAACGCTAGTGGGTGAAGTTTAAGTTACTTTTCCCATAATACACGACAACTACTAAGCACCAATGTCACATGCGGCTGTCGGTGTGTAAAATTTTCAAATGAGTTCTGTTAATTTCTATTTTAAGATAGTAGTCCTATCATATGATCGTACTGCTTGCTCCATACAGTATACTTTCTTCTGTCGTCGATCTTCAACCACGCACGTTGCAAAATGTTGTTCAAGTTTGCTTTTCTCAAATACTTAAAAACTGGACTGTATGTGTTACATACCAACAATGTATGAAGTAACAAATGTGATGAAGTAACAAATTAAACCTTCCTGCTTCTATCACTCAATGAAAGTCTATACATACTGGTACAAAAATGAATGACAATAAAACACGTGCATTTTGCATCTAATTTCATCCTCCAACCGAGCATATCTTTTGAAAGCTTTTTTCAATATCGTCTTTCACAACACACACGATCGAAACGTTAGTCAGTTTTTGTCAATCAAGTTTGCATAGACTTTCTTCGAGTTGTTATTTCTACACTATATAATGTCTGATATGAATACCAATGTCATTATACATTGTCGAAAAGAATCAACGTTAGCAGCATTAAATCAAATATATGGCACCTATTGAGAGCAAAGTTTAAATCGACATAAATTATTGACTTTATCTTTGGAGTTTTTATCCAGGAAACATGTCAATGTTTGGCTTTTTGTAACGAAAATAAGATGAATTTTAACAATTTTACATAAAAAACTATATTTTCTGCAACGTTGTTTACACCAGCTAAATTTTAACAGCCAGCAAATACTCTATTATTTGTTCAAAACCATATTGAAATGAAAAGATAATATTAATATTAGTACAACATTAGCTACCTTATAAATGACACATTTAGGCATTCAGTTATACAATAGAGTTTACAATGTTAAGTGAAACGAAAACAGAATATTTGCTGGCGCACAGCTGGATCCGCATGTAGTTCAGATTTCCAAGCCACATATATTTCCATGGTGTTTTGCTTTTTTTTCGCGTAATGATTTCTTGTGAAGATCGTTTTAGTTTATCCATGATTTTAGGCAATTTTCTGCAACTAAAACTGTGCAGAAAATATATTTGGAAATATCCGTTCTAGTTCCCAGGCTGAGAGATTTTTCTCAGTCTTCATCGAAGCTACGTTTAAACTGCCTTTGTCAATCCGCCTTCTTGCGTATGCAATTTAATGCAAACGCATAAAGTTACCGCATTTAGATTTCGGCAAAAACTAAATAAACTTGAATTGTGGAGTTTAGCACTGATTTCCATTCGCCAGAATAAAAATTTAACAAATCTCGGCATGCAAACCTAACTTTACCTCGTTGCAAAACTCATCACATTAACGAAATCACTTTATTTTTTCAGACTGCAAGCATGTGACTCAATTTATTAAATTGGATGACAAAAAATATTGCATACTTACCTAAAATCCAAGATTTACTTACCAGAATTATGTCTTCTTGTACTTTCTTCTTTTTGGAACAACTTTAGTAAATTTGTACGGCTGTAATAAGAATCTGATTTTTCGATTAATAATGGACAAAAACTCACAAAACAAAACTAAGAGCGAACTATGCTTTAGTACCTACACCCCCTTCTTATGCATTCTGTACATCTAATTTAGTACTCATCAACGGACAGCAAGACTAACTATGCACAGTTTCTAACAACTACAACTCACGATATTTTTTCACTATCTCTTTCAATCAACCAGTATTATTATACATTGCAGCTGTTTTATGCGTTGTGATTGGTCAGTTGTATGCAGATAAATGCGACTATCACACAATCTGCAGATTACTCAGTTATCTGCTAGCAGATAACTGAGTTATCTGCATGTTGAGCCTACAGTGCAGATTATTACATTATGCGGTATTCGTTGGCATCAATGGTTGGCATGGCAACAACATTTTTTTATATATTTTCTGTTTCATTTTCCAAATAAATCTATTCTTTCGTTACCATGTTTATTTTCTCCGCTTATAATGTATAATAAAACAATTATCGGATTCGGTTTTTCTGATATGCAAAATTATCAATGTCTCGGTAAGAGTTATCTGCCTCGCCTTCGGCTCGGCTGATAACTCTTACCTCGACATTCATAATTCCGCATATCACAAAAACCTCATCCAATAGTTGTTTAATTATTATTATTTAAAAATATTTTACAACGGTAGCCCTATCAGTCATAACTACTTAACTGTTTTCCAAGGGGCCGTTCACACAAGTTACATTAAGCTGTATGTTTACAAAACAAACTTTAATAAATACTAATTATTACAATAGAAACTAATTACCGTGAACCAAGTATTTAAACATGCAAAACTACTCTACATCCCCAACAATAGCTCTTAAACGTTTTTAGTTCGTTGTCTTACTCTTAAAATCATTTTTAAGATCATTCCAATAATTGTATATTATACAGTAACGAAGCTCACTGTTGCATAAATAAAAAAAACCGCTGTTTATTATGAGGTATCGAACAACGTCCAGGTATAAAATGACCTAATATGGTTTCATAAATTACCCTGCCCATGCAATTGATGAAAACAACAATTAAATAAATCAAACAATCTGAATATATGTAGTGATTTTGTACTATTGTACATTTTTCTCATCATTCAACAAATTGAAAAGCAAATTGCTAATCTTGGTATAAGTGAATGCCGTTTAACTTAAATCAGATGGATTTTTCACTATTTAATTTAAATGAGAATCTTCTAGCTATATTTAGCAAATGGAAAGGAACTTCTTCTACCTTAAAGGAGCAGTGTCATATTTCACGCATATGCTTCTGCGCATAATAAACTTGAAAGCGTTGTGCCAACGTTTTCAAGTTCGGGATTCAAGATGGCGTCCTCGAAGGAGGGAAAGCATGGTCTAAAATTCGATATTTCCGGATGATAGAAAAGCAACAGAATGACAAAGGTCGAAGGAAATTATGCAAAAATCAACGCAAAAGAATTTATTTGGTATACAATGTATTTAAAGCATGGAGAATGCAAAAATCGAGGCGGGATGTAACCGTTGGAATTGCCGTGATTTCGCCGCACATCTGTTGTCTCTTGAATACACAAGAAGGTAAAAATAATGCAATTTATGCGCTTTAATCAAACTGAATCTATAAGAAATTCGTAAAAGAACGAGAAAATAAAGAAATAAAATATGCGTGAAATGTGACACTGCTCCTTCAACAACTATGAATCGCTTATTCTAGAACTTACAAAAAACTTAAATTTAATACGAGCATCAATTTCTTTGTTCAAAATATTCCCTTATGCCGCCTATAACACTATTTTAACTATTCCAACAATGATGTCTTTGACGTGTCTTTTTAATACTGATTGTAAATGCCAGTGACTAACGTTAAGGTAATACAACGAAACCATCAAACATTTCACGAGATTTTTTCCTGATTTCTTCAATCTCTTGTTTTTCAAATTTCACGTCTTCTCCACAGATGGTGAATGGAGCACACATTCTGATTGATTGAAAATTTTTATTTTCGTGTTTGAGGAAGAAGTTCTTTGCCATTCTTAAAGCTTCACAAACTTGTGTTCCCTGGAAGAGTTCGTCGTAGAACTTTTTCATCAACTCTATTGTTGCCCAATCATTAATAGGCCATAGAGTGGCAAGAACAGAGCGAGCTCCTGCAGCAAGAAATGATCGAGCTATACCGACGACACCTTCTGAAGAAACTTTACCAACTCCGGTAGAACCACAACATAAAACTACTAACCGAGCTTTTACTGAAATACTTGTAATATCCTCTTGTGTAAGAAGGGATGATTCTGGATTTCGAAGAGACAAACACGGCTGGTCATGAGAAGTATTCGGGGCAAGTATTATTTCACCTCTTTTTGATCCTCCATGGGCAGCGATATGGATTATAGAAGCCCCACTAAGAAGTTGCAGAACTACTTGTTTTTTCGCCACACGTCCCAATAAAGCAGTACTGTAGCTTGGAAAAGATTTGCAGCATATTTTACCTCTTCAGCGGCTCCAGGTAGGGGAACAAACACTTCTCCGTTAAAAGAAATTTTTTCAACAGTTGGATTACCAACAAACAATGCAAACCCAATGTTTGGGTCATGTTTTCGTTGCATACTAGCCTTCAAGGTATGCAAAGAAGGCGTAATTTGAATGCTGTATTTAGAAGAGAGAAAGCAGCCGTTTGCATCAACAAAAGCAGAAAACGGAGCAAAAAACAAGAATTCATCAGGTACAATGACAAGCTTGTTACCTTTAAGGGAATTCTTTACAGGATCAATCAAGAGTTGAAAGAATATTTCTAAAATTTGCTGAGGACCACAACTATCAGATTTATTAACGTCATTGTAAGTATTTTCTTGAAACGAATAATTAAGATCGACGATAACATTTGCCATTTCTACCTTCAGCCAAAGCATTGCGTTGCTTTGAGCATCAACCTTTCTGAAGAAAAAATCTTCATTTAATACCCATATATTTAGAGAACCTTTGTTGTCAAATGCAAATACCAATATCGAAGTATCATTTTGCTCCGTGTGCAGAATTTGTTGAATTTCTTGGATTTCTATTTCCTCTTCAGAGGCTCTTATCCTATTCCATGTCGTAACTGAGAAATCTTTCATTTCCGCGTCTGCACCATTTTTACTTCTTTCAACGCAGAAATGCAGCTCCTTAGCTTTACCAAGGTCAATGACCAACAACGCCGACTTGTCCCGTTCCAAAGAAAGAAAACAACACATTAAAAGACGATGAGTTTTAAAATACTGTGTTACGAAGGACAGTTTATGTTGATCAGGAACAAATTTTAAAAAGATTTTATCGAAGTGTCTAATTGCGTCCTCTAGATGTGACCATGCCTCTTTATACTTTCCTAAATCAAGATACGCATTGCCTAAATTGCCATTGTTATTTGCTATTCTTGGCTGATCGCCAATGGCGGTGCTTATTTCTAAACCTTTTTCATAATACTGAATTGCTTTTTGATATTCTCCCAAACTGTGATAGGCAGTGCCTAAATTAGCACTGTTACTTGCTATTCCTGACTGATCGCCAATAGCGGTGCTTATTTGTAAACCTTTTTCAAAATATTGAATTGCTTTTTGATAGTTTCCCAAACTGTGATAGGCAGTGCCTAAATTACCATCGTTACTTGCTATTCCTGACTGATCCCCAATGGCGTAGCTTAATTCTAAACCTTTTTCAAAATATTGAGTTGCTTTTCGATATTTTCCCAAACTGTGATAGGCAGTGCCTAAATTACCATTGTTACTTGCTATTCCTGACTGATCGCCAATAGCGGTGCTGATTTCTAAACCTGTTTCAAAATATTGAATTGCTTTTTGATATTCTCCTAAACTGTGATAGGCAGTGCCTAAATTGCCATTCTTACTTGCTATTCCTGACTGATCGCCAATAGCGGTGCTTAATTCTAAACCTTTTTCATAATACTGAATTGCTTTTTGATATTCTCCCAAATTGTGATAGGCAGTGCCTAAATTGCCATTCTTACTTGCTATTCCTGACTGATCGCCAATGGCTGTGCTTATTTCTAAACCTTTTTCAAAATATTGAATTGCTTTGTGATACTCCCCCAAGCTGAGATAGGCATTGCCCAAACTGCCATTGCTACTTGCTATTCCTAACTGATCGCCAATGACAGTGCTTGTTTCTAAACTTTTTACATAACATTGAATTGCTTTCTGATATTCTGACAAATTTAGGTAGGCATTGCCCAAATTGTGATTGCTATTTGCTATTGCTGACTGATCCCTAATGGCAGTGCTTATTTCTAAACCTTTTTCATAATACTCAATTGCTTTTTGATATTCTCCCAAACTGAGATAGGCATTGCCTAAATTGCCATTATTACTTGCTATTCCTGACTGATTGCCTATGGCAGTACTTATTTCTAAACCTTTTTCGTGATACTAAATTGCTTTTTGATATTCCCCCAAGCTCAGATATGTACTGCCTAAATTGCTATTGTTACTTGCTATTCCTGAGCGATGAGCAATGGAGGTGCTTATTTCTAAACCTTTTTCATAATACTGAATTGCTTTTTGATATTCTCCCAAATTGAGATAGGCATTGCCCAAATTGCTGGTGTTACTAGCTATTCCTGACTGATCCGCAATGGCGGTGCTTATTTCTAAACCTTTTTCATAATACTGAATTGCTTTTTGATATTCTCCCAAGCTGAGATAGGCATTGCCTAAAATGCCATTGTTACTTGCTATTCCTGACCGATCGTCAATGGCAGAGCTTATTTCTAAACCTTTTTCGCAATAATTAATTGCTTTTTGATATTCTCTCAAACTGAGATGGACATTGCCTAAATTGACATTGAGACTTCCTATTCTTGACTGATCGCCAATGGCGGTGCTTATTTCTAAACCTTTTTTATAATACTGAATTGCTTTTTGATGTTCTCCCACATTGCGATAGGCATTGCCTAAGTTGCTATTGTTACTTGCTATTCCTGACTGATCCCCAGTGACACTACATATTTCTAGGCCTTTTCCGAAACATTCAATTGCTTCTTTATATTGTTCAGTGTGGTAATAAGCGCTACCCAAAAGGGAATTGCTATTTGCAATTGCTGATTTGTCATCAATAATAGTGCTTATTTCTAGACTCTTTTTACCATATTTTATTGCGGTATGGTAATGTGCTAATTTGGAGTGGGTATTGCCTAATTTGAGATTGCTTCTTATTCTTGCTGACGAATCGTTAGTTTCACTGTAAATTTCTAAACTTTTCTCATAATACTTAATAGCTGTTTCATACTCCTCTGAGCAGTGATAAGCGTCGCCCAGAAGGTGACTGTTTTCTGCTATACCTAACTGATCATCTTTTGCAGTGCTACTTTCCAAACGTTTTTTGTAATGTAAAATTGAAATGCTTCTGGAAGCCATCGAATTACCTTTTTATCTTTTTCTCGAGATCTAAAAAAAACAGAGAACACTTGTTGAGTTGATATCGTTTATGTGAAGGGATAGACTACTTAGAAATGTTCAAGTGAGAAATCACAAAATTAGAGCATCGAGTGTTAATCCACTTGTTAGCATTCATTAGAAAGAGGAAAATAGATTGACATATAGATGAATGGTTGGAAGAGAAGATGGATGGATCTTAATTTTTGTTGTACCTATGCTTGTTTTGTTTGGCCAGATTATGGACTTCAGAACATTTTAAATTCAGAATGTCTGATATAAAACTTTAACACAAAGTTGTTCAGTGTAATGAAAATTACCTAGTGAGACACTGTTACGTACATCAGTTTAGCGATTACAATTTCTATGAACTATGGTGACCTCATGAAGTTGGGAAAAATCGTGGTCGTGAGCCCTTGCTACGCAACCTCTAAACTTTTTTCATAGTAATCAACAGCCGTTTCATACTTGCCTGAGCAGAGATAAGCGTCGCCCAGAAGGTCAGTGATTTTTTCTATTCCAGACGGTTCACGATTAGCAGTGCTAGCTTCTAAACATTTTTTGAGATGGTCTATGGGTTTTTTTGGAATCCATCGAGATCTAAATAAAAGCAGAGAACACCCTCTCATGAATTACCTTTCAATCATAATTTTGATATTTTTTTATTATAAGGTTGTATTTGTATTATACTCAGTCTGATTTAAACAGATGGCTAAATTGATTGAAACTTGGGAGGACAGGTGGATGATTTTTTATTGTGTCCAGTTTAATAAGGTTACAGAATACTCTAGGAGTTTAGAAATTTCCTAATTTTTTCAAGCTATAAAGCTTAGAAATAGATCTATGAGCAGGAAAAATTAAAATCTTTTAATTTGAGCCAGTTATCAAGTAAAATAATTTCCGAAATCTTTTTTGCTGAAGGGTATAGGCATAGGCATGTGCTTTGACGAATTGTGTTATATCGCAACCCATGAACAACAAAGCCGTTGTAACTTTGCCACCAAAATAATGGACTAAGTGGCTGATTATATGATCCGGGATTACGTGAAGCGTAACATGATTTTGAGATATTGAAATAAGTCATAGTTTACGTTGTAAAAAATGCTTAATCCTTGATTGCTTGAGATTTTCTTTTTACCGAAATATGAAGTAAACAAAATGGTGTATATCGCATTAATTTTTGTTAAATCTATCTTTGTATTGATCAATGCTGAAAGCATTCGAACTTTGGTCGTTTCGTTTCATAAAATGACATTTTTCAATACCTCAAGATCATTTTACGCTTCACTTAATCCCGGGTAAGCGGGACCATATAATCAGCCCCTAAAAAGTTAACGCGAACACATTGTTTGCAGCTGAGAGTGAGACATATACCTGGAATGTGTTGAAATTTAAGAACAATGGGATAAAACATTTATCCCATATGTGTGATGAAAGCGGGCTTCTGATTGGTTCTCAGCAGGTTAGTTTTTTTCGAACTAACCTGCTTTTTCCGAACTTACCCGCTTTTCTCTTTTATCGATAAAACCGGCTTTCTGATTGGTTACAAAAACCCGAACTGACCTGCTTGTTGCTTACGCTGCCGTCCGCCTCAAACTGCTCAACAACAATGGCGAACAAAATTTAGCTGATTATTAAACCTACACTTTAAAGAACATTTTTGGGCAAAAAACAATGACGTTTTTATGAACCATATAGGGCGACAAATTTTAGTTCATGAAATTCATCCTGTCTACGATCGCTATTCTTGTGTAAGAATATTCGCTGTTTCAGTGTGGTCATATGTAAACATCGCGAAGTGGTTAGTGAAATAATTTTTAAAGTGTTTTATCACAAACGGATTTTCTGATTGGTGCAAGTTTCAGGTGATCTAAAAACACGGAAACGTACTGGCAGTAGTTGTCAAATGGGAATTATTTTTCCATCAAAAAATTCAATGAAAATAAGTTATATTGCTTTGAAATTTCCGGTAGACTTGCGATTTTCTTTACTTAACATGATTACTGAGCATCAACAAGTTTCATAAAGGAAAATAAAAAATATAAGTGATTAAAAACAGGAAAATCGGAATTCTATTTGGTAGCTAGTTCCTTGACTTTACCACAGTCAGTGAATACAGTCCGTGGAGTCTTTTCCGTGTTTTCAGATCACTTGGAGCATAAAAGAATGGACATACAATAGAGCCACTCATCTTTGCAACGTGACGCTTTATTATTGTGCAGTTTCTAAAGTATGTAGTAAATTATTCAACGAGATGCGTCTCCTTCTTTGTCTTCCGCTTCTTTGGAGAAAACCGAAAAAGTCTAGTAACGGTCATTAAATATATTAAATATATATTAAACTATATATTAAATGAAAAATTATTAATTTATATTATTATGTTAATAATGTTATATTATTATGTTATTATATTAATTTTTATTAATTATATTAATAAATTATATTATTATATTAATTTTTATTATTATTATTTTAATATATATCAAATATTTATTTTATATTGAATATTCCTTTTTTTCTGTTTTAGGTATGTGTTTGTTGGCTTATATTTTCTTACTAATATTTTAGCTTTTCAAATTTTGATGAGCAATAAAAAACCAACTTTAAATATGTTACCAACCCAGAAACGAACCAAGTCTGGTCATGAAAATAAATACAAAAATTGGCATCTGTCTTTTGTGCGTTGGTCAGCACACAGCGAGCAAGAATGGAGGAAAGAAATTTTGGTTTGTAAATTTATGCTTAAGTCATGCAAGCTAAATTATCTATGTAATTGGTTACATATATTCACTCGAATAAAAAGTGACATACCATAAGTTTGTTTCCTCATCTTTCAATCGAGTGTATGGATAGAAATAAGAAAAGACCAAGAAAATCTCGTCCGTAGACACTACGGTGTCCTAAGCTGCAAAAAAATGCGTTGAAATCACCAACATTGAATAAGCCACTGGTCCTGGACAACTTGAATCACCTGAAGTCAATTATTTCCACAGCAAGTGATCATGACCTTTCAAAGACAAAGATGAAGATGCAATTCTCAGAAGGTTTAGTCGACTTGACCCTACATCTAAACGAGAAAGACGAGCAAAGATTGCAGACCAAGAAAGCAGTTCAGCTTCGAAAGATGAAATCTGCTAAGGTACACGTTTGGTTCAAAGTTCGATTGAAAGCCTTTTGTCAACACGACAGTCAGATGAAGATGGACTTGCTGATTATATTGCTGATAGAATTTGTAGCAAACAAATGAAGACTTCGATTTCACCGATTGTTCCATATTCTAATGAAACAGCTGTTTCTGTAAAATCTAGTCCGTCATCTTCACGCAAGAACTTAAACGATTTTTAAATAAAAAATGACTTTGAACTAATTGGAGAGAGTGATCTCTTCCTTCGTTGTAACTTGTGTTTTAAGTATCTTAGCAATCCTGTTACATCGTATTCTCTATCGCGTAAACCAACAGGCAATTCATTGGCAACTGGTTTACAAATAAACAAACATACATATATACGCTTTGTGGAAGGAAACTGCGCAGAATGGAGACGAAGAATGATTACTCGTTTATCTGCGTCGTCCGAAACGCATCATCATGCTTTGATTTTCAGCCGTGAGGTAAAGGCTTCAATCAACCGTCAAAAGGTAGCTGGTAGCTGTTCGCAATCAACTACGAACCGCGATCGGTGTCGTACAGAGGAAATGTGCCGCAACGCTACGAGGCACGCATTGCAGAATTGCATCAAGCTGAAGCAGAAGTTGGAGATTTTTGGCCACTGTCGCATCTTGTTTCCACAGATGATTCAAGTTGCCTGCCATTATGTTAACAACGAGTTGAAAGAAATTTCAGGGTTGGCCGAGTTGGCCAAGGCAATTTACGATGATTTGAAAAAACACGCTGCAGTTGAAGGGACGCCCTTATCATACAGATGCAGGGTAAAGTCACCGATGGACAGTATATTAACAAACCATACGCAACCGCTATGGACCAGCCAATACTTGATGTTTTGAAATCAACGTGCACGAGTGATCGTAAGCTAAGACTAAGTGGCCGGAGTGTCAGTGGGATCCGGGACACTGGTTGGACAAAGTGTTCACGAAGCTCAAAGATCGAAAAGTTGTCAGCCAGTTGCTCAACAGAGTCTCGCTTTTTGGCTATTGAGAGATGCTTCGTGGGAAAATGATCTCAAAGAGCTTGCAGATGAGATTGTTGAGCAACTTGAAACAAGGTTTGCTAATTGCTATCCTGAACTCAATCATCTGCTTCAACAGCGTCTGGATTTTGGAATAATTTTTAACTCACTTTGCGGTGAAGCCGAGACCACTGTTCCCATAAACAAAGTTACTCTCGCGAAAGTTGGCGCCAAAGAGTTTACTAAATTCATATGTTTTGTATCACGACTTCCGCATGTTTCCTCCCTGAATCTGGCAATATGCGAAGAGCTTAGTGGTTCAATATTCCTCCAGTTCAAGGAGACATTGTTGGACATTGTCTGAGGTAAATGCTTCACTGATCTTTTCCCGAAGTTTTTCAAGGCGCTTGAAGAAAAACAGCAGAGCTTAGAAGAAAAAAAAACTGTCCAGTGATGTGTACGCAAAGTCGTTTGAAAGGGATTCTTGACAGCGGATTTTCTTTGACAGAAATTTTCCAATTGAAATTAAGTGATGGAAGTGCATTTCGCGTAGTTCTTCAGGAACAATAGACCTTTCCGGTAATTACGTCACAGCTAACACTGTTTTCAACTTAGGACCACCTTAAATAGAGTAGATTTTAAGTTCATTTTTCACAGGCTATAAATGGTCAGAGGCCCAGGACATCCTTCGTCAACGCATGCATAAAAAAGAATCTTGGATTTCGACCAATAAATGTGAAAATAAGCTTAAACATGAAACCGAGGCTGAGGGGCCATGACCCTCAGCCTCGTTTTCGTGTTTAAGCTTATTCCATGTTTAATAGTCAAAATCCCAAATTCTTTTTTATGCATGTGTTGATGAAGGATTTCCTGGGCCTCTGACCATAGCCTGTGAGAAACAAACTTAAAGTCTACTACATTTAAGGTGGTCCTAAGTTGAAAACAGTGTTAGCTGTGACGTAATTACCGGAAAGGTCTATTGTTGATTGAGGCTCTCTATACTGACTCACAGTTTTACAGCAAAGTTGGTCAACAATTCTCTATCGTTTTTGATATCTTTTATTCAAAAACTGGCACAGAAGCAGTGGCAGAATCGTTTGATCGCGTCGTAGAGAAACAAGAGATGAACGGAGGGCAAAGTATCTCAGTCCTTGGTAATCGAGCGAAAATCGACTGGTGTTTTCCACCAATAGTCAGATGTGAAAGAGCGTTAGACGAAATGGCGAAGTTGTATGTGAATGGTCTGAAAAAGCATAATGTACCGGTTTATACAGACAAGAAATCTGTGAGAAATTCTAGAGACGTTTGTAAAGTAATAAGCCCCATTAAATCAGGAAACACGGGCTGGGATTTTATCCTTTAAACATAGGAGCACATGTGTGAATAACTGTACATGATGATGATGATTATGATCTGTTTTCTCGAACTATAGGACAAAGGCAAAAGAACTTATTACTATGTAATATTTTATTTAATTCTGACATGAAATATTTTGACAAATCTTAGACTAGCTACAAAATTTATACATGTAGCGCTTAGTAATTTGTAATTTTTTTATCCTCTAAACATAGGAGCACATGTGTGAATAACTGTACATGATGATCAAGATCATGATCTGTTTTCTCTAACTATAAGACAAAGGCAAAAGAACTTATTACTATTTACTATTTTATTTAATTCTGACATGAAATATTTTGACAAATCTTAGACTAGCTACAAAATTTATACGTGTAGCGCAAGTCAGTCTGCAATAACAAATTAACAGTGGGGCGCAAACGCGCAAGGCTTTTTTCTGAACTTCACTTTTTGCAATTTTTCGCGCAGCCAAAGGTCAAAGGCAAAGCGTTCCCTGCGCATAAAAAAAACTTTACAGTCTGGGGCCGGTTCTATAAAACTCTTAATCACTTTTTAAATCACTAATTAGTGATTAAGTACAAAATATGTTGTTCTGATTGGTTGACGTTTTCTTGAGCTAACACCCTAACTATATTTGTTGCAAACTTGTCTTAAGTTTACGTAATTAAATTTGTCTCTTGCTAAAGAGAAAAATAAAAGTGACAACAAATCACCCTGGTTAACCAGGCTAGTTGGGCTAGCATGTCTCATGTAAACATTCCTTCGCCTCCCCTAAATTATTGCATGGTGTGCCACTTTGGCATCAATTCTCACGTTTAAGACGTAATGACATCCGAACTATCTATCTACCAAACGGCATACTGCATAACCCGGACTCGGACTCGGAGCCGGACTCGTGAAAAAATTCGTTACAAAAAGAATTTGTAGTTGCAGGGAAATATTTTTTAAGAATTACTATGGTGTTACAAACACAGTTTTCCAGCCAATTTGCAACCAATTTGTAAAAATCTATAAGGCTTATATTTTCCTGATTGTTTTAGGCTCAACATTAAGCTTGGATCTGACTATATAGCAGGTAAATATTAAAGCCTTTCATACAAGATCTTCTTCTTAAGCTATTTGAAGGCAAGTTCTGCACTTACGCACAATTTTCGCATCATATCATTTTGCCGGCATCATGCGCTATTTTCTTGGACCACAATACTTTGACAAGCGTGCGCATTATACACAACTACTGTAAGTACGAAAAACGACAACATTTTTATTGATTCAACGTTTCGACCTTAATTTGTCATCATCTGGAATCTGATGATTACGCATTATAAGGTTCCAAATTTCGCCCAATTTTCGCACAGGAAATATATTAGCGACACAAAAACTTTAACCGACCATATGTTGAAACACAACACCTTGACAAGCTGTGGGCGACGCTTTTATGTATTGCAAGGCTCCAAAGTCCAAAGAATTTATTGCAATACGTGCGACATCCACAGAAGATTATACAAGCTTTCAAGCGATGCGTTAGTTACAAAATCTATAAAAGTATTTCGTGTTTGTATGGCTCACTGCCTCACTTGTAAAAAAGAACGCGCAAATGCGCTATTTTACCCATGTAAACACAACATTGTTTGCTATGGATGCAGCAATAAACTGGGCAGCTGCCCTACTTGCCAGGTTAGTGCGCTACTTTGCTTTGTATTTTTTAAGCTATTTTAACTTTCCTGTGCTATTTGACTTAATTGTTCGGCAATATTAGAAATCGTAACCTGCGATGATATGGGATTCAAAATTTGTTTTCTCTAGGAAAAGGTTGTCGCAAGAGTAAAATATCCAGTGGAGAAAAAATGTTTATTGTGCAACGTAAATGAGGTTGACACAATCTTTATTCCATGTTTTCATTTAAAGGCATGTTCAGGTATGTAGCTTTAATATTCACCCCTTGCGATAGGCGATAAAATTACACTCTCAATTTGTGTTTTCTAGCATAAAAAGCATTGAAACTGATTACATAATCGTCGATAGCGCATAAACTTTGGCCTGGACTAGGGATTGTTGGTGATTTCACATTCTATGTTAAAATTTTAATTTTAAATAAGTAGTTTAACTGCAATACACAGCAAAAAACGCACAACCTGTTCTGGCCTGATGAAAACAGCATTAAACAATGTTGTGCTGCCCATATTGTTCAAGGTTGTCAACAATACTGAACAAGTTGATGAGCCTGAATTAGCCTGCAATCAGGTGTAACAATGTTGAACAATGTTGATGACAACCTTGAACAATATTGGCAGCAAAACATTGTTCATGGCTGTTTTCATCAGGCCTGAACAGGTTGTGCGTTTTTGGCTGTGTAGAGTAAGTAAGAGATAAACACCGAGAAGGACGGATTTATGTGGTATCAAGACCCCGAGGGCTCGTAGGGCACGAGGGCTTTATATCACGTAAATCCCGACTTTCGAGGTGTTTATCTGACTTATTTCATGTTTGAGGAGGTTTTCTACAAGAATACATCAACTTGAAAGATTTCGAGCGACCATTTCTCGAGACTTGCACAAGACAAGGTGTATCCGAGATAAATACCTCGGTACATCAAAGAAAACCGACTCAAACATGAAATAAGTGGTATGAATCACAACGATTCTCTGTTTTCAAAACCAGGCAATGGTTTACTATTTCACAGTCCTCCTTACTTTTAGTCCGTCAAGATTGAGACCCATTGTGTATAAAAAAATGCGTTTAACTGCAAGAGTGCATTATTTCCTATATATGCTGCTGTCTGCCATGGAATAGTTACGAGAGCCACCCAGTATTTTAATAAAATACAAAAGAATAGTAACTCCGAACAACATTTTTATTGTTTTAATGAATCGACGTTTCGACTACAATTTCGTTTTGACTACAATTTAGTCGAAACGTCGATTCATTAAAACAATAAAAATGTTGTTCGGAGTTACTATTCTTTTGTAGTTTGCCATGGAATGATTGATACATTAATCATCTTCTTTAAGCAAAATACTTAAAGTAGGAGCATCGATGTATAATGTTGTTTTGTATAATGAACAAATCAAATAACAATGTTTAGACGAGGCTAAAATTGCAAAGTGTATCACAAGTTATATTTTCATTCACGAGTCCGAGTCCGAGTCCGGGTTATGCAGTATGCCTCTACCAAACACATTTACAACATAACAGAATATATAAATTGTTATTTTGTAGATTTTAAACTAAAAGTGAAAAGAATAATGCGCGAGCGAGAATAAGGATTAGGGAATTCCCCGCTTAGGGAATTACCCTTTTCTTGCTCTACAAGCTAGCAACGTTATTTGATATCAATTCTTACATTTCTTTAAGATATAATGAAATAAAAATGGTCTACCGAACACATTTTCAACATAGAGCAGTGTATAAATTGCTATTTTGTGTATTTTATTCTGAAAAATGAAAAAAAAAATGCGCGTGCAAAAATATGGAATTCCCCGCCAAATAAGGTGGTTTACCCGCACATGTTCATGAAACACATTGCGCTAAAACGTTGTTATAGCCATGAAATAGTGGTATCTAACATTTCTAGGACGAAACCGTAGTTACTCGATGTAAAACGACAGAAAAGGGGGTTATATTAGTCATTGCTAATTCTTACGACGCCACGAACATCAGATTCCATTAAATTGTTTTTAATTAAGATTGTTAACGGAGCAGTATTTGTTCGATCTAGACATGCGTAACTGATCATGCAAAAATCCCGTATTTTTTTAAAAATCATATTCTTACCTCAAAACACTCGCTTTTCTCATCGACACATACGCTGCAGGTGACACTTCAGTTTGATTGCTTGATACTGGCTTGATACAACCTTGTACCCAGGCCTGCTATATCTATGGGCCCTGCCTGGCCACATTCATACGAGAAACGAATCTGATTGGTGTTGTGTTTTTTGCGGTTTAAATACCGAAGTCGGGCCGAATATAGTTCAATGGGCCGAAGTTTACGAAGCAACCCACAAAGCAACCTAGTCCCCAGGGTCTTCTTGTGAGAGTTCATGAGAGTATGTTGGAGTCAGAGGTATGGAGTATAATAAACCTAACCAGTTGTCTGTCGAGAGACGTCATTTCATAGAACCAGAGAATTACGTCGTGGACTTTTTGGAAGATGATGACCAAATCGAAAAAAGTCTATTGGACGACGACTTGAACGGTAATATACAATTTTATACACCAATTTTGACATGGAATTTGACATTATGACATATATGTATAGTCAATCACTTTAATGAATAGGGGTTACAGTCCTCAATGTAAGCAAACGCTATGTTTACATTTTGAACTGCTATATCTTTGAAATATGATTTACTACCAGAATAACCGACACAGTTCTGGTTCGTTTTGCTCATTAGTAAATGTTACTCATAACTAGTGTTTCAGTTCAAAAAGTTGATGCAAAATCTGCACAATGGGCTTCTCCAGTTTTAATCTGTTTTATGCACCCTGTATGGAAAATTTCCCAATAAATTAACACGCCTCCCCTTCCACATGGAAATTTATCTTTAACATTCTCTAACAATGGAAATTTTACATTTTTTGCCCGTGTTGATGTGCTTGTTGGTATGATACATGTAGCCGTACAGTTCACTTCCAGTCAGGTTAGGTGTCTGTATAACAGAACAAAACTTGTTACTGCAAGCATGCTGTCTCCAGCCATTAAAAACGAGTTAGCAATCGCATCACATGCCCAAATATGGATGCATCAGTGAACATGGCATTTTCATTTGCCTTCATGCCAACTTCACATCATGTTTGCTAAACCTGTTTAATGTCAATCAACTGTCGATCTGTACTATATTGGAGCATACATTCAATATAATTTGTCATTCTAATTTTGATGTTGCTGCCATTATGTTGCACCGGTGGCAGATCCAGACAGGAGTGACATAAATAAGATATAATGTGTAAGACATATAGTGCGAAAATGATAAAGATTAGTGCGGGATTGCCTTGAAAGGTTTGAATTTTGTGTTTTGAATACTGGATAAAATTGGGTATGTTTAATATTGAATATTTGTTAGCGAAAATGCAATTTTTGTATTCAAAAAATCAAATGAATACACTTGAAAAGTCTTTAAAGTTTAAATAGATCGCAGTATTGTGGCTGTACACCTTGTTGCACCTCTAAAACAATTTTGATAACTGTTTGAAGGCAAATAAGTTCAATTTGTGTCCTGATGTGAGATATTTTGGCAGATATTTTGCAAACCCTCGCTGTGAAAAGCCGGTCAAAAATTGGTTGCTATGCGTTGCTAGGGAGAACCTAAGGTTGAAAAACTCTGATATTTACCCAAAGATCTGGCTGTCTGCACCTAAAATTACAAAAACTAGAAAGCTAAAAACATGTTTTCCTAGTATAGTCAGTATCTGTGTGCATACTGGTCATAAAACAAGCAAAAATTGACAAAAACAGTATGCTTTCATCGCTATACATCCGGGACTTAAATTTGCCCCCCATTAGATTTGTTCAATTTGTCCCGCAGTTTGTCCCGCGATGCCGACTCTATTCTTGTATAATCTCTATGGATTCCATGCACTAGGACTTATTGGCCAACCCCCCCCCCCCACCAGAAAATGGAAATGATTAAGATTTGAGTAAGACAAGCTAGTAGGACTATGGAACTTGTGCATTTTAGACAATGGTACTTATTCAAAATTTGGGTTAGGAAATGGCAAAAGAACCCCCCCCCTCTCCCGTTAGGACCCTGCTAAATTGTAGTACCCCCCATTGGTATAGTCATTTCAAAAAAATAATTTGGACAAGCTTTCAATTGGCATTTTGAACTTCAAATTGTGAGCTGCTAATTTGCATCAAGGCATTCTTGGTAGTACAGGGCCAAAGTTGCTCTATAAACAGCATTTTCATTCCCTTTCTGTAAATTCCCTATAAAAAAGAAAATAATTCTGTGTTTAGAAGTGAAAATAAAATGCTCATAATTTGTAGTTTATGCTTTTAAAAGGACGACCGTTTTTCTGATTAGCTGTATAACAAAGTTTATACTGGGAGATTAAGCTCTGTATTTGATCTCTTTTAAATTACTTGTGTTTGGTTTTGGGATTTTTGTGTTTAAATTTTGGACACACCCTGTCGTTGTATCCAACTCCCCACACCTCCCCCCACCCCGCAAAAAATAATTTACGATTCCATAAAATTTTTCCTGATTTCCTTAATTTGTTTTTTAAGGTTTATTAAATGTTTTAAATATATATAGTGTTTTAAATATACATAAACATTTAATGACTCAAAATTTTTAGCTCGCAGCCGTATCCTGTACACTGAAGCCTATTACAAAGCGCTTGAATTTGGCGAAGCAAAAAACAAACGAATCCCAGTTATGATCGTTGGAAAAGACCGTGGCGGGAAAACGTCTGTAAAAAAGCATCTTTTAGGGCAGCCTTTCGATGACAAAGAGCCAAGTACTGAAGGCATTGACGTCCACATGGTAGAGCTGACTGATAAGAGTGCAGCGGATCCCTGGTGTGTGGTGGAAAAGGAAACAAAGCTTCTTACAAGTCCCGAAGAAGCAGAAGACGAACTTTTAAAGGGCGCTGCAAAGCTAGTGATGGACGGAGAACAAGAGAAGGCAGGCGTTACTCCTTCTAACTCAGAATCGCTTTCTAGAAAAGTACCCACACCAAAACAGCTTGATAAAATCGAGAAACTATGCGGTGAAAATACCCCAAGCGAAAAGATGATAGGCGGAAAATCCATCACGGTATTTATCCATGACTTTGCGGGGCAAAGTATTTTCCATGATACGCATTTTTGCTTTTTAAAGATGCAATGTCCTTACCTGTTGATTATTGATTGTAGTTTACCCCTAGATGACCTCGCTAAGCCACGATATGAGTCGCGTCGTGTTAAACGCGATGTCCCTGATCCATTCCTTGCGACCAACTTGGATCATTTTGTGTCCTGGTTGACAGCTCTCGCAAGATTAAGTATAGCATACCTTAACTTACCTCCAGACGACCATCCTAACTTTAAACTACCACCCGTCCTGATTGTTCTGACCAACAGTGATCAATGTGAGGACATTACCGAAGTAAAGGAGAGAATTCAAAATATCCTAATTGACAAAAAATTCCGCAATGCATTCCTGGATATTTACGTGATCGACAATACGCTATCTGATAGAAATGGTAAGGAGATAAGAAGGCTCCGCTTAAAGCTTTATGAACTTTGCAAGTCCATTTTGGAATGCCAAAAACCGATGCCTGTCCGATGGTTACAGCTAGAGGTAGCTCTCGGCGACATGCTGATAGGTAAGGGGTTGAAGCACATTCCAATTGAGGATTGTCACAGAGTTGCTCAATCGTGCGATGTGGTCAACATTGAAGCTGCCGTCACGTTTCTTCATCACCAGGGTATAATCGTCCATCACAGTGAATCTAAAGTCGTGGTGCTTGACCCACCTTGGTTGATGAACCTGTTCACGAAAGTTATCACCATTCCGGATCCGGAGCATTGCCTTCCAATAGATGCCGAGACCAACAACCTGCTACTTACAAAAGGTATCTTGATGCCAGAAAACCTTCGCAAAATTATTGACGGTAAATTGCTCGAGGATTTGATGAAGCAATTTAGTTTGATTTGTCCATTGACATATAATAAACAACCAGCCTACATCGTCCCTTCACTGGCGCCACTTATGAAAAAAGGGGTCTCTGTTGAAGAAAAGCTGTCCAACAGCGAGATTGTACCAGTCTTCGTGCAGTTTGAAAATTGGGAGTATGTTCCACCTGGCTTCTTCACGAGATTGCAGACGACCATGGTAAACAGTTACAGGGAAAAACTGGATGAAGAGACGACCATGGTAAACAGTTGCAGGGGAAAACTGGATAAAGAGACACCCATTAAACTATTTGGCAACTACACTCTTTTCAACTTCACTTACGGTGAATTTAGTTTTGGTGTGTATCTTATCAAAATTCCAGCGAAGATCAAGGTTGGCGTTTTTCCCTTAGACAGCTCGAGTGAACAAGATAACTGCAAGTTTGTTAGTTATCTGAAACATGCCCTGAAAGATTGCATGCAGAAGGTCGAGAACGACGAGCCGCTGATTTACCACAATGTCAAACCTTCGTTATTCGTGAAATGCTGTAACGAAAAAGAAAATCATTGGTGTCCTCATGGCAGCGAATGTGATCGTGATGAATGTGCCAACTTCTTGTCGCTAGAGGAACTTCAAGGTTGTAAGAAGGATCCTGTTTGTTCTCATGATAGCGTGTGCATTAAAAGATTTGCTGTCAAGAGTGTTAGGCATTGGCTATATACAGATACAGGTACATTCATTTGATAGTTTCTTTGCCCTGTTTTAAACAACATACATAAAATTAGGTTAACATTTAACATTCTTTACTTGTACCAATCGAAACATTGATAATGGATGTAGGTGGTAGGACCGACATAACGATTTCCTGAGGGTTTAGTAAATAAGTAAGCGCATTGGGAGGGTTGTAGTTTGGATAGTTGATTGCAGTTGCCTCATTGATGAATGGTGAGTGGATGAACATAGTTTAGACAGGAGGATAAATTTGCTAAATGTATAACCAATCAAACATCATGACTGTTCTTGTTCAATAGGTACACTCGGGAAGGCAGCTGAGGATGAAGGTAGCCAACTTGAGCAAGGTAAGCATAGCATCTTGCTAATATTTACGTTTCTAACATCAATTGCCTAAATGTTATCCCTCGGCATTCCATTGCAATAGCATTCTATGTACTATATGCGTCAGTATTGGCAAAAACGTAAACTGTGAACAATAAGCGCTCACGGGACGATGAGTCATTGTTTATTAAGGCCCCCATACTCAGGGAATTACCTTCCTGGCAAGTAAATTTGCCGTCGTAAGGTTCCTATGTGCCCTCGATGCCGTTTCAAAGAAATAATTTCGAGTCTAGAGGTGAAATTAAGTCATCCCTTGGGCGCTCAAAGTTTACAGTTTACAACTTGATTGAATTAAATGTATATCACACTCAACTACACCACAGACCATATTAAAGCTACTAGATGTTAATATCATTACTCCAGAAATGTATGGACCTCACCGTATAAGACGCGAAGTCTGACATAAACGGTGAATAGTTCCACAAATTAAAGATATTAGTCCTAATCGGTGATGGTAGTGATCATGAATGTGCAGTGAATGTTTCATCAAGACGCATCATGACAAAACAGAGCTACCTCAATTGATTATAGCCAATCAAACATTCATACTATTCTTTGTTTAACAATCACCGAAGAAATCAGTTGATGGTGGAGGTAAAAATTTTTAGATCAGATATACAGTAAATTTAAAATACTTTATTCTTACAGCACGTTTAACTGTTGTTGTTGATGCTTTTTAAGGTCAAGCTTCTGGTGGGCGAAAAAAGATTATCATTGCTTCCAGACGTAAGTGGACCGTCTTTTTTCATTTTACTTTATTTATTGCATGGATCACAGCAACGACAATCAAAGGAAACGCATGGATAAAGCTTGGTTCACACTTGTCGTAAGAAGATGACTTCTTCTGGCCGATGTGATTGAGTGAATTCTATACCATTGCAAACACAATATAATACTTGTCATATACTTTAGTTTATTCACACATTCGTTTACATACGTGAGAAGGAGAAAAGCCTGGTTCACACTTGTCGTAAGAATCAGAGATGACTTCTTCTGGCCGATGTGATTGAGTGAATTCTATACCATTGCAAGCACAATATAATACTTGTCATATACTTTAGTTTGTTCACACATTCGTTTACATACGTGAGAAGGAGAAAAGCCTGGTTCACACTTGTTGTAAGAATCGGAGATGACTTCTTCTGGCCGATGTGATTGAGTGAATTCTATACCATTGCAAACACAATATAATACTTGTCATATGCTTTTGTTTATTCACACGTTCGTTTACATACGTGAGCAAACACGATATAATATTTGTCATATACTTTAGTTTGTTCACATATTCATTCACATGCGTGAGAACGAGAAAATTCCTGATTTTTATGACAAGTGTGAATCAGGCTTACAGTAAAGCGCTGATCTTGTTGACGCGACGCCTAGTGATCCAACCGACTTTGGAACTCTAGCTGTAACTTCATTTTCAAATATTTTCCAGGACTCTGTATTGACATATCTTAAACAAGAACATCAATTTCTATGGAACTATCTACTTTTAAATCTTTTTTTTTTGGGTGCTAAACAGCCTGAAAATCACAATGATTGAATGTTTTTGTAAAACGTTTTTAACAACACCACTGGCGATATTTGTCGGCACTCAAAAAGAAGGCAAACATTTAGCGTTGGTTTTTAGCTTTTCTACATTCAAAGTCGATTGTTTCATAGACATTGTTATTACAGTAAATCACTTAAAATGTTCAACTTTATCGATATGCATGCAAAAACACGACCACCGATATCATTGCTCATATTTTGCAACACATAAGAATGCAATGCACATCCTGACCATGCAATAATAAATCGTGGGGGGAAATATCGGTTCCATGGTTCCAATGTAAAACGTATCATGCAGGCCGTGTCACATAAGTCATTTGTGTTTCGAAGTTGTCTTCATATTGAGTGATTAACATTGAGACATGAATGTTAACAATTAACTTCACCTCATCTGGTCCAATCCAATAATTTTTACAACTCCAGCATGGATTCAACGAACGAATTCAATATACTAAATAGTGCGAGCATTTCTCTAGGATGTGTATGCAGTGGAGCAGACAGATTTCTTGGAAACATACGCGAAATACCAGAAACTGAATTCGAAATAGAACCACGTGTATTCCCCCTGGTGTCTGATGCGATAGTGCCGGGAACAGCATTTATTTTTAAAGATAGTAATTTGAGAAGCCACGTTGTTTCCTGGTCATCAGAACCCCAGGCAACTTGCATAATGACTTTTGTGAGAGACAAGAAAAGAAAATTCTGCCGTATTTCTTTACATAAACAGGACAACAGCGATCTTCTGACAGGCGACGTGCCAGAGGAAGTATGTAACAGCGTTCATGCGTTTGAAGCAGCTCCAACCAACACGACAGCGAAAGAAAAGGTTAAGTTGTTCATGTGCTCACGTCTTGTCGTTTGCCCTTCTTGTCGTGGAATGTTCATAAAAAGGGTGTCAAAAATCATTCCTCTTCAAAAGAAGACTGATACTACATATGTTCGCAGTGGTACGTTTGAAAGTTTTCCTCTTGGTGCCCCTGTTGTGGATGGTGAGGATAAACTGGTTGGAATAGTCACAAGTTATAAGAAGAAGAAGGTTACAGTTCTTGGTAGCCAAGAATTAAACAGACTGTTATCGTGAATATATTTGATTGCGAATATTTCAGTTAATGATTCACAGGCTGAACGTATGGGCGCCCAACGCGCGAGCTTTGTACAGATCTCTGGGGGTATCCCCCGGGATAGTTTGAAAGCTAAAACCCCCGAGCAGTCCAATAGTTTAGGCGATTTTTAAATAATTTTAAATAGTTTAATCATAGGCGTACGGGACCTTTATCAACTGGAGGGGCTGTAAATATTTTTCCCAGAAAAAATTTCAGTTTACCCCGAAAAAAATTTTTATTGCATAAATTTTTTCATAGAAAACGCCGTTCAACTATCTCATTTTATTTTTTTCAATTATTTACTTATTACAATATCCCCGAAATTTGGACAAAAAAATATCGCTGAAGATTGGGGGGTTTTGGGGGGGAAGCTGCACCCCTCCTAGTATTCCTGGCTCGTACGCCTATGGGTTTAATAATTTTAAATCCTAAATAAATGTAAATATAGATTAATATATATTGGTCAAACACGCCGACATATACACACGCGAATCTCAGATCATATGGGAGTTTCGTCCAAAACTGGAAATAAGCTTTCAGTCTCGCAAATGTCGGCTGTTCTGACTCACCATCATCTCTCTGGACATAACTTTTCTGACTCTGACTTTACTATACTAACGTCAGGCAACTCTAAGTTTTTATTATTATTATTATTATTATTATTATTTAAACATATTTATACACGGTAGCCTTTCAGTTTCCTGATTTTCAAAGGGCCGTGCTTTACATAAATTACAATATATATGAACAAAACTATTGATTACTAATCTACAAAATTCAAAAATTACTTAATTAAACTACATGCATACCTATATACACAAATATTTACAACAATGTTTAAATTTCACACTGTGATGAGTAATGTCATGCTCTACTATCGAGAATTATAGGGTTTGTATTAGCCGTTTAAACGAGTCTTTTGAAAGAAATTGGTATTTTTCCACGACTTTATCAGATAATTTATTCCATGCAAGTGCGCCTCGGTAAGAGAAGCTCTTTTTTAGAAAGTTTGTTTTAGGTTTTGGTAAATGTAGTTTTCGATTATTGCTTCTCAGACCATACGTATCATTCTGACAGGTACTAAATAACTCAGTTAGGTATTTTGGTGTCATTTCTCGTAGTGCCATAAATGTCATTAATTGTTGGCGTCTGTTAAAAATATTTTCAATTGGTTCCCAATGCAGGGTTTTGAAGATGTCAGTACTTCTAACTTCGTAGCTTGAGCCAGTAATAATTCGTGCTGCCCTTTTTTGTAATTTGTAAAGCTTATCCATGTGAGTAGCGTTTCCTTGCTGCCATACTGTTGAGCAGTAAGTGAAATGTGGCAATACAAAGGCATTGTACATAGTAACTAACGCGTCTGTTGTGATATAGTTTTTTGCTCTTCTTAGTAAAGCAATGTTTTTGGAAATTTTTTTGCATTGTGTGTCGACTTGTTCATGCCAATTGAGCTTTTCGTCTACAGTTACGCCTAGAAATTCTTTGTGCGCTACTCTCTCTATCGTTTGTTCACCTATGACAATTTCTGGGTTTGAGTGTATTTGGTTTAACCTATTCCTGGATCCTATAATCATATACTCAGTTTTCTCGACATTTAATGTTAGTTTGTTTGATATCAACCATTTGTGAACGTTCTCAAGGTCTGTGTTGAGTTTCTGCTCGATTTCTACGGATGAGCCTCCACAACAGGAGATATTTGTGTCATCCGCAAACATCGAAGCTTTTGTAGATGTCAAACAGTTTGGTAAGTCGTTTATATAAACTAGGAAGAGTAATGGCCCAAGATTTGACCCTTGCGGCACTCCGCAAGTAATGTTGGCAGTATTTGATATTTCGTTATTAATTTTGCAAACTTGCTTTCTTCCCGAGAGATAAGATATAAACCATTGTAATGCGTGCCCTTGTACGCCATACGTTTTTAACTTGGCTATAAGTATTTTGTGGTCAACTGTGTCAAAGGCCTTTTTTAAGTCGAGAAACAGCACACCGTTAATTAGTCCTCTGTCCATGTTTACAAGGTATTGGTTCGAGGAACATAAGAGTGTTGTCTCTGTTGAATGATGGGTTCGAAAACCTGACTGATTAGTTGATAATAGCTGGTAATTGTCAAGAAACTCACTTAATTGTCGGTAGACGAGTTTCAAATTAAACTGATTAGACGAGTTTCAAATTGAGAACAAATTAAATTTGATCTTGAAATGCGTGAAAGTCTCCTCATTTCCAAATTAAATCTATTTTAATCACTAATCCCACTCGAACTTGACCTGGTATTTTGATATACCGGACAGGTGTCGCGCGAAATTTATGACCTGCGAAATTCATGACTATGACAGATCTGCACATGCGCACACGATGCGCATGATTGACATCGGCTCAGAAATTTCGCAAGTTGACAACAACAGCACGTGTGTTTCTTGTTACTCCGCCTGCCGTAGGCGAGGCGGAGTTTTAAATTCGCCCCGTTTCTGTTTTTTTTTTTCTTTTATTTTTTTTCGGTGTCAGAAGTCGGTGCAGCGCTCATGGGTGATACCGCTGGCACAAACCGCGTGAGCCGACCTAAACACGGCGCTTAAACTCAATTTCTAGCGAAATGTGTCAACAAAACACGCATTTAAACGTGCATGCTAGAACATCTAAACCGCAAGAAGGTTTTACGTGCAAAGATTCTCATGCAAAATGCTTTAAAACGACAAATTCCAGCGATGTGTCGCGGTGAAGTTTTGAGAGCGTGTTTCCGTCATTTTCTGGTTTATTCCTACTTTTAAGGAAATTTAGAAATTTCTACACAAGAATCAAACGCAAATTCTACTGAAATATCTACATACAAAACACTTTTTTTAACATGTAATAGTTAACAAAAAGGGACAGGAAGGTTCTTTATCAAAACATTGCTCCAGAAATGTTTTAAAACGGCAAATTCTGATAGACTCCATCATTCCATGATTAAGGAATGAGTCTAGGAAATGTGTTCCTAATTCTAAACACGTTGTGATTGCTTTCCTTGGTTTTCTATTTCTACCTATGTTGAGATGCTAATATTTCGTGCAAAATGATTTATTTGCTTGTAGGATCTCATGTAATTATAAAAGGTAAGAGACATTTTACATTCCAATTCCAGAAATACATAATATTATGTTAGTCTAAAGTTCCCAACAAATTATATCGTGGATACTTCAGACTTCAAACTTAATAGCTTAGTATTTTTTTTAATTTTTGTTGTTTTTATGAGCGATTTTAATACTTGTTTTGTTAGAACGTCAACAGTCATAGCTGAGTGCGGCATTTTAGTCTTTACCTATAGTATTTATAATAACTTTCTTTATAAAAAATTGACATGTTTATTGTTGAATAGTTGACTCAGAGAAAGGATTTCAAATTGGATATCACAGAAAATACAGATCACAGAAATACTTTTAAGTCGATTACTGCAAAGATTGTTGCTATAATTATTAATATAGCAAGAAAAAAACTCAAAAATGCAAAATAAAAAAAGGAACAAAATTTAACTTAAATTCTAACTTAAATTTAGTAAAATTTCAACTGGCACTTTCTCAATTTGCCAAAACTTTATCAGACACCCTGCCTATATACCAATGTTTTAACTGACACCTGAAGCTTTCTGGAAGTAAATACTTTGTCAGCATGTCGAAAGTCTAACTGACAACTTGTGGGCATGTACAGGTCAAAGTCTAACCGACATCTTGTCAACAAGCCAAAAGCCTTACCGACATCTTGTCAACAAGCCAAAAGCCTAACCGACATCTTGTCACCAAGCCAAAAGCCTAACCAACATCTTGTCAACAAGCAAAAAGCATTACCGACATCTTGTCAACAAGCCAAAAGCCTAACCAACATCTTGTCAACAAGCCAAAAGCCTAACTGACATCTTGTCAACAAGCCAAAAACCTAACCGACATCTTGTCAACATGCCAAAAGTCTAACTAGGAGCATATCAACATGTCAAAAGTCCATTTCAAAGCTTGTCCACATATCAAAAGACTAACTCAGATCTTATCAACATGTCAAAAGTCTGGTCGAAAACTTGTCAACTAGTCAAAATCCTTACCAACATTTTATAAACATGCCAAATATTTACCTGACACCTTATCAACACATCAAATATCTAATTCAAAGCTTGTCAATATATCAAAAGGCTAGCCAACATTTTCCCAACAAATTATATCGTGGAGACTTCAGGCAGTGTGCTACAGAATAGATTTAATAAATTGATGGATTTAATAGATTGATGTATTGTATACACTTTTAGTAAAATTTTCTTTACTTGCAAAATAAAACAGCTATATGTTGGTGGTATTATGGCAAAAGAATCTTGTTTAACATATGTACTATGAAAGTCTTTAATTTAAATTAAATTCTAAAAACTGCAATCCTACTAGGACTCTGGACAGAGTGCCTGGCAGGTCACTCAGACATTGATTTTTGGTTATCTTAGTGATTACATAAGATGTGCTAGCAATGTCTTAAGATGCCTTGGAAGGTACCCTAATAATAATTGATTTAAAAAGGAATTAGTTGGGCAGAACAGAGATAAGTGAATATACCCCACCCCCAATGAAAGCTCTAGTTACAGCCCTGCCTGGTTTTGTGCCCATTTTCGTTTGGCAGGCGGAGTGAACGCCTTAGCAGGCGTCTTGTTTTGGTGGAAATCTTTGCTCGCTTTTGAAGTCATGTGATTTTAATTTTGAATTATCAATTAATTGATGGGATTATCATGTATATATAGCTTGTATAGTGTGTATAGTGACGTCTGTATAGCGTGTATGGTGTGTATAGCTTGTATTGCTTAATTTATACGCAAAATTCTCTTAATTCAAAGGCAAATTAACTGCTATAAATTTTGGGTTATGTATCCATGTCACGCATCTAGACTTAGTGTAACAATATGTCCTATTAAAATGCCCCTTTTCAAAATGCACTGTTTCATGCCTGAAAGCTACAATGTTTTGAAAATAGGTTTAGAAGTCATAGTTGCGATAAACGATTATAGCCAGTTCAATTATGTTTACACTTCGACAAACACTCAAGTTTATTAGTCGACAATTTCACGAAGTTTCTGATGCAATGTTGAGTTATATTTTTATCAACTTTAGTCTATTAACGGCAGCAGCTTTGTAAATTCTTCATATCTTGATTAATACAGGTTTTCAGATTATATTTCTATGCGACATACACATTTCTTGACATTTGTATGTTCTGCTTAAGTCATGAATTTCGCAAGCGTCATGAATTTCGCGCCCACGTGCGCGAAACGTTAACAAATTAAATTTAATATAAACTTGAATTGTTTGATATGTATACATTTAAAATTATTTGCATTTAAAATTAATATTCACATTCAGATTACGTTTTCCGCCTGGTATTCAATTACCACTATTCTGAATAGAATATATATACATTTTTTCATTTATTTTAAACCACTCGTAACATGAAATTTATTCATGAAGTTATTGTTTTTTATCGTTTGAGTAATGCAGTATGTTACAAAACCCAGTGCATTGTAGGGAGTGACTTGCGGCCAATTTCTGGCCAGGTAGCACTGGGTACTGCACTGGGTGGCGTTCCAGGCAGAGAGGGGTATAACCATTGACATATATATATCTGGACTGCCAGCTCGGCTTTGAAAAGCATTATCAAAGATGGCCGAAATATGAGAGTGTTTGCCATAGAAATAAAAGATATAGAATGCGCGCTCCTATCTATTTTCAGGTAAACAAATGACGCCACATTAAAATTCAAAATGGCCGATTTATAAGGGCAAATTAAACTCGCCCCACTGTAATTCGCATAGACCGCTCCTGGGACAAATCCAACATGGCGGATTTATAAGGGCAATTTTTTTTTCAATTTGGGTACCGGCTAGGTTACCAAGCACGCATTCTATATCTATTATTTCTATGGTGTTTGCTCATGAAGTTGACTGCTGACCAGTATTTTTTGTATTATTTAAGAGCCAGCGATGCTCAATCACTCTCATATTCGTCATTTTTCGTCAGTATTCGTCAGCCTTCGTGATTTTCAACTGATAACGCAAAATTCAAGCGAAAATATTACGAGCAGGCAGTCCAGATTTATTTATGTCAATGGGTATAACGCAGTTACAGTAAGTTTAGCATTAAGGGAGTTGGGGAATTATAGGGTCATTGAGGGATATTGCTCGCTTTTCAATATGGCGACAAAGACTACAATTTCAGGTTTTGAAACAATTCGAGTAAAATTCGACATAAACTCAGATGCTCATCATGTTGTGTACTTGAAAAGTCATTCGGTCAGAGAGGAAGATAAACGTACGCCTAACGACAGGACGCTATTCGTGCTAAATGTGCCACCATACTGCACAAAGGTTGGTTAAAATAAACTATATTTTTCTGTTTAAAACAGATCATGCCAACATTTAGTTATTTTATCAAGTGAAGTGCATAAAATCGTACTCCTTAAACGCATAATGTCATAGCACGAAGATATCTCGCAAAGCAGGCAATGAAAACACATAAACCTACAGTTATTTATTACAGGTTCCTGCCTATCAATCTACAGTATCGTATTCCTATTCCAGACTGCTGAGTATGTCAACAGTGGCACAGTGCCTTCTAGATTTTTTATGGAAAAAAAGTTAGCGCACCTACCTTCCTTTTTCCACATTCAATCTGCCCCAAAAGCTCTATTTTTTATCGTTTTTAACACATATTTTGTTACTTTTGCCCCGTAACTTCCTCATGATCCATTGATCTGCACTTAAGATTTGTGCCTTCTCCGCACCCGAGATCTCGTTGAAAACTGCCATACTCTGCAGTCTGGTTCCTATTTGTATTCAGTATTTCTAAATCAGGGTTCAAAACTTGCAGTGCAGAGCTTAAGCAAGTGACATTTTTGTAAAAATGGACGCCAGCTAGAAGTAAATGGAACTGCTATAGGTGGCCCATGATAGAGTCAGTCGTTCTCATGAAACATGAATGTTGATGGACTGCCGTTGTTGATTTCAAATGAAAACGACTGATTTTGCTTCCTATAACGGCTCCATTTACTTCTAGCTGTCATCTTATCCAGATGTTCATGGGGTATCACATTATAATTTTGGATACTCGGTACCAAAAGATTGGCATGTTTTCAATATGTGTCTATGAGTTTTCGCAGCGTATTTCAAAAATGGTGCTTTCTGTACATTGTATAATCACATTGCTGCAGCACTGGAAATACAACCTGATACTAAATTTCAAAAGTAGACACAAGATTCTATGGTGCTGGTATCCACTTGTATGCTGGGTCAGGCTGACCAAATTTTCAAGTTTCAAGCCCTGGCTAAATGGATTTTTCCATTCAGTATAATACTCTTTGCTTGGGGAATGTTGTATATTATCGTATACTTGACTATTGCATGTGTTGATTGACATTGATTGAAATGACTGTATAAATAGGCTGTTGCGAAAAAAACGGTAATATCAATATTTTCTATGTCTTTCTGCTCCTAAATAATTTATATGAAGCTGGGAGTTTTGTTTGCAGAAAAACATTACATAAATGCATCTGTATTAATAAAGTTACAGCACATATTTGCAGACTGCAAGTTTTCTGCCAAAAACATGATCATATTTGCTTTGTCAGGTTTCATTTGCACTCTCTGTGAGCTAAATTTGTCGGGCAGAAAAAAATTGCATGAATAAACACCCTCCCAATTAATGCTCCAGTTATGCCCATGGAGCTGACCAGCCTTGCTGAACTGTCTTTTTGACAGGGAACTATTAGCAGAAATGGCAAAATATTCTCAGGCCACTTGACTAAAGCTTCAAACTTATTGTAGCAAAACGTGTCCATATCGTTTGTTGTGCCTGAGTGTTCATGAAACAATGAAATATGCTATGTTCCGCTACAATATAGGTCAAGTGGAAAACAGCCTTAAAGGAAATTTCTGAGAATGACACTTCCACCAAACTAAGCATTGTTGTTGCGATCTGCTGTTAGTATTTTCGTGTAGTCTTCAATTTATTGCTTCGTAAAGCATTTTAAAAGAAACTATGATGATTATATAGCCATTAAAAAGCAATTTATTTTTTGTCAAACAATCGAAAAATTTCAATATTTTTCGATATATTGAAATGTCGAATATCAGTATTTAAAAAACACCAGTATTTATAGATATATTGCTACAGCCTATATATATATATATATATATATATAAACATTAAATCCATAGTAATTGTCTTTGCTAGGCAGCATTGAGGAATGTGTTTGGCGACTGTGGCAGAATTCAAAATATCTATATTCAAAAGCAGCCAGGTCCTGTGATGGAGAAAAAGAAATCCTTTTTCAACATAATGGAAGATAAAGTTTTGGTATGTTACTGTCAATAGGTCATTCCAAAAAGATCCATAACCCACCCAGTGGCACCCACAGAGGAAATTTTTTCCATCCAGAGAGGGGTGAGAGGAATTCTGTAAGGAATGTCTTAAATTTGTATGGGATGTCTGGAGAAAGGAAAGGGGTGTTGTTAATTTCCTCCAAGGGGAGAAGGTAGATCTTCTGAGAAAACCCGTTCACTAAAAGTTATTTAATTCAATCTAGCTTAAACCGATGGCCATCTGCTTGTCCTATTTTTAAGGGATTTAAAGTTGCATATATAGTTTTCAAAAAGCTTTGCAGTTGGACAGCACAGAGATGAGATATTTTTCAACAGAAGATAAACCCATTGAAACAGGAATAAACAGTAAGGTGTTTGGATGATCAAATACCCTTTTGTGTATGGGTGTATTTGTGTTGTATACAGAGTTCTAACAATTAAATCTGCTATCTTAAGATAGTATAAATCAACTTTATCTAGAACTGTCAAGTAGACTTGTGTGATCAAATTCCTAGGTTAAGTACTATTTAAAATACAAGCAGCCAGAGTGCTTTATCGGATATAAAACATGTGGCACAATAATACATGGGTGAAAAATGACCCATTTTATACCCATTTTGTGAGTTTATTTACGAAGAAATTTGTTGTTTAAGCTGAAAAAATCAAGGCAAAAGTTAAATTAACATGAATTTTTATTACATATAAAGACCTTCACAGCCGTGATTTCCTTGTGCTTTCCTCAAGAATTATGTAAATTAAATGGGGTTTTTAAGTTAGAGGAATGCCCCCTACTGATTGATGTTATTATGCCCTCCTGACATTAGGACTGCCCACAATATAAAAGTTGTGCATCAAACAAAGGTGTTGTTTGTTTATAACTGATCACATTTTTTCCAGCGTGGTGCAAGGAATATGCTTCAAATTATCCTAACTCGACTAAACTGCAGAGAGAAATCGATAAATTTATGGAAGAATTTGACGAGAAGCAAGAAGAGGTAAAACCCAAGCCAGGATGTTTTTAAAAAATTGATCTAGTTGCCATGGGTTATGTTACCAATTAAAAACTAGAAGTTATAGAACTAGGAAAACTTTATTGTAACTCTATTACATGTTTTATAGTACTTGACCTCACCACTCAATAATTAAAAATATTTTAATGTCACAGAACAGTGCAATCATAAATTTAATGAACTGTCTGCAGCAGTTAAATCAAATCTCATTTGCAAATGACCTGATCACTTAACACAACACAATGAGCGTGCCCTGTGGGCAGATCAACACTCTACTAACCCCCCCCCAGCCACGCAAATAAACAAGATGAGTTCTAGCTTTGTCACTCTTGTCTATAAATTACATTCATTTGAAACAAATTGAAACCCAACCAGGGCCTTGTCTTTAACCCTATGTGTTCAAATGCAGGAAAAAGAGAAGACAAAGAGGTTACAATCTGAACCAGATGAGGAAGGCTGGGTAACCATTGGGAAGGGTGGAAGGAAACCAGGGGCAAGTAAAGTGGAAGCAGGTGAACTTCTTGAGAAAAAGAAAAAGAAGAAACAAAAGGTAGCGTTAATTTTGGGAACTACATCACTTTGAATGATCATGAAAAGATTAATCCTGTAGGGGTCAGGGGTGTGGCTGGGGTTAGTAATGCTTGCCAAACCATAGGATAAGTTAACCTGCTTAGTAAATGATGCAATTGAATTTCAAACTTCCCTTTGTTAAGAAGTTACTGGAAGTGATTAGTGGAGAGGACATTGAGTATCGGACACAACATATCAATTTTACAAGCTTGCATTTTTAAAACCATGTTGTCAATTCTGTTTATATATACTATATCGATCACGATCACGAAATGTTTGTACTATGTCGATCATTTCATTTTTATCGCAGTATCAAAACACCGAGGAGAAAGTTGAAAAATTAAACTTTTCACAAAATTCAAGGTGCTTGGATAGCCGATAAAACACTGACTCAGTGTTTGATATACGGAGTAAGAGGTGAAATAAAAGTAGAAATCTATGCTAATTAACACCGGGATATCGAAACCTCCTTCACGGTCATGATTTTCTTTGTTTTAACTTGCTGAATTCTTAATGAGCTTTAAAATGGTCGTCACTCTATAGGATACCCTAAAGGTCAAAATATCGAGAGAGAGCACTGGGACCCTAACCTTGCTCTCTTGACATTTCCACCTTTAAGGTATCCTAAAAGGATTTGACTGTTTGAGAAGTGCTTGTCTCCCTCTGCGATGAAATAACTTACCAGGGGCCGGTTGTTCGAAGCCCGTTTAGCTTAAACGGTGGTTAAGCTCAAAATACAAACCAAGTTTATAGATTCATTCAACAACCAAACTAAAAGTTTTGAACCTTAATAGAATGATTATGCTTACAAATTCATATTTACTGCAGAATATTTAAGTTAACTGTTTAACGAGTGATGTAAGAGGGTTATTTAATTTTGCCTTATCCACCGTTTACGCTAAACGGGCTTCGAATACCCGGCCCCAGCAAAAAATAGGAATCCACGTGTAGGAATGCAGAATCCTGTAGTAGGACGCTCAGGTGTAACTGATATGTTTGTTTTCCTATGTTTTGTTTCCAGCAACAACTTTACTTCTACAACTTCCAACAACGCGAAACAAGACGAGAACGTGAGTTATTCACATCATATTTTTATAAAGATTATCTTTTATTTATAACTAGCTGATCTGAAAACACGGATAAGTACTGGCACTAGTTGTGAAATAGAAATCCATTTTTCGAGCCAAACTAGCAAATTTCTCATTAAGTATAATTTACTTCGGTTCCAAACTTCTGGTGGACTTATATTTTTCTTTACTGAACATGGTTACAAAGTTTCAATATGTTTCGTAATGGAAAATAAAAGTACAAGTGATTAAAAACAGCAAAATGAATTTTTATTCGGTAGCTAGTTCCACGCCTTTTACTCACGGTCCGATCAGCTAGAAGTCAAAACAGATGTAGCTACTTAGTGCTAGTAGGTTACCATTTATTTTTCATGATGCACTATTTTTGATTTCTTAACACTGCTGTTTTAAATTCTAGACATTGCTCAGTTGAGGAAGAAATTTGAGGAAGATAAAGAAAAAGTCGCGAAAATGAAAGCGGCTAGAAAATTTAGACCATATTAATCAGATCAGATAATGTATTGTTAATTTATTTATGCGCAGACATGCGTAGAAATGCTGGTTCCATTATTACCATTTCCCAATCGAGACGTCAAAGCGTACATTGATTGTTTGGAGGGACAGCGCGATAGACGGCCCAGTCATGAGGCATGGAACGAATAGTCAGTCTCGTATTATTTTTTTAGAGATCAGTGACAATTAATTAATACCAAGCGCGCAAGGGTGCTAGGTCAACAGGCGAAAAAACCAAGCGCGCATGACGAAAAGTGGCTTTTCTTTAGAGATAACATCGCATCTTTTATATTTTCTTTATTAAAGTTTTCTGTTGCTTCGCGTTGTCTCACCAAACAATCCATGGACGCTTTCCGCTTCTCAATTAGGAGATGAATAGTTGGAAATATGTACAGTTATTCTTGGGTTTCACTTGGGTAATTTGTAGTAAATATAAGTGGGAGTCAACCCAAAATGTACGGAGGATTATGCTGTACTGTAGTGAGCAAGTCTCCTGAAATTGCACATATTTGCTGCCTAACACCAGATCAACACATACAGTGAAATTTTTTTCCCCGATGACTGTATATATCGATCTGGAGTTGACCCCAGTGAAATTGATGATGTCACATGCAACCCAAGAATACGGTGTGTCAAAAAAGGGTACAGTAATGGAATTTTGGAGTGCTCCCCAGTATTTAACCTACAGAAAAACTCTTCTACAGTCAGGAAGACCGAGCTTTTAGCTCTTTTGTAAAATTTGAAGAAAAATTAAGTTTATACAAATCAAATGAAAATTGCGTTTTGAAATCGCACATTTTCACCGTCGGGAATGCACCTGTTGAAATTTACTAGTTTGAAATTTAAGTAACTATCTATATTATGATAGCTGAGTTATTATTGGAATGATCAATTTGGCTGACAATTTTCAATCCGTTCGTAAATTCGAATTTGTTTATGAAATTTTACAAAAACGGTGAAATTGAAAAGCTAAAATTTCTGTGCAGCTGTGAAAGAATTTTTTCCCTTCTGCATACTTCATATAGAGCGCGCCAGAGTATCCCCGAAGTTCGATTGCCTTTGTGTATGATACATCCTGTTAACGAATAATATTTATTCAGGGTGTCTTGTAAGTATGTGTTAGACCCATAATGTCTGCATCAAACATCACCAAATCTCGTTTTTTGCTGTATAGAATTAAATTACACTACAGATTATCGAGACAGCGCCTGCACGCGATAAAAAAAGAAGTTAAAGTAATCTAGTTGGGTTGTATAGCACGCGCGTCTCTCACAAATATCAATGAAACAATTTGCATTTGCATTCTTCCTTTTGGGTATAATTTTATATATATTTTGTTGCTATTACTAATATTCTCAATAAAATTATTATTATTATCGAAGTAAAGAAGATAATTCAAGATATCCTACTTGAGAAAGAATTCCCCTATGTATTCCAAGAAATTTACGTGATCGACAACACGCTACATCATGCAAATGGTAAAGAGATACGAAGGCTCCGCTTGAAGCTTTATGAACTCTGCAAGTCCATTTTGAAATACCAAGTAGCGATGCCTGTCCGATGGCTTCAGTTAGAGATAGCTCTGGGCGATGTGCTGATAGGTAAGGAAGAAGCACATTCCAATTGAGGATTGTCATAGAGTTGCTCAATCGTGCGATGTGGTCAACATTGAAGCTGTCATCCCGTTTCTTCGTCACCAGGGTATAATCGTCCCTCACAGTGAATCTAAAGTCGTGGTGCTTGACCCACCTTGGTTGATGAACCTGTTCACAAAAGTTATCACTATTCCGAATGTGGAACATTGCTACAAGGCAGTATTATATTTCAGCATTAGCATAGTCTGTTAATTTGTAGGTCGTGTTTGAAATGCATGTTTGCCTGCCTTCCTCGTTAAGCAGACAGAAAGTATTCGTTGAGGACCACTTAGATATAAATAACTACAAAGCTCAAAAACTCGATTGAAAGTGCACATTTCTACACATTTTGTACACGCCGGTCCGAAATTGTGTTGAAGCTCCGCAGCGGGTTGTCGACAGAGCGTTACAGAAATTAATATTCATGTTGATAACTAATTTAACTGTGGTTGCCAGAAAGAAACAAAACATTTTTGCTTTAATTTTGTTTCATTTTTTTGCCATTTGGAATGTATTTTGTTTTGTTACTAAAGAAATGGACTTTTTTTTAAATGAATGAAATTAAACCCTAAAATTTGCTACTGGGTCTGGGAGTTTTTTCTCTTTTGTCAGTTGAAAGCTGAAGTATATTGGAGCATGAATATTTGTGTCCATTGCTGTCAATGTTCTCAATTTGATGTGTCTGCAGTGGTCGTGGAAATTTACGTAATTGAGCAAACGCGATCGAGGAATTGTGAAAATTCTCGTGAACCAAATAGTTTTGATTCCCAGGTGATCATTAATTTATAATCAGTTAAAATGATGATATTGTGTCGAAGAAAACACAACAAATGACGCCAGTGCAAATATATGTGTTCCTCATCAGTGGGCTTACTTAAGCTTTCAGTTTCGGGTTAGTTTCGGTTAATAAACGCCAATAAAGCAATATCACAATGTAAAGACGATGCGACTAAATTATATCTCAAACGTTATGGTCTAAAGGGGGGCAGTATTCTGCAATAAGCTGCCCCAATGTCCAAATAAGCTGTGCCTGTGCCCCCAATAAGTATTGAAATTCTCAAATGTTGTCACTAATGATTTTATTGGGTTAAGACATTCGGATCCAGTGTATTCTGTCATAATCTGTCGTGATTTGTGTCTGCACTGCCTGAAAAAGATATGAAACGTTGCGGTCTTGCGTACGTGATGGACCAGTGTAGGTAGTGTTCCACAATAAGCTGTCGTGGTTTGTGTGTGAACTAGCTGAAAAATGTCTGGGACAGTCCCAGTATATAGGGGACGTGAAGAGACCTTTCTGCCGGAGGGGAGAGGAGTTGTTCCTCCACAGATTTTTCTAAATCAGGTACAATTACCGTATAGAATACTTGGCCACATAGGGTCGGGATTAGGGTACGTGTTACGGTTTGGATCAGAGTCGTTCTAAGAGGTCGTCTTAAGTTACCGAACAGACTAATTATGTCGATCAATTTCCGCCCGATTTCCAATCAATTTATCGCCAAGTCTTGTTTTTGGGATATCTCCTTCCCGCGCTCTGTACACCAGAACATATCCCACCCTGAAAATTCTATCACTTATCCATCCAGCTTACATTATGAGCGCAAATATTTAGGGCATTACAGGGTAAGTACTGTCACTGAAGGATATTTATAGGGTGGCTTAGGGATTTTAAGTGGTTTCAATATGGCGGCAAAATTTTAAGTTTTCAAACATTTCGAGTACAATTCGACAAAACTCAGAAGCTCGTCAAGTTATGTAGTTGAAACGTCATTCTTGGAGACAGGAAAGGAAACGTAAGTTTAACACGAGGACGCAATTGTCTTAAATGTGCCATCATACTGCACAAAGGTTGGTTACTTGGTTTTATCGCTCTTTATTAATATTGAGTAGAAAAGTAGCATATGCTTCATTTTTGTCGTTCTTTATAGAGTCGAGTCTTATAGATTCAATTATTTTAACACTAGAGTGTTTAGGTTTTGCTACAAAGCACGTCATTCATTTCATCCTCACTAAGAAAAATAGGAATGTATATCCTCGCTTAGATTATCCTCCAAAGCCAACGCTTTATAGTTTCTGCTAAGCGCAATGCAGAATATCGCATTTTCAATGTTCCCGAGGGGGCGAAGACAGCTTGCAAAGATGAATTGTTACTTGCATTGTTGCAAACATGGCGTCACTATAAACTACGAAAAGGGATATTTCACGTCACGAACGGCTGACTGTATTAGAGCGGAGATATAATTGTAAAAACCAACCTTTATAAAATATAAATATAAAATAACACTAAAGGCAGCCGAGCCTGCAGAGGAACCATCGAAGGTAAACTTTGGGAACGCAGCTGTCAGGGGGGGGGGGTTGATTCATTGTTCACTCATTCATGATGCCCCAAGCCAAAATATATGCGGTCTTCTTAAGCGAGATTCTTAATCCTTTAGCCTGTAAAAATATTTTACAAATCACTTCGGTTTGCCAAAAAATGTGGTATATGCTATGTTTCCCGACAGTTTTTAGCGATAGCGAGTGTTTGTGATTAGTAGCTTCGCCAGTTGAACGATTTAGTCCCGCCATGCAAATATTTCTATTTTGATTAACTGTGAAAATACTCAATTTCTAAAGAAATGAATGATAATAATTTGAAATTTGCATAGCGGAACTAGATCGTCTGCAGTCTGTCTACACCACTATTGTAGTCACTATAGTGGTTATAATTTTTGAGTCTTCCTGCGCAATGAACAAGTGAACGCCCCTTATCAATTTGTTTCCATTTGAATCCATGCGTATTTCAAGCTCAGACTTAGCCTAACGAATTATTATAAAGTGTAGAAACGCCACACAAGAGACAGATTTAAGAAAAATTAAAGAAACTAATCATCTTTAGATTTTAACAATATATTTTAACAAATTCCAAATCATATACATTGTCTTAAACAATACAAATGCATGCAAAGTTTTATGAATGATATATACTATTATGAGTTTTTGTGCACAAATTACTTTTCCCCACAACGCTATAACGTTGATATATCCAGCAACTGATGCTGAACTTCAAAGTGTTTTGTAAATAAACAAACTAATTAATTAGTACAACTAGAACTGTATTTCGTCTTTCAATGATGATTAATTCTTCGAAAGGCGTCAGAATGTCAAAGGCATGTAAGCTGAAAGAATGAACGCAACGGGACGTCAATTTTCAAACGATGTTTTTTTACAAGCATTAGAGATACATGCAAAAATTATTTCAATAGTGATAAGAAACGGCGCTTGAAAATTTTTATGCTCCGATATCTGCATAAGCTTGTACACCTCTGTCACTTTCCAACACCTCCGACACAAATCATCAATTAGATTATACGAAGCCGCCGAATTAACTATCTCTACGTAGAAATTGGAAGTAATCCATAATTGTTCTAGTAGAATCACAGATCAGACAAAATATTCTACAATTTAAAATTAAGTTTAAACTAATTGGTTATATTTAGAAAGAAGATTTTTACTTAAAATGTTCTTAGTTACCGACCGTTATCAACATTGCGAGCAACGTGCGTGGACTAATTTGTAGACTGTCACGATCCTTTTCGTAGCGAGTGAGTTTGCAATTTTGAGTTTGACTTTCTGTTAACAGATTTCAACCTTGTAAAGCATACAAGCGTGTAAAGCATCCAACACGACAGTTGCGCCCTTTCCGAATGTACATAGCCTTAGTCATCTGTCCATGATCACTTTTATCTCAGCTGATCAATCAAAATATTTTGAAAAGCATGACAACAAGAGTTAACTGTGGATTCTTTCCGACGTTTTTGTAACCAGGATGTATAAGTTCAGCGTTATATAAAGAGAATCATTAAGATAGTGGCTACGACACCAGTAATAAGTGTTATATTTTCAGCATTTGATGGATTAACCAGTTGCATGATGTCACAAATCACCAGCATTATTACGTTACTGCATGTCGTTGTTTGAATAAAGTCAACATTTGCATTTTCTTTCGCAAAACTTTATAACTTTCTTTAAAGTATCTCGAACAAATATTTCAGTTTGTAGTATTCACTCTTTTGATGTTCGACTGAACCCAAGAATTCTTGTTCCGTCAAGTTTCTTTGCTCTTTCGAATTTGAAGTTCTCTCGATATAAGAACAAGAAGGAAAGACGCGGGATAGATATCTTTCGTGGATATAATCAGCTGAAATTTTAGGATATTAAGTTTTCCTCGATAAATCAACCATTCATTACTCTTTATTTCTTTATTCACTCAGCATACATAGGAATAACTACCGACGTTCTTTTGTCAAGGATCAGAAAGGAGCGCAATGGTGGAATTCCCGTTATGATATTTCTGTAAACTCATAGTGGTTTCATCAATGTTCCATCTCAATGTTCCACACTAGTGTGTGAAGTGTAACGCTACTTTTCCCAAAGTACACGACCAAACACTGAGCACTAATATCACATGTCTGCTGTCCGTGTTGAAAGTTTTCAATGAGTTCTGTTTCCATTTCAAGATAGTGATCCCATCGTATGATCTTACTGCTTGCTTCACCCTCTTTCTTCCATCGTCGATCTTCCACCACGCACGTTACAAAATGTTGTTCAATGTCTTCATTTCTCAATCACTTGAATACTGGACTGTATGTGTTACATGCTTTAATGTGATTTCTGTATTAGAAGTAAAAAATAAAGCCTTCCTGGTCCCATTGCTCAATGAAAGTCCATAAAAACTTGTACAAAAAATGAATGCCAACAAAAACAAGTGCAATTAGCATCTAATTTCATCTTCCAACCAAAGATATCATTTTTTCAATATCGTATTTTACAGAAAAAAAATTGACGGCACCATTGAAACGTTGGTCAATTTTTGTCTGTCAAGTTTACATAAACTTTCTTCGGATTGTTAGTTCTAGACAATAGTGTCTGATATGAATACCAATATCAACTACTATGAATCTCAGAAATATCTAAAGGAACAACGTTAGCAGCGATAAATCAAATATGTGGCAACTTTTGAGAGCGAAGTTTAAGTCCACATAAATTATTGATTTTATCTTTGTCGAGAGTTTATTAAACCAATAAGCACGTGAATTAATGGTTAGCTTGTTGCAAGGAAAACAAGATAAATTCAAACAGTTTTACATAAAAAAGTTTTCTATCTTGACACAAATTCCTACTAGGTTTTCTGCAACGTTGTTTCCACCAGCAAAGTTTTAACAGCCAGTAAATACTCTATCATTCGTTGACAACCACATTAAACTGATATATGAAAAGATAATATTCATATTAGTACAACATTAGCTACCTTATAAATCACACATTTAGGCATTCAGTTATGCAATAGAGTTTACAATGTTAAGTGCAACGAAAACAGAATATTTGCTGGCGCACAGCTGGATCCGCATGTAGTTCGCATTTCCAAGCCATATATCTTTCTATGGTCTTTTGCTTTTTTTCCGCGTAATAATTTCGTCTGTAGATCTTTTCAGTTCACCCATGATTTTAGATAATTTTCTGCAACTAAAACTGTGCAGAAAATATATCTGGAGATATCCGTTTTTGTCCCCAGGATTTACTTACCAGAATTATGTCTTCGTGTAATTTTCTTGCTCTTTCGTCAACTTTGGTAAATTTGTAGGACTGTAATAAGAATCTGATTTTTAAGATAACAATGAACAAAAACACACAAAGTAAAATTGAACTATGCATCAGAACGTATTCCCTTCTTGTAGATTCTGCAGATCTTATTTACCAACGTAGATAATTCTCAACTACGTTTTTTCCCATCAAATACGTCAAATAAGTCAGCTCACTATAGCATAAAGCAAAAATTCTGCAATTGATTTTAAGGTATCCACGAACGTCCAGCTATTAAAACAGAACTAGTATGGTTTCATATTTTACCCTGTTTGTGCAATTGGTGAAAACAACAATCAAACAATCTAAATATATGTGTCGTGATTCTGTACTATTCTACAGTTTCCCCGTCATTTAACGATTTAAAAGGTAAAATGTCAGATTTAGCGTCAGTGAATGGTGAATTCTCCATTACCAGGCAACTAACTCGAGCTAATTAACTTAAACCAAATGCTCTTTCACTATTTCATTTGGCAAGCTTGGAATGAGAACTTTCTCTCCTTAGTAACTGAAAAAGAACTTCTGGAAAACAAGTTTGATGAGAGTCGCGTATAATTTCACCTCAACAACTATAAATCGTTTGTTCTGTGACTTAAAGCAACTTAAATATACGACAAAGACGATCGAATTTTGTGTTAGAAATTTTTGTTATCCCGCCCGATGCCATTTTAAGTGTTCCAACAATGATCTCAGTCATTTAGGGATAAAAATATTTACAAAGCCTTTAAGACGTATTACAATGGTTAAAATATCACTTTGTATTTATAATTAGTAGAATCATACTAGTATACTATTGCAAATGCTGTAATTTGATTGGCTACTCTACTCGCTATCTATTCATCATTAGATAGCGAGTAGCAAAACGATCATCTTTCTAGTGATTTTCTTTTCAAAAATTGTTAAAAACTCAAATTTTTTGTTGAATATACCATGTTTAATCTTTGATTCTGCTAAAACAATTAGATTACTCGCTCTCAATTTCTATGAGATGATAGTTGATTCGGGCTTCGCCCTCATCAACTATCACCTCATAGAAATTTCAAGCTCGTAATCTAATTGTTAATTAGAATTGGTAGTGGAAACTGGTAAAGACAATATGAATTAACGACTCAACAACTATGAATCGTTTAACTATCCTATTACTTAAATCAATCTAAATAAGATAAAGACGATGGAGTGTTGTGTTAGAAATGTTCCCCAATACTAATTTTAACTATTCTAACAATGATGCTATAAATTCAGTGATTTATCTACAAAGCCTACACGACAAAGTCTTTAAGAGGCATGACGATGGCTATAACGCTATCCATTGGTGATGCTGGGAATGTTCGCGACTAACGTTAGGGTAGTACAACGAAACCACCAAACATTTCACGAGATTTTTTCTTTATTTCTTCAATCTCTTGTTTTTCAAATTTCACGTCTTCTCCATAGATCGTAAACGGAGCCCACATTCTGATTGATTGAAATTTTTTGTTCTCGTGTTCGAGGAGGAAGTTCTTTGCCCTTCTTAAAGCCTCACAAACTGGTGTTTCCTGGAAGAGTTCTTCGTAGAACTTTTTCATCAACGCTATTGTTGCCCAATCATTAATAGGCCATAGAGTAGAAAGAACAGAGCGAGCTCCTGCGGCAAGAAATGATCGAGCTATACCTATAACACCTTCTGAAGAAACTTTACCTCTTCCGGTATGACAGCAACATAAAACTACCAAGCGAGCTTGCAATGAAATACTTGTAATATCCTCTTGTGTGAGAAGGAATGATTCTGGGTTTGCAACAGACAAGCATGGCTGGTCATGAGAAGTGTTCGGGGCAAGTATTACTTCACCTCTGTTTGGTTCTCCATGGGCAGCGATATGGATTATACTAGCCCCACTAAGAAGTTGCAGAACTACTTTTTTTCTCGCCGCGCGTCCCAATAAAGCAGTAGCTTGGAAAAGATTTGCAAGATATTTTACCTCTTCAGCGGCTCCAGGTAGGGGACCAAACACTTCTCCGTTAAAAGAAATTTTTTCAACAGTTGGATTACCAACAAACAATGCAAACCCAATGTTTGGGTCATGTTCTCGTTACATACTAGCCTTCAAGGTATGCAAAGAAGGTGTAATTTGAATGCTGTATTTAGAAGAGAGAAAGCAGCCGTTTGCATCAACTAAAGCAGAAAACGGAGCAAAAAACAAGAATTGATCAGGTACAATGATAAGCTTGTTACCTTTTAGGGAATTCTTTACAGGATCAATCACGAGTTGAAACAACATATTCAAAATTTCCTGACGACCACAACTATCGGATTTAGAATCTTTTCCAACCTCACCTTTAGGTCGCGGTTTTCGACTCGAGATAGCTAAGGGATCATTAACTTGACTGTAGGTATTTTCTTGAAACGAAGAATTACGATCCACGTTAACATTTACCATTTCAGGAAGTTCTACCATCAAGCGAAGGATTGCTTCGCTTGGGGCATCAACCTTTCTGAAGACAAAATCTTCGTTTAGTACCCAGATATTAAGAAACCCTTCAAAGTCAAATGCAAATACCAATATCACAGAATCATTTTGCTCCGTGTGCAGAATTTGTTGAATTTCTTGGATTTCAGTTTCCTCCTCAGACGCTCTGACTCTATTCCATGTCGTAACTGAGAAATCTTTCATTTCCGCGTCCGCGCGATTTTTACTTCTTTCAACGCGGAAATGCAGCTCCTTAGCTTTACCAAGGTCAATGACCAACAACGCCGATTTGTCCCGTTCCAAAGAAAGAAAACAACACATTAAAAGACGATGAGTTTCAAAATACTGTGTTACGAAGGACAGTTTGTGTTCATCAGGAACAAATTTTAAAAAGATTTTATCGAAGTGTCTAATTGCGTCCTCTAGATGTGACCATGCCTCCTTATGTTCTCCTAAACCAAGATAGGCATTGCCTAAATTGCTATTGTTATTTGCTATTTGTGGCTGATCGCCAATTGCAGTACTTGTTTCTAAACATTTTTCATAATACTGAATTGCTTTTCGATATTCTCCCATATTACTATAGACATTGCCCAAATTGCCATTGTTAGTTGCTATTCCTGACTGATTCCCAATGGCGGTGCTTAATTGTAAACCTTTTTCATAATACTGAATTGCTTTTTGATATTCTCCCAAGCTGAGATAGGCATTGCCCATATTGCCATTGTTACTTGCTATTCCTGACTGATCCCCAATGGCGGTGCTTAATTCTAAACCTTTTTCGTAATACTGAATTGCTTTTTGATATTCTCTCAAGCGGAGATAGGCATTGCCCAAATTGCCATTCTTACTTGCTATTTCTGACTGATCCCCAATAGCGGTGCTTAATTCTAAACCTTTTTCATAATACTGAATTGCTTTTTGATATTCTCCCAAGCTGAGATAGGCATTGCCCAAATTTCCATTGTTACTTGCTATTCTTGACTGATCCCCAATGGCGGTGCTTAATTCTAAACCTTTTTCATAATACTGAATTGCTTTTTGATATTCTCCCAAGCTGAGATAGGCATTGCCCAAATTGCCATTCTTACTTGCTATTCCTGACTGATCCCCAATGGCCGTGCTTAATTCTAAACCTATTTCATAATACTGAATTGCTTTTTGATATTCTCCCAAGCCGAGATAGGCATTGCCCAAATTGCCATTGTTACTTGCTATTCCTGACTGATTCCCAATAGCGGTGCTTATTTTTAAACCTTTTTCATAATACTGAATTGCTTTTTGATATTCTCCCATATTACTGTAGGCATTGCCCAAATTACCATTCTTAGTTGCTATTCCTGACTGATCCCCAATGGCGGTGCTTAATTCTAAACCTTTTTCATAATACTGAATTGCTTTTTTATATTCTCCCATATTGCGATAGGCATTACCCAAATTTCCATTGTTATTTGCTATTCCTGACTGATCCCCAATGGCGGTGCTTAACTCTAAACCTTTTTCATAATACTGAATTGCTTTTTGATATTCTCCCAAGCTGAGATAGGCATTGCCCATATTGCCATTGTTACTTGCTATTCCTGACTGATCCCCAATGGCGGTGCTTAATTCTAAACCTTTTTCATAATACTGAATTGCTTTTTGATATTCTCCCAAGCTTAGATAGGCATTGCCCAAATTGCCATTGCTATTTGCTATTCCTGATTGATCGCCAATGGCGGTGCTTAATTCTAAACCTTTTTCATAATACTGAATTGCTTTTTGATATTCTCCCATATTACGATAGGCATTGCCCATATTGCCATTGTTACTTGCTATTCCTGACTGATCCCCAATGGCGGTGCTTAATTCTAAACCTTTTTCATAATACTGAATTGCTTTTGGATATTCTCCCAAGCTGACATAGGCATTGCCCAAATTGCCATTGTTACATGCTATTCCTGACTGATCCCCAATGGCGGTGCTTAATTCTAAACCTTTTTCATAATACTGAATTGCTTTTTGATATTCTCCCAAGCTGAGATAGGCATTGCCCAAATTGCCATTCTGACTTGCTATTCCTGACTGATCCCCAATGGCGGTGCTTAATTCTAAACATTTTTCATAATACTGAAATGCTTTTTGATATTCTCCTAAGCTGAGATAGGCATTGCCCAAATTTCCATTGTTACTTGCTATTCCTGACTGATCCCCAATGGCGGTGCTTAATTCTAAACCTTTTTCATAATACTGAATTGCTTTTTGATATTCTCCCATATTACGATAGGCATTGCCCAAATTGCCATTGTTACTTGCTATTCCTAACAGATCCCCAATGGCAGTGTTTAATTGTAAACCTGTTTCATTATACTGAATTGCTTTTTGATATTCTCCCAAGTGGAGATAGGCATTGCCCAAATTGCCATTGTTACTTGCTATTCCTGACTGATCCCCAATGGCGGTGCTTAATTCTAAACCTTTTTCAAAATACTGAATTGCTTTTTGATATTCTCCCAAACTGAGATAGGCATTGCCTAAATTGCCACAGTTATTAGCTATCCCTGACCGATCTTCAATTGCAGTGCTTATTTTCAAACCTTCTTCGAGACAGTTGATTGCTTTTTTATACTTTCCAATGCAACGATAAACACAACCCAAGAGGCAATTGCTACTGGCTATTATTGATGGCTTGCGAATATTAGTGCTTATTTCTAAACTTGTTTTACAATATTGTATGGCAGGATAGTATTGGGATAATTTATAGTGAGTATTGGCTAGATCCAAATTGCTTTTTATTCTTCCTGACAAATCTCCAATTTCACTTTGAATTTCTAAAGTTTTTTTATAGTGCTCTATAGCCTTTTCATAGTTATCTTTACTGTCATAAGCGTCGGCCACAAGGTCACTGAATTTTGCTATACCCAACGGGTCACGATTAGCAATGCTAGCTTCTAAACGTTTTTTCAGATAGTGTATGCTTGTTGTGGAATCCATTGTGATCTGAAGAAAAGCAGGAAACATGCTGAATTTATTGCATTGATAGTTCATTAATTATCTTTTAATCATGAACTTTTTATTATAAGATTGCGTTTGTATTATACTCAGTCTGTTTCAAAACAGATGGCTAAATTGATTGTCGGATGGGGGTGGTTAAATTGTTAGATTGAAGCTTGGAAGGGGTGTGAATTAATTTTTAGTGCCAGCCTCCTGCTTTAAGATGACGGAAACTTTAGAATTTTTAAAATTCCTAATGTTTTTAAGCTATAGAGCTTAGAAATTGATCTGTGAGCAGGAAAAATTTCAAATGAAAATCTTTAATTTGAGCAAGTTATCAAGTTAAGTAATTTCCGAAATCTTTTTTGCTGAGGGGTATAGGCATGTATAAGACTAAAGTAATTCCGAATAAAGTGTGCATAATTAGACTTTACACAATTAAATACTGTATATTTCGAGTCATTTGACTCATTTTCAGCAGAAATTTTACAAGTATGGCGTTAACTATAAGCGCGTACTATTTAAATTAAACTTGGTATTCGTCAGCAAAAATTACGTAAGCAAATTAATTTAACGATTACGTTACAAGTTCTCTGCTGTTATATTGTTCAGCGGTATTAATTAAACAACTGCAGTTCTCTGCTTGCCTTTAGTCCATTATTTAATATGCAAGCAGAGAACTGCAGTTGTTTAGAACTTTCGTGATCTATTACAGTACAGAAAAACACGAAAAAATGAAATCTATTTGTTCTATATAATCATAGATATTAGAAAGGGGAATGGATTAGCAACGCTATTCAATACTATACACGATCTTCGGTTCAATTATTTTGAATAAACCGGAAACAAACATTGCACAACTCGCTATGTGTGACAATTATTTACACTTGATTTCCGGTTTAAATTAATCAAGTTGATATCACGTGAGGTTATGGCGTGATCTTTTGCAATTGGAGATAGGAGTTATACTCGGAGCATTTTGTGCTGTAAAATAAAAACCATTTTTATACTAGAAACGGAAACCTGAAACACTATGGTAATTATGCGCATAAACAAAATTGAGTTCATGAGCATAATTACTATACAAGTTGGGCGATCTTTGATTCCGGTGTGCTCAACTGAAGATAAAATATAGATAACAAAAGAGTTGCCAATCCATCACGTTTTCTATATATGATATAATATATGATATTTTCTATATATGATATAATAAAAAACTCAAATTTCTAGGGAAAAACCCGCGAAGTAATCTTGCTTAATTACATCACACGATTGGATGACGTCATCTGTGCGTGTGTACCGTAGTAACACGCAGCTCTAGGCCAATGAAATCCAGAATGAACACTTATTATATAAATATAAAATATTTTGTCACTTTTACTGTACTTATTTTTTATTCTCTCCATTTTTACTGGCTATTCACTCTCCGTGTTAACTGGTGGCAATAAATACCGATGCCTGCAAACAACAGTGCATACTCCCTTTGCAAAATCATACGAGAATAATTTATTAAGCGTCTTCCTTGAATTAATTATAAAGTTACAAAAATGAAATGCGAAAAACTGAAACAAAAAATTCTTTAATTAACATATCTCTGTAGTAGTTGAAAAGTGCTAAGCATATTAATACTGTAATTCAAGGTCGATACCAAACCGGCTATATATATAACTTTGTTGTTCATATCCCTGTCCGTAATTATTTGAATGATTCCTTTTTAATGCCAAGTAAAATTTTCACTTTTTCAGTGGCCAAGGTAAAAATTAGACTGCGCACAACGACCACATCTAAGGTATATGTATGTAGAGGGAGGTCTCATTAAATAAAATGGGTAGACTTGTAGTGTGTGATAAGCGTAGACTAAATTCCTTGCAGCCTCTGTTGATAACGAATTTGTTTTAGTCTTTAGAATAATTGAAACCAGACGTCTATATCCGACATTTTTTTGAAAGAATGAAATCAGAAATTTAGTACGTACACAGTCACAAGTGGCAGCAAGCAATATGTGCGTCTTGAAATTTCGCTACTTGCAACGTGTCTAGATACGAAAAATTTACGGCACATTTATTCGTAGGATTTGAACTTAAGTTTACTTTGACTACTTTACGCAACCGAACTAAACAATTAAGTTGCTAGGACTAACGTAGTTGCAAACTTTTCTCACAATATTTTGAAACATTTAGCCCATAGGCAAATACATGGCCAGAACACACGCTACTTGTCGAGAAAAAATCCATGACTTCATTGCGAAGAAAACTGCGAACGTTTGAGAATGATGCTCTATGCGACTTGCCTTACTTTCGTTATCGTTGCTTTACAAGCAGCTGGAAAAATTTTCCCGCGGCGTAACATTGTTTTTAAACAAATTAGAAATTTGTTTAACACTGTGAAATAAAAACACTTACCCTTTATGGATTTTAGTAAGTTGATTTTCGTAGCAGCTTCTCAACCAGCTTTGAAAGCTTCTGTGTTTCGTGGCAGGTTCATCCTGATTTCGCTAACGAATGTGGCTGATACTTAGAAACGCAATAATTTACAGTTGACTTCATTCTCAGTCATCCAATAGTAAGCGAACATACAGGTAAAAACGTTCATTCGGTATTCTCATTGGTTAACTGTCTGATTTTGTTTATCAATGTATTTATTTTAAGTGAACGCGGATAGACGCCGCGCTTGAATAAACGCGTTGTTTTTGTTATCGGCGTTTATTCAAAACAATAATAATTTTGGAGCTTCAATACTTTAGAAATGTAAAAGTTACGATTATAAATTGGAATTAAACAATAGATTAATAGTCTATGCTGCAAAATTCAGAATAAACGCTGCCTGCAAGTAAAAGTACGACCTATAGTTGATGATAAATTTTTCTCAACTGTTCCCGTCTTGGGTTTCGACATGTGTGTATGAATCCCACTCGAGATTATTTATTGAAATGATTTTAATATCCGTCGTCACCGTACTTACCCGTGTGGATGGTTAGGTGCAGACGCGGTTAGTTAAAGTCTGGCATTTGTGTTACTTGGATTCAGGTCCGAGTCATGTGAATCTGTACAGCGAGGGCCTGACCACCGAAACGTCTGCACCTTATCACACCGAACTGAGTTCGATGGAAGTTAACGCACAAAGTTAGGCTATATGTCAATAAAAAATATGATATTTGCTTGCGAATAGGAGTTTTATGTCTGTCATCTTGTTATCATTTAGTGATAATAAGGAAACGAACTCTGCCAAGGGTGCGGAGGAAACCTGCATCTCAAAGATAAACTTTAGCTGTAGGCCAATAGTTGTACTGATGTGACATTTAGATAATAATTATATACAAGGGGTTATATAATAGACACCCACAAACTAATTCCGTTCAGTTGCTTAAAGTCAGCTACGAGTGAAGTGAGACAATCTCTAGAAGTAGCGAACTTTTTCATCCCACCTCCTCCCCATATCTGCATCAAGTACTTATTGGTGAGGGGGGTTATTGGGGCGTAATTTTGGCCCTCACCTTACTGGGCAAAACAATGTTGACACTTATGTAAAAAGTATAGTTAATCATTTCTGTTAAAGTTAATAAATATTAATTATTTCTAATAATAAAATGGCTAGGGGTAACTGTAACCCCTAGCTCAAAATATCCCAAAACTCGCGTTTGGTTTTTTATTTGCCCAGTAACGAGCTGCGGAAATGCAACATCTACAGTACGGAAATTATGATATAAGATATATGGTTTACGTTCGCAAGATGGCAGACATAAAAAATTTTTTCTAACTCTATTTCCTGCAAATTGCTGCAGCTGGCTTTATTAGCTAGCGAATGCTCCCACTGCACGACTGATGCTCTTATCTATCCAGCTCAGCAGGAGGGTCACTCAGACCCAGATCGCGCGCTGGTTCCTAACATATTAACCTTGGTTACTACGTAACCTCATTAAACACGGTAGTCATTCAGCTGTCGCTGATTTTCAATGGGCCGTGTATATAAGATAACAACTTACAATGATTGTGAAGCCTAACTACTCATCGGCTTGCCTTAAAATAGGGAAGATTAAATCGCCGCTCTATAACAAAAACCTGTGTAAGGAAATTTGTGTTAGGTTTTGCAAGTGACAGTTGATCAAAATTTCTTCTTAAATTGTATATTTCATTCGAACAACGATTAAATAATTTAGTAAGATTTACGCAGGCGAAGTATGACCTATAGTTGATGATAAACTGTTCCCGTTGAATTTCGACATGTGTGTGTGAATCTCACTCTAGATTTAAGACAAAATATAACTCGTCGAATATCCGCCGTCACCGGCAATGAAAAATTCATAAATTAGTTCATAAACATTTAAAGAAATATCGAAATTAAATATGACTACATGAAATCAGTTCATGCACTGATTTTAGCATATACAGATTTAGTACGTGAATGAAATTCACCATTTTCTAAACAATCTTCAATTTTGACCGTATAATAGACGTCAATTCCTTCCGAGTCTCATTCCAGAGCGAAATCTCCATCCACGTTTAGATGATTTCGGGACAACCTTTCATGCCGGATCAAGTGTTCGCCCGGAATGAAACATGGAATGAACTCAATCCGGAATGGTTTTTGGGCCTCCCTTGACAGGGGGTTGACCAAAATAGAGAAAAAGAACTTTTGAAAAGATTGTACTGTATAATATGAGCGGTTAATATTGCCCCCCCCCCCCCGCTACAGTGATTATCATTTTGAACGAAATTTCCTTTAAACTGTGAATGTCCTGGTAGGAGTTAGCCAATAATGGTTCAAACCAGTCACAATTCAACGACCAATATGTTGTGTTATCTTCTCATTGTTCTTAAAATTCCACTGCCCTTCATGCCTTGCAAACACGAATATTTTTACATTCTTTCATCTTTTTGAGGAAGAATTAACGTTGACTAAACGTCTCGCTCAGCATGTTTGTCTATACTGCGAAGCTACGTGATTATTTATCAAGAATAGGTCGTGTCTAAAATATAAATACTGATCTGTAAAATATTTCCAACTTAGCGGATGGTAATGGAAAGAAACTCAGAAGCTCATCATGCTATGTACTTGAAAAGTCATTCTGTGAGAGAGGAGGATAAAAGGCACGAAGGTTAGTGTAACTATTTGCTTTTATTTTTTATCTTTCTTCTTGATTTAAGCTTGTTCGTCAATAGCGACATATATAAGCGGAAGCAACGTGACAAAGGATAACTTTTCCTCAGAGGTTTACGAAGACAAAGCAGGAAAAATTTTCTTTTCAATTTGCTTTTTTCTACGTCATGCTCGTAGTGCTTGTGCTTCAGTCGATGCTCATGTCGCACACTTCATTTCTTGGTTTCTTCTTTTGTTTTACCTTGTGCTTATGTCGCTAGTGAGGACCAGACTTTAATAATTGTAATTCTTCACTTGCACGTCGACATCTTTGTGGTAAAGCACAAAATAATATCATTTTTATCGATCCTAATGTGGGCAACAACCACGGTGGGCGAGCAACATTCTCCCGAGAGATTGGTTGAAAATCGAAATTTATATCTTCACTTCGATTATCGTTTCAAAGCCAGTTTCAGGATTCGCGCGAAGACATTTTATGAAATAGGGACTGGACAATGTTAATAACAGTATTGCTTTATCTCTTAATTTGCTTTATTCATGCATTTTTTCCACCTGAATTATTGAAAAGATTACATCGCTAACTATCAAAAGGCACATCTAAGATCACATTAGATAACAGATAACAGTTCAAAACTGCGTGCTTTCCACATCATATAGAGGTAATTAACAACGTTTGAAAGACAACCAGGTTAATTTTTTTAAAAAATGTAGACAGTATTTGGTGACAGAGAATGTTAGTGCTCAGTAGCGTAGCCAGCCTGAAGATGCAAATATTTCCATGTTCATTAACTGTCACGACAATCAATTTCTAATGGCAAGAATATGATGATAATTTGAAATTTGCATGGGCAGGGCTATAGGATTTTCGGGCTGACTACACTACTATTATAGAGAGATGATTTTCGAGGCTTCCTGTGTACGGACTAAGTGAACGCATGTTATAAATTTGTTCTCATTTGAGTCCATTCATATTTCATGCTCAGATTTTGTCTAAGCAATTTGTCTCAGCGTAGGTACACTACACAATAGACAGATATAAGAAAAATTAAAGAAACCAGCCATCTTTAGATTTTAACAATATATTTTAACAAATTGCAAATCATATACATTAATTTCTTAAACAAAACTAATGCATGCAAAGTTCTGTGAATGATATATACTATATTGTTAATGAGATTTGTCCACAAATTTTGATGTCCACAAATTACTTTTCATTCAAACACTCTAACATTAGTACAGCCAGCAACAGATGTTGAACTTCAAATTAGTGTTCTCGTAAATAAATAAACTAAGTAATCATCACAATTTGAATTGTTTTTTGTGTTTTAATAATAATAAATTATTCGAAAGGCGTCAGAATATGAAAGGCATGCATGTAAGCCGAATTACGTGCATATAAACGAAACAGGATCTTTTTGCAAGCATTTATATTTAAACATGCAAAAATTACTTTAATAATGATACAAAACTTTAAAATATAACAATAGAGTTGACGTTCGCGGGCCAAAAACATATTTATGCCCAAGAACATCAACTCTATTACTATTAAAATAACTTTAAAGCCCTTTTAACGTTTAACTTTAACTTTGTTTTTCAAAAAAACAACTACACTTAAATGGCTTCCGACTATTTATACATTGGCTATTACGTCAGCGGGCTAAAATGTATTTTAGCCCGCTGATTTGTTTATTTTAGCCCGCAAAATACGTCACAATGCTCGCCAAAGTTATTATAATTCTTGTTTTATGCTGCAATATCTGTACAAGCTTGTGCACCTCTGTCACTTTCCCACACCTCCGACACAAATTAACAATTAGATTACAAAGCCGAATCAAAACCGAGTGTTAGTAATCTAACTGTTGTGATCCTTCTCACAGATCAAACAAAATATTCCACAGTAGAAAGTTGAGTTTCAGCCATTTTGCGATGGGAAAATGATTGTTTTGCAATACTCGCTATCTATCGAGCAATAGATGGCGAGTAGAGTAGCCAATCAAATTTTAGCATTTGCAATAGCATGCTAGTATGATTCTACTAATTGTAGCAATAGAATGGTGAATAATATCAGACACTATCGCTATAGCCTTCTAAAACTAATTGGTTATATTTAGAAAGAAAATTTTTACTTAAAATGTTCTTAGTTACCGACCGTTAACAACATTGCAAGCAACGTGCGTGGACTAGTTTGTAGACTGTCACAATCCTTTTCGTGGCGAGTGATTTTGCAATGTTGAGTTTCTGTTAACAGATTTCACCTCGTAAAGCATCCAAGCGTGTAAAGCATCCAACACGACAGTTGCGCTCTTTCCGAATGTACATAGCCCTAGTCATCATGCCCATGATCACTTTCATCTCAGCTGATCATTCAAAATATTTTGAAAAGCATGACAACAAGAGTTAACTGTCGATTCTTTCCGGCGTTTTTATGACCAGGATGTACAAGTTCAACGTTGTTTAAAGACAACCATTAAGATAGCGGCTGCGACACCAGTAAGAATATTCAGTATGTGATGGGCTAACCAGTGCTATGATGTCACAGATCACCAGTATTATACCGTTATGGTAGTTCTTTAAATGAAGTAAATATTTGCATTTTCCTTCGTAAAACTTTGTAGCTTTCTTTAAATTTTCTTGAACAAATGTTTCAGTTATTAGTATTCGCTCATTGGATGCTCGAGTGGACATCCATTTTGCGTGCTCTTTTGAATTTGCAATTCTCTTAATATAACTATAGTTATTGGCGAACACGAAGGCTAGACGCGGAATAGATATCCTTCGTGGAAATAATCAGTTGAAATCTTCAATAATGAGTTTTCGTCGCAGAAACATCGATTCATTTCTACTATTCATTTCTTCATTCACTCAGGATACGTAGGAATAACTACCGTCGTTCCTTTGTCAAAGATCAGAATGAACCGCAATGTTGGATTTCTCGTTATGATATTTCTTTGAACTTATAATATATTCTTGTGAACTTTAACGTTACTTTTCCCAAAATACACGACAAAACACTGAGCACTAATATCGTATGTCTGTTGTCCGTGTTGAAAGTTTTCAAATGAGTTCTGTTTCCATTTCAAGATAGTGATCCAATCATATGATCTTACTGCTTGCTCCATCTATTTTCTTCCATCGTCGATCTTCCACCACGCACGTTGCAGAATGTTGTTCAATGTTCTCTTTTCTCAATCACTTAAATACTGGACTGTATGTGCTACATACTTTAATGTGATTTCTGTATTAGAAATAAAAAATTTAGCCTTTCTGGTTCTATCGCCCAATGAAAGTCTATAAAAACTGTACAAAAAATGAATGCCAACAAAAACAAGTGCATTTTGCATCTAATTTCATCTTACAGCTAAGGATATCATTTGAAAGCTTTTATTCAATATCATGGCTATCACAACACAAAAAATTGACACCATTGAAACGTTGGTCAATTTTTGTCAGTCAAGTTCACATAGACTTTCTTCGGGTTCTTAGTTGCTAGACTATAGTGTCTGATATGAATACGAATATCAACTACTATTCATCTCAAAAATATCTAAAGGAACAACGTTAGCAGCGTTAAATCAAATATGTGGCAACTTTTGAGAGCGAAGTTTAAATCGACATAAATTATTGATTTTATGTTTGTTGGGAGTTTATTAAACCAATAAACACGTCAATGGTTAGCTTCTCGCAAAGAAAAGAAGATAAATTCAAACAATTTCACATGAAAAAGTTTTTTATCTTGACACCAATTTTCACTGGGTTTCTGCAACGTTGTTTCCACCAGCAAAGTTTTAAAAGCCAGCAAATACTCTATCATTCGTTGACAACCACATTGAAATGATAAGATAGGATTAATGTTAGTAAACATTAACTATCTTTTAAATGACACATTTAAGCATTCAATTATACAATAGAGTTTACAACGTTAAGTGCAACGAAAACAGAATATTTGCTGGCGCACAGCTGGATTCGCATGTAGTTCAGATTTCCAAGCCATATATCTTTCTATGGTCTTTTGCTTTTTTTCCGCGTAATGATTTCGTCTTAAGATCGTTTTAGTTCACCCATGATTTTAGGTAATTTTCTGCAACTAAAACTGTGCAAAAAATATATCTAGAAATATCTGTTTTTCTCAGGATTTACTTACCAGAATTATGTCTTCCTGTAATCTTCTTGCTTTTTTAACAACTTTGGTCAATTTGTAGGACTGTAATAAGAATCTGATTTTTCACTTATCAATGTACAAAAACTCACAAAGTAAAATTGAACTATTCTTCAGTACCTATTTCCTCCTTGTGCATTCTGCAGCTCTTATTCAGCAACGTACAACAAGACTACCTCCTACACAGTTTCTAACAACTAAAACTACGTTTTTCCTATCACATACATCTAACAAGTAAGCTCACTATTGCATGAAGCAAAAATTATCCAGTTTATTTTAACGTATCCAAGAACGTTCAGCTATTAAAACAGAACTAATATGGTTTCATATTTTACTCTGCTTGTGCATTTATTTTAATACTATTAAATAATTATATCATATGTTTTGATGTAAATAGTACATAGTTAGTGTTGCATATATGCATATATGTGATTTAAAATTGCAGGACCCCACTGAAAAACACTTCGGTGATGTGGGTATCCTGGGTAAACATGAAGATAATGAAATGATAATAGCTTAGCAATAATAACTTGCTGAAAAAAGATCTCAAACGTGATAGTCAATACAATAAGCTGTCGTGGTTTGTGTGTGAACTAGCTGAAAAATGTCTGGGACAGTCCCTGTATAGGGGACGTGAAGAGACCATTCTGTCTGAGGGGAGAGGAGTTGTTCTTCTACAGATTTTTTTAAATCAGGTACAATTATAGAATACCTGGCCACATAGGGTCGGGATTGGGGTACGTGTTACGACTTGGATCAGAGTCGTTCTAAGAGGTCGTCTTAAGTTACCGAACAGACTAATTATGTCGATCAATTTCCGCCCGATTTCCAATCAATTTATCGCCAAGTCTTGTTTTTGGGATATCTCTTCCCCACGCTCTGTGCACCAAAACATATCCCACCCTGAAAATTATATCACCTATCCATCCAGCTTATATTATGAGCGCAAATATTAGGGCATTACAGGGCAGTGAACTCTAATACAACTGGAACGATAACTCTTATGTTTTCGTCCTATGATCGGACGAAGCCAAATTTGAAGCAAAAGGCGGGAACCGCGCGGGGAAAATGGCTTGTTCGAAAGGACTGGGGAAAGTTACGAGGAGTGAAAAGTTTGTTTTTGAGCGAAAATATACATGAAAAATGAGAATTTTCATCACAAGACTTCAATTTTAAAGATTCGATCCTGGTTTTCTGGATATTCCTGACTATTCTACACATAGTTACAGAAAAAATTGAGGGCTATCAGTTTTTTACTCTGGAAAATGACGAAAGTTTCAACGTGCCGAAGCAAACTACGAAGCAAACTACGCTCTTCAACTCAAGAATATATTGCTTTAAAACATTTCAACACTTCCAAAACTTATCTTGTGCTAAAGTCCAGGTATCGTTGTTTATTTTGAGCTTTTAGTCTTTGCTGTAGCCCTTTTAAAACGTGAGTAAATCGAGGTTTTCAAAGTGGTGTATTTGTATGGTTGATTTAAAAATACGTATAAAACTTATATTTTTCGTCAGATAGCATTAGTTTTAAAGCTTTAAACTTCGGTTACGGATAGTTCTTGGCAGCCTCTTCCATCTAACGGTTAAAACTCGAAAGGTATCAGTTGTTTAAAAAAGATATTTCATCACAAAGTTTTTGCCGAAACTGTTTTTCATTTTTAGCAGCCAAAAAATATTTTAAAATCTTACTCGACGTCCTAGAAAGTTGAGGTACATGAAATTTCAATCTACCTAGAAAATATTTAGCACCTAACTGGCTCTAAAACACGAAGTTAAAGGGTCCAAAAGAGCTTTTGAAAATAGGTCATATTTTGGTGGCTTGGCCTTCATGGCGGCCTTCAATTTGGCTTCAAAGATGGCGGCCAAGTTATCGTTCCAGTCTTTTTTGAGTTCACTGTTACAGGGTAAGTTCTGCCACTGGAGGATATTTATAGGGTGGCTTAGGGATTTCAAGTGGTTTCAATATGGCGGCAAAATTGTAAGTTTTCAAACATTTCGAGTAAAATTCGACAAAAACTCAGAAGCTCGTCATGTTATGTAGTTGAAACGTCATTCTCGAAGACAGGAAAGGAAACGTACGTTTAACACGAGGGCGCAATTGTCTTAAATGTGCCATCATACTGCACAAAGGCTGGTTTTATCGCTCTTTATTAATAAATAGCACGTGCTTTATTTTTAGTCGTTCTTTATACAGTCGAGTCATATACGTAGATTCAGTTATTTTAACACTAGAGTGTTTAGGTTTTGCTACAAAGCACGATATTTTCATCCTTGCTAAGAAAAATAGAAATGTATATCGTCGCTTAGATTATCCTCCAAAGCCAACGCTTTGTAGTTTCTGCTAAGCGGTGTGCAAAATATCGCGTTTTCAATGTTCCCCAGGCGGCGAAGACATCTTGAAAGGATGAATTGTTACTTGAATTGTTGCAAACATGGCGTCACTATAAACTATGAAAAGGGATATTTCACGTCAACGGCTGACTGTATTAGAGCGGTGATATTATAATTGTAGAACCAACCTTTATGAAATATAAATATAAAATAACACTAAAGGCAGCCGAGCCTGCAGAGGAACCATCGAAGGTAAACTTTGGGAACGCAGCTGTTAGGGGGGGGGGTGATTCATTGTTCACTCATTCAAGATGTCCCAGCCCAAAAATATACGGTCTTTTTAAGCGAGTTTTTTAATCCTTTCGCCTCTAAAAGTATTTTACAAATCATTTCAGTTTGCCAAAAAATGTGGTATATGCTATGTTTCCCGACAGTATTTAGCGATAGCGAGTGTTTGTGATCAGTAGCTTCGCCAGTTGAACGATTTAGTCCCGCCATGCAAATATTTCTATTTTGATTGACTGTGAAAACACTCAATTTCTAAAGAAATGAATGATAATAATTTGAAATTTGCATAGCGGAACTAGATCGTCTGCAGTCTGACTACACCACTATTGTAGTCACTATAGTGGTTATAATTTTTGAGTCTTCCTGCGCAATGAACAAGTGAACGCCCCTTATCAATTTGTTCCATTTGAATCCATGCGTATTTCAAGCTCAGATTTAGTCTAACGAATTATTATAAAGTGAAGAAACACCAGACAAGAGAAAGATTTAAGGAAAACTAAAGGAACTAGTCGTCTTTAGATTTTACAATATATTTTAACAAATTCCAAATCATATACATTGTTGTCTTAAACAATATTAATACATGCAAAGTTTTATGAATGATATACACTATTATGAGTTTTTGTCTACAAATTACTTTTCTCCGCAACTAACGCTATAACGTTGATATAACCAGCTACTGATACTGAACTTCAAAGTGTTTCGTAAATAAACAAACTAATTAGTTAGTAAAACTAGAACTGTATTTCGTCTTTCAATGATGATAAATTCTTTGAAAGGCGTCAGAATGTCAAAGGCATGTAAGCTGAATTTATAAGAATGAACGCAACAGGACGTCATTTTTCAAACGATGTTTTCTTACAAGCATTTATGAGATACATGCAAAAATTATTTCAATAGTGATAAGAAACGACACTTTAAAATTCTTATTTTTATGCCCTGAAACCTGCATAAGCTTGTACACCTCTGTCTCTTTCCAAAACCTCCGACACAAATTAACAATTAGATTACGAAACCCGAATTAACTATCCCTACATAGAAATTGGAAGTAATCCATAATTGTTCTAGTAGAATCACAGATCAAACGAAATATTCTTCAATGTAAAATTAAGTTTAAAGCCACTTTATGGCAGGAAAAGTGATTGTTTTGCAGTACTCGCTATCTATCGAGGAATAGATAACGAGTAGAGGCCCTAGATAGATGTTGGTTTTGGCTGTCGTTGTTTTTATAGTTTGTCTGAGTTAGGATTCATTTACTTAATCAGTTTAGTTGCTACAAATTTTGTGATCCTTACTCACAAGTGATCTGATCCATGCGATTTTGTAAGACCAAGGAGTAAAACTAGAAAAATGTATATATTGTCCTGTGTTAGTGTTTTTCCGAAAAATTGTTGTACCATCAGAAGTTTGACATCCAGAAAATGAACGTCGTTTTTGTTGATGAATTTTTCATGTGTCAATCGGATATCTGGGTGATAGCTATTCAACTTGTCCAGTATCAAATCAATGATCTTATCACATCGATCCCATCATATATTGGATCTTATTATAACTAGGTCATCAAGACACACGGCCTACTTTATTCCTATCAGACCATTGCCTTGTGGAGTGTAATTTAGGTATCTTGCGTCCCAGCATTTCTAACATTACCAAGAAGGAAGTTCAGTTCGGTTTAGAGGCAAATTAATTTAAACTCCTTTATATACTGCATGTATACTGTAAAATGGATCCTATTCCAACATGGTTACTCAAGTTATGTGTTAATGAATTATCGCTCATCATCACACAGATTATCAACCTATCTCTTAATCAAGGTTGTGCTTCTGTATCATGGAAAAGTGCTCTTTTGAGGCCTATTTTTGGAGAAACCAGGCTTGGAGGTACAATACGAAAACTTCAGACCAACCTTCAATTTGTTTCAAAGATTGCAGAAAAAGCAGTAGTCGGGGAACATTGGGAAGAACATGCTCCTCTCCCGGTTAATCAATCAGAATATAGAAAGTTTCACTCCACAGAAAAGGCCCTGGTTAAAGTTCAAAGTGATATTCTGATGAGCATGGATCAACGAGAGGTGACCTTGCTTGTGCTGCTTGACCTGAGGGCGGCTTTTAATACAGTGGACCACAAGATTATGTTGGAAGTATTGGAATTTGAATTTGGTCTAAGCGAAAATTAATTTCAATGATTAAATCCTTTTTATCAGACAGACAACAGTTTGTCTGTATTAACCAAGTCGAATCAAGAAGTTTTGACCTAAGTTATGGAGTGCCTCAAGGAAGCTGCCTTGGCCCCTTTTTGTTCCTTTTTTATGTAGCAAAGTTATTTGAAATTGTTAACAAGCACTTGATGATTCACAGCTATATTTGTCTTTTCGTCCTGATTTGCCAGATAGTCAGGATGAAGCTGTAAAGCGCGTCCAAAATTGTATAACTGATGCCGGTGCATGGCTTGTTTCCCAGAAGTTACGTTTCAATGATTTCAAAACTGAATTTTTAACTGTTGGCACTTATCAACAATCAAGAAAAGTAGACATCGATTCTGTTCGTGTAGGAGACGTTGACACTATTCATGTTAAAAGCGTCCGCAATTCGGGGGCGTAGTTTGATGAGAACATGGTATGGACGTACACGTAGGGAAGGTGTGTGGTTAAACGTTTAGAGCTCTTTATAAAATCAGACAAATAAGAAAGTTCCTCTCAATCGAGTCGACCAAAATTTTGGTACATGCATTTGTGACGTCCTATTTAGACTGTTGGAACGCCCTCTTCGTTGGAATTCCACAGTATCAGATTCAACGTTACAGATGGTACTTAATGCTGCAGCAAGAATGACATATTTGACATCCAAGGTTGCCCATATAACTCCAGTTCTCATGAGTCTTCATTGGTTGCCAGTAAAATTTAAAGTAGAGTTTAAGAATATAACTCCGTTTCTGATGAATCTTTATTGGTTGCCAGTAAAATTTAGACTGGAGTTTAAAATCGCCCTACTAGTGTTTAAAGCACTCCACGGAATTGCACCTTGTTATATCAGAGATCTGCTGTCCTTCAAATATGAAAGCACCTATCAATTAAGATCAGATGATCTTTCTTTGTTACAGGTGCCGAAAACAAATGCCAAGACTCTTGGAGATAGAACAATTAAATATGCTTGCCCGTCAATTTGGAACCTGCTTCCTATTTCAGTAAGAAAATGTAAAACTTTAGATTCTTTTAAAACTCAACTAAAGACCTTTCTGTTTAGAAAAGCGTTTGATATGACATCTTAGTGGAATTATATAAGATTTTAGTCAATAAAAAGTGTAAATAGTTGGAGTGGTTGACTGGTTGTTAGGAAATTTTATGGTATTACTGTACAGCGCTTTAGAATTTTTTATCATAAATTAAGTGCTAAATTTAAATACATGTATAATAATAATAATAATAAACATACAATCATGTATATTACAATATTTAACAGATTGATTTATAATAGCATCACGACGTTGGATTCGCAAGACTTCGCGCCAGAGAACTACAAGTTCATCAGTTCACTACATCAGTTCAGTTCAAGTGCAATGCTTAAAATTTAATTAATCCGCAATTTATTTTAATTCATCACAAGTGCGTTCTATAAACTACAAGTTTGATAACGAACGGCCACCACACGAGACGACAAATCGCCGCAACACGTAGCTACAATTCTGTCGCGGCGTCAAAGGTTTCATGCATTAAAACTCTCATGTTCAGACGATGAAATTTGTTGTTGCGACGCGTTACAGCAACACTTCGCAGCATTGGTCGCCTCGTGCAGTGTTCTGGTCTTTACATCTTGGGAAAATATATTTTGTTGCATTATTGGATGATAACCTTATTGCTCTGTGTGCAGCATAGAGGGAAAATAGATGATTATGTCACAATATGAGTGACTAACCCTAACTGAGGAAAATGGCAATGTATTTTTCATCGGCTTATTGATAGAAAACTTTTAAGTAATTGTAACATCCGCTGTTAGTTTTCTGGTAACATGCTTAGTTTCTGAAATATTAAAACACACATGACATTATCCATCCGCCATCTTGTTTTATAATTAGGTCCATTTTAATGACGTCAAAACCTGGGTGGACTGTATAAGACTTGCAGCCAATGAGTTATATGTTACTGAAATTTTCTTGAACATTTCGCAATACATACAAATTCAGTTGGGTTTTGACGTTTAACATGCTTGTTAATTGAATGTTCAAAAGAACAAGACGTTCCGCAGAGTGTTCACTCGCTGGGGCTTTACAAACAGGACTTGAACAGGAAGTATAATGAGATTAATTAAAAAATGAAGTAATTACGTCGTTTACGACGTGAGGAATATGAATATAATCGGACAGTAAATAAGCAAACATGTTAGAGAGAACGTTTTTATATACGTGTAGGTTACGTAATGGCTTTTTACGTCTCCTGAGTTGGACAAGGAAAGATCGAGATGCACCATGTGCACATTTTCTTCTGGGTAGACGGGCGCCTAACTAGGTGTTTTGTTTGAATATTGAAAAGGTCTACTATTTTTATACACCGTATCTATATAAGCATAATGACAGTCGTGTTGTTTATTGTGAATTAAAAGCAAACCTTACCTTGGGTTCACTCAATATTCTTTTTTGACGAAGACTATTTCTACCAAACTCTCTAATTTACTTCATCAAATCAGGGTTTTGCGTTTTTACGTACCCGAATTCTCACCCGAAGGTAGATTATAGGCACTGATTGTAGATTCGTGGATATTATTATAAATCGACCAGGTTCGAAATCGCTCAGCATCTTTTATGGTACGTCTATTAAGGCAAGTGCCGTGCCATGCGAGGTGAACTGAAAACGTGGTTGAAAAGTTAAGCATCAAATATAAAATACATGTGGGTATCTCCATTTGCGAGTGCGAACAATCTTTGATGAAATTTTCTAGTACAATTGATTAAGTTTTCAAATTTCCGGAATATATCCTAAAACACAGGGTCATTCATAAAAAATTTGGGCGAAAATTGGCAGGACGTTTATGGATAATTTGGGTAAAAATCAGGACGTCATTAATATTCATTTCTTGGCTATCCGTGAAGATCTGACATCGGAGATCTTCGATCCACTACCGAAGACGAAAACCATACTCGCGGGGCATACTGCCCCAGCGAGTAAAAAACAGTGAACTCAATATAACTCGACAAAATTCATTTAAATAAAAAGCATTTACAGCCAAGAGTGGCGATCGTCACGGCGGCAGAAGTTATTTTGGAATTCGGATTGTTTTTCTTGTTTTTTGTCCGGGTATTTTAAGATTATTGGCTCTTTTTCCTTTAATTAGGGTGGCTTCTGCGTATTTCAAGTGCTCTAAGACAAGGACAAGTAAAAACCAACACAAGCACAGTTTTGACTACTCTTATTTAATAATACAAAATTTTACAAACCGCGGTTACTTTTTCCGACTTTCCGAAAGATATTACACGACTTTTCGATACGAGTTTTCGAAAACTTTTTACTCTTTTCGTACATCCATGGCTCGGTAATCCAGAAACATCATTGGTTTAAGTCTAAGATCAAGCAACTGTGGTCCGAAGTACAAAAACTTTGTTGAAATAATCTCAATATTTTGAACTGACCTGAGGTCTTTTCGAGCTCCTGTTTCCATATTACAACTTATCATCATAAGAAACTTGATTTCTCTTTATCATTTCGGTATCAACGCAGAATATGACTTCCTTTCAGGCCAAAAAAGAACTTTTCATAGTGAAAAAATACCAGTTTGTATGGATTCATCACTCCTTGTAATTAGCACGCGAGACTGTCGCGAAGCTGAACTCGCGTGAAATGACCCCCAGACACGCGTGTCTGGGGGTCATTTCACGCAAAATTTGGCTTCAAATCCTGTATTACCGGATTAACTGAAGGTAGCCTTCCAGTTATATTGAGTTCACTGGTAAAAAACGGTAATAATTCCGTGTTCTCAGTACGCGAAATTAATCTCCAATCCATTAAAGTTAAAACATGACAAATAAAACGCGCTGGTTAGGATTAGGGTTTGGATTAGGGCTTGGATTAAGATTTATATTAGAACACGGAATTATTACCTAAAAACGTATACCCTGGTTGTGACGTCACGGACGATATCCAAGATGGCGGATGACTAGTGTCCTTCAATATTTCAGAAACTAAGCATGCTTTCAAAATACCACAATAGATGTTACTGTTATTTAAAGGTTCTTACTAATAAGCCAATAAAATATATATTTCTGTTTTCCTTTATTAAAGAAGACTACATCGCCAGTAGAAAATCTTGTATTATGATCATGGTCTGTCGAGAATGGAAGGTTTAGAATACATTTAGTTGTGCGCCTCCACGTTCTTTCGAGCATGTTTATAAGTTCAATAGTTTGTGATGCCTAAATCGGTGAACCATGATCACAACGAGAACGAACCAATGCGAGCTACAACGTCCGTCTAAAAGTTGTAGCCCAGAATTTTGTTAGTTTTAGTTGCTTGCCTATACACTGAATGTTTATTTAAATGTCCTTAGACTCGCCAAAGTTTAAGTTTTGTTCCCAATTTGTCTTCCAGAACCTTCAAAGTTACACAAAGCGGCGAAGCTAAACCGAATAAGTAGTTCCGGGACAGATCAATAAATACACCGTGCAATAAGCCCCAAGCTTTACCATCCTCATCAAATACCAAGGATCCTGAATCACCATGAGAACAGAAAGCGTTTCCACAGTGATTTCGGATGACAAGACAATTACGAGCCCAGAACGGACTAACCTGGCCAATCTCCTGTTTACATTTCACACACTTATATTCTGTCATCTTTTGGTTGCAGTCCATTTCTTTTTCCTGATCGCCATCTAAAAGTTTACAATCCTTACAGAGATAATACGGGACGTGGCAAATTGGAGTGATTGGGGGATCGGTAGGACTATTAAAATTATACGTATTGACAAACAGTTCTTTGTCCGACTGGTCAATAAATGCATCTTTGGTTAATCCTGTCGTTCGCCCCGACTTGTGAAATCTCAGTTCAGAGTAGTCTGTAGAGAGTTTATCAAGGTCTTTCAATTCAACAAAATCACCATTTGGCTTTGAAACATTTTTTCTTTTCTCATAACCGTATAGACCACAATACAAATGCGACATAGATTTCAAATCATCCTCCTCCTCTTTGTGTAATACTGCGATTGCTGCGTCAACAAAAAATTGAACACGTTCTATTTCCACATTCCTTTGCAGACCATCTACGTACTCTCCAATTGCTCTTGGTTTTTTACTTTCGATCTCCTCTAATTTTTCTCGTGCTTCCCTTTCCCTTTTCTCAATATTCCTCATCTTGCGCGGGTAGTTTGTCCTAAGGATGTCCCTGTCTTCTTGTGTTAAACGAAGACCTTCAACACCGGTGTTTAAAACCTGATCTAATTCTTCTACAGCCTCCTCTTTCATCTCAATAAAGTCGCACATAGCAGGCTGAAGGATATCATCACTCTGTGCATCACGAGGATGGAGCACATGCTGGCACGAGAGAATATAATGCTTCCCATTTTCATCTTCCAAAAATCCTCCTAATGTTCCAGCACCATTTGTTCCTTCCACGCCTATTCCGAAGCCAGACTGCAAAGGGCTGACATAGGATGCCTGTAATGCGTCAATTGCTGGTTGATAATACCCTTCGAGAACGTCAAACTCGACATCCTTAAATAAGGGGTCATTGTCGTCTTTTATCTTTTTGATATCGGTTTCCCCAGCGGGAACTTTAGTTTTGCCTAGGACAAATACTGCAACACATGGAATGTCCTCCTCTTTGGAGTCAATTACTTTATAAGACGCTTGGACGGCTGTTACGTTTAACCGTTTATCAAAAAGATGAATATTTTTCTCTATTTTCCTGGACAGAGCTGATAATTCTTCGTCTCGTCGCTTTTCCGACGAGAGAAGTGGCTTTAAAATCTTACCTGGTGGACGTTTTTGAAGGTCAACGACCTTAATGTCATAATTGACAAACTTTTTCTCCGCAGCATCTCTTACTTTATCTGGAATTCCCATGCCATTCGTACTCACATACAAGCACATCGTTATGAACTTGTTGCTGTCACCCTCACTTTCATACGGGATAACTCGAATACAGCAAGGGTGCTCAGACATGAATCGCAAAGCTAATGATCTGGCTTCACTGATCTAAAAAGAATAAACAAAATATTTATATATTGCATTTATAAACGTCTATTGCATAATGCAAGGTGTATCAAAAAGTAGACCCTTCTATTTTAAACGGAGAAACTTACACGACAGAAAACATGATTTCAAATTGCGACGAATTAAGCGATATTTTATTAATAGGTCTCTTTTAAAACTATAATAACGATTGTCTTCTACATATAAATATCCAGTTGTCCAAATCCATGTTAACTCACATATAATTGTATGCTAAGTAAAGTATTTCGATTAATTGGACTGTAAATTAATCGGTGTTCTGGGTTCAGTACATAAATACATTTCTATCACATGCATAAATTTTGGAAAATGAAACGAACAGCGGGCAAAACAACGCATTCAAATAGCACTTATGCGGGTTTTCCCTAAGGCTACTGTCTCACCACCAAGCCTCGCTTAGACGTGCAGAGAACGTATTACGTCAATGCGAGGCTTGGTGGTAAGCACAATAGGCTTAGGGAAAACCTGCATAAGTGCTATTAAGTATGTTTTGTCATCCTCGTTTATTATCAACAGCTCAGATTAAGGTTATAAACAACATGAGAGAAAGGATTACTAAACGAGGAACGAAAGTTGTTATAGATTTTGAATGCCCATAATTCAACGCACCTTTTGCAAATTGCTGGCAGAAGAATGCTTTGTTTTCTCCACTAAAAGCAAGAGGAGACGTCAGTTATGTTGCTGAAATACAGAATAGTGCGAATTTTATGTAAGAACATGCAAATCGTTTCTTGCTGGAGATTTAGTGAATATACTGACGCAATTCATTGGATTTCAGTATTTTAGTCATTATTACAGTATATAGGTTACATGAATGGTATAAGAATTGCTGCGGCTATTTTGAGGATGTGCTATGGGCGGAACCAATATTACTGCCGACCAATAAACGTCAAGTTTCATAATACGAAACAAACACGCAAAAAACGCACGGCGCAGTAAGCCACTCGAATAACGAACAAAAACAACTGGAATTGAACTTGTTTTCTCTTATATTTGAACACACGCATAACACACGTTCATAACATACCTGACATGGCCAGTGTGGCTAAGAAGTCACAAGGGTGACTGCATGACAGAACGCAAATGAAAGGGCTACATATAACAATAAAGCTGATGTTCTACTCGAGTAACTATGAAACTTCTAGCCTCATTCATAATATAGCTACTAATACTCTCCGGCGATAATTTCAGGGTTCGTACATGTAAATAAAAGAAAAATTCAAAAATGTTCTAAGAACTTTCAAGGTCATATAACAGGAAATTCAAGGACTAAAATGAGTTGTTAAATAATATGCTGTGACTGCAGTTTAACATATTTAGAAGTCATGAACCACCGACATTTGATTTATCAATGTCGAGTAGTCTACTGTAAAACTGTTGATGAGTGGAAATAACTCCTGCGCAACAATAGCGTATAATCCACGACACTTGACCCATTATAGGTATTACAAGTAAATTGACCAGTTAAATCATCTTTAGTCCTACCGTTCAATGCAAGGTCTGTGTGTTGAGGTCTCTCGAAAATCTTTTACTTACTGTAACTGTGGACAAATTTCCCTCATTCAGAAAAGGATCGACATGTGTAAAGTCATCTGTAGTACCTGTTCTAGCATTAAAATCACCGCATAAAATGACGTCATAGTAATGACTATGTAAATCCTGTAGAACATGCACTGTTACACTGTAGGGGCATAAGTCAACCAAGAGAAGAACTTTGGGAATGGATTTATGACATCATGCCAATTGAAATAGCAGTATATTTAGCAAATTTAATAGATAAGGTTTTCTTTTAGTTATATTAGGTAAAAGATTGGAGACATTATGCGCAAATATGAACACATGGACGCAGTTATTGCTGGAATTTGCAGACTTTGTCTCAATATGTTTTAGGAATACAATTTTCTCAATATAGTTAGTTTGCTTTAGGTAATTAAGTCACACTCATATATATATATATATATATATATATATATATATATATATATATATATATATATATATATATATATATATATATATATATATATATATATATATATATATATATATATATATATATATATATATATATATATATATATATATATATATACAGTATATTGTTTTTAAATTCATATAATTAGCATAATTTTTGTAATTACTCTTCAGAAATTGGAGGTAATAAAGATTTAAAACATATACTGCAGCTACATTAGTTGCAGCTACAAATCAAATTCTTGCTACCAATGGACCGATTGCATTATGGGCAAAATTTTGAAAAAAGTTGAAATAGGAAAATTTATTACCACAGCATTGAAGAGCATCCTAAAATTAGTAAAATTGAAAAGTTTGGTTGCGAAACGTTGTAAAATGTGGAAAACGTAAGCCTGTGAAGATTGCAAATTTTGTATATTTTTGTATTACGCACGGAAAATTGCTACCAACATCGAGAAAACGGTATCAATTTTCAGTGCGTAATACAAAAGTATACAAAATTCGCAAACTTTGCAGGGCTATATTTTCCTCATTTTACAACATTTCGCGACCAAACTTTGCAATTTTACTAATTTTAGGATGCTCTTCAATGCTGTGGTTAGGAATTTTCCCACTTGAACTTTTTTCAAAATTCTGTCCATAAGGCAATCGGTCCATTTGTTTCTAGAATTAACAAATAAAACAAGTATCGAATTTGGTTTTCGTAGGGTATCTAAAAAGAATTAAACCTTGACCGGTGTTACTGGTCTCAATTTGCTTCAAATTGAAAATGATCTCAGAAAAACAAAAGATTGATTGAAGACGGAGAAAATGATCTCAGAAAAACAAAAGATTTTATCCACCGACAGTAAAACCACAAGGACATCGCGAATGAATTGCGATGTACGAAAATCAGCAGGCCTTAGTTAGTTTTACTGCAATAATAAAAATGGATATGCGGTCAGAAACGCAGAATACACAACCGAAGAGCGAGAAAAAAGACTTAGCTGCTCTTCGAATGCATCTCTTAAACAAACAACAGTATGGATGTTTGATTTGTTATAAACAACTGAGTTATATAATATAAAACTTGAGGATTTGAAATAATATTAACAGATAATACATATTCATGCACATACAGAGAAATAACGCAAGATATTGCCAATATACTGACGCATATAATACATAGAATGCTATTGCAATGGAATGCCAAGGGATAACATTTAGGCAGCTGATGTTAGAAACATAAATACCAGCTAAATGCCATGTTTACCTTGCTCAAGTTGGCCACCTTCATCCTCAGCTGCCTTCCCGGGTGTATCTATTGAACAAGAACAGTCTTGATGTTTGATTGGTTATACATTTAGCAAATTTATCCTCCTGTCTAAACTCTGTTCATCCACTCACCATTCACCAATGAGGCATGTGCAGTCAACTATCCAAACTACAACCCTCCCTACCTTAAATGAAATAGCTACCATGCATGTTCTTTCGTTACATCACTGTGAAAAAGGGTCCACTTACCCTTGGGAGGAATACTGTCGTCGCTCCTACCAGACGCTTGCCCTAAATAAATAACGACCTGGACTATTAAGTTTGCTACAAGAATGAACTGAAAGTATGCTGACAGAAACACAACACAATACGGCAATAAAGTAATACAAAATGAATTAAAGACGGTCCACTTACCCTTAGGAACAATAGTTTCTTTGCTCGTACCAGAGGCTTGACCTACATAAATAATGACATCAACTGTTAGGCCTGGTTTTCATGTATCGTAATTCATTGCAATTCATCGCCGATCTATTGTGGGAGATCACTGACGGAGAAAATGATCCCAGAAAAACAAAAGATTTTATCAATCACTGATCACCGACAGTAAAACCACAAGGACATCGCGAACGAATTGCGATATATGAAAACCAGCGGGCCTTAGTTAGTTTTACTGCAATAATAAAAATAAATATGCGGACAGAAACGCAGAATACACAACCGAAGAGCGAGAAAAAAGACTTAGCTGCTCTTCCAATGCATCTTCTAAACAAACAACAGTATCGATGTTTGATTTGTTATGAACAATAGAGTTATATAATATATAACTTGAGGATTTGAGATAATATTAACAGGTAATACATATTCATGCATATACAGAGAAATAACGCAAGATATTGCCAATACTGACGCATATAATACATAGAATGCTATTGCAATGGAATGCCGAGGGATAACATTTAGGCAGCTGATGTTAGAAACATAAATACCAGCTAGATGCTATGCTTACCTTGCTCAAGTTGGCCACCTTCATCCTCAGCTGCCTTCCCGGGTGTATCTGTTGAACAAGAACAGTCTTGATGTTTGATAGATTATACATTTAGCAGATTTATCCTCCTGTCTAAACTCTGTTCATCCACTCACCATTCACCAATGAGGCATTTGCAGTCAACTATCCAAACTACAGCCCTCCCAATGCGCTTATTTATTTACTAAACCCTCAGGAAATTATTATGTCGGTCCTACCTCCATTATTAATGTTTCGATTGAGACAAGTAAAGAATGTTAAATGTTAACCTGATTTTATGTAGCTATGTTGTATAAAACAGAGCAAAGAAACTATCAAATGAATGTACCTGTGTCTGTATATAGCCAATGCCTAACACTCTTGACAGCAAATCTTTTAATGCACACGCTATTATGAGAACAATCAGGATTCTTCGTACGACCATGAAGTTCCTCTAGCGGCAAGAAGTTGGCACATCCATCACGATCACATTCGTTTCCATGAGGACACAAATGATTTTCTTTTTCGTTACAGCATTTCACGAATAACGAAGGTTTGACATTGTGGTAAATCAGCGGCTGGTCGTTCTTAACCTTCTGCATGCAAACTTTCAGGGCTTGTTTCAGATAACTGACAAACATGCAGTTATCTCGTTCACTTGAACTGCCTAAGGGAAGAACGCCAACCTTGATCTTCGCTGGAATTTTGATAAGATACACAACAAAACTAAATTCGCCGTAAGTGAAGTTGAAACAAGTGTAGTTGCCAAAAAGTTCAATGGGTGTCACTTTATCCAGTTCTTTCCTGCAACTGTTTACTATGGTCGTCTGCAATCTCGTGAAGAAGCCAGGTGGAACATACCTCCAATTTTCAAAGTGCACGAAGACTGGTACAATCTCGCTGCTGGACAGCTTTTCTTCGACAGAGACTCCTTCTTTCATAAGTGGAGCCAGTGAAGGGACGATGTAGGCTGGTTGTCCATTATATGTCAATGGACAAATCAAACTAAATTGCTTCATTAAGTCTTCTAGCAATTCTGCCGTCAAGCTGCCGTCAATTATTTTCCGAAGATTCTCTTGCATCAAGATACCTTTTTTACGCAGCAGCCTGTAGGTACTGGCTTGTATTGGAAGGCAATGTTCCACATCCGGAATTGTGATAACTTTTGTGAACAGGTTCATCAACCAAGGTGGGTCAAGCACCACGACTTTAGATTCACTGTGATGGACGATTATACCCTGGTGATGAAGAAACGTGATGGCATCTTCAATGTTGACCACGTCACACGATTCAGCAACTCCACGACAATCCTCAATTGTAATGTGCTTCAAACCCTCATCTATCAGCATTTCACCGAGAGCTGCCTCTAACTGTAGCCATCGGACAGGCATCGCTCCTTGGCATTCCAAAATGGATTTGCAAAGTTCATAAAGCTTTACGCGGAGCCTTCGTATCTCTTTACCATTTCTATCAGATAGAGTGTTGTCGATTACGTAAATTTCCTGGAATACATTGGGGAATTCTTTCTCAAGTAGGATATCTTGAATTTTCTTCTTTACTTCGGTAATATCCTCACATTGATCACTGTTGGTCAGAGCAATCAGGACGGGTGGTAGTTTAAACTTAGGATGGTCGTCTGAAGGTAAGTTACGGTATGCTATACTTAATCTTGCAAGAGCTGTCAGCCAGGACACAAAATGGTCCAAGTTGGTCTCAAGGAATGGATCAAGGACATCGCATTTAACATGACGCGACTCATATCGCGGCTTAGCGAGATCATCTAGGGGCAAACTACAATCAATAATCAACAGGTAAGGACATTGCATCTTTAAAAAGCAAAAATGCGTATCATGGAAAATACTTTGCCCGGCAAAGTCATGGATAAATACCGTGATGGATTTTCCGTCTATCACCTTTTCGCTGGGGGTATTTTCACCGCATAGTTTCTCAATTTTATCGAGCTGTTTTGGTGTGGGTACTTTTCTAAAAAGCGATTCTGAGTTAGAAGAAGTAACGCCTGCCTTTTCTTGTTCTCCCTTCATCAGTAGCTTTGCAGTGCCCTTTAAAAGTTCGTCTTCTGCTTCTTCGGGACTTGTAAGAAGCTTTGTTTCCTTTTCCTCAACGCACCAGGGATCCGCTGCCCTCTTGTCAGTTAGCTCTACCATGTGGACGTCAATGCCTTCAGTACTTGGCTCCTTGTCATCGAAAGGCTGTCCTAAAAGATGCTTTTTTAAAGACGTTTTCCCACCACGGTCTTTTCCAACGATCATAACTGGGATTCGTTTGTTTTTTGCTTTGCCAAATTCAAGCCCTTTGTAATAGGCTTCAGTGTATACGATACGGCTGCGAGCTAAAAATAAGATTAAATAAAATAATTGTTTATGTATATTTTAAAACACTATTTAAAACATTTAATAAATCTTAGAAAGCAAATAAAGGAAATTAGGAAAAATTTTAGGGAATCGCTATTTTTTGTGGGGGGGGGGGGGAGAGTTCGATACAACGACAGGGCGTGTCCAAAATTTAAACACTTAAATCCTATTAACCAAACACAAGTTATTTAAAACAGATTAAATACATAGCTAAAAAGCGTAAACTATAAACTATGAGCATGCAAGGGATAATGGGTTATTGTTTATTTTCACTTCTAAACACAGAATTATTTCCTATTTATAGGGAATTTACAGAAAGGGAAGGAAAATGCTGTTTTTGAGCAATTTCAGACCATGCTTTTTGATATTCTCCCAAGCTGAGAAAGTCATTACCTAAATTGCCATTGTTACTTGCTGTTCTTGACTGATCCCCAATAGCGGTGCTTATTTCTAAACCTCCTTCAGAATACTGAATTGCTTTTTGATATTCCACCAACCTGAGATAGGCATTGCCCAAATTGCCACTGTTATTAGCTATTCCTGACTGATCCCCAATGGCGGTACTTAATTTTAAACCTTTTTCATAATACTGGATTGCTTTTTGATATTCCCCCAAGCTGAGATAGGCATTGCCCAAATTGCCACTCTCACTTGCTATTCCTGACTGATGCCCAATGGCGGTGCTTAATTCTAAACCTTTTTCATAATACTGAATTGCTTTTTGATATTCTCCCAAGCTGAGATAGGCACTGCCCAAATTCCCATTGTTACTTGCTATTCCTGACTGATCCCCAATGGCGGTGCTTAATTCTAAACCTTTTTCATAATACTGAATTGCTTTTTGATATTCTCCCAAGCTGAGATAGGCATTGCCCAAATTGCCATTGTTACTTGCTATTCCTGACTGATCCCCAATGGCGGTGCTTAATTCTAAACCTTTTTCGTAATACTGAATTGCTTTTTGATATTCTCCCATATTACGATAGGCATTGCCCAAATTGCCATTGTTACTTGCTATTCCTGACTGATCCCCAATGGCGGTGCTTAACTCTAAACCTTTTTCGTAATACTGAATTGCTTTTTGATATTCTCCCATCTTACGATACGCATTGCCCAAATTGCCATTGTTACTTGCTATTCCTGACTGATCCCCAATGGCGGTGCTTAATTTTAAACCTTTTTCATAATACTGAATTGCTTTTTGATATTCTCCCAAGCTGAGATAGGCATTGCCCAAATTGCCATTGTTACTTGCTATTCCTGATTGATCCCCAATGGCGGTGCTTAATTCTAAACCTTTTTCGTAATACTGAATTGCTTTTTGATATTCTCCCAAGCTGAGATAGGCATTGCCCAAATTGCCATTGTTACTTGCTATTCCTGACTGATCCCCAATGGCGGTGCTTAATTCTAAACCTTTTTCGTAATACTGAATTGCTTTTTGATATTCTCCCATATTACGATAGGCATTGCCCAAATTGCCATTGTTACTTGCTATTCCTGACTGATCCCCAATGGCGGTGCTTAACTCTAAACCTTTTTCGTAATACTGAATTGCTTTTTGATATTCTCCCAAGCTGAGATAGGCATTGCCCAAATTGCCATTGTTACTTGCTATTCCTGATTGATCCCCAATGGCGGTGCTTAATTCTAAACCTTTTTCGTAATACTGAATTGCTTTTTGATATTCTCCCAAGCTGAGATAGGCATTGCCCAAATTGCCATTGTTACTTGCTATTCCTGACTGATTCCCAATGGCGGTGCTTAATTTTAAACCTTTTTCATAATACTGAATTGCTTTTTGATATTCTCCCAAGCTGAGATAGGCATTGCCCAAATTGCCATTGTTACTTGCTATTCCTGACTGATCCCCAATGGCGGTGCTTAATTCTAAACCTTTTTCATAATACTGAATTGCTTTTTGATATTCTCCCAAGCTGAGATAGGCATTGCCCAAATTGCCATTGTTACTTGCTATTCCGGACTGATCCCCAATGGCGGTGCTTAATTCTAAACCTTTTTCATAATACTGAATTGCTTTTTGATATTCTCCCAAGCTGAGATAGGCATTGCCCAAATTGCCATTGTTACTTGCTATTCCTGACTGATTCCCAATGGCGGTGCTTAATTCTAAACCTTTTTCATAATACTGAATTGCTTTTTGATATTCTCCCATATTACGATAGGCATTGCCCAAATTGCCATTGTTACTTGCTATTCCTGACTGATCCCCAATGGCGGTGCTTAATTCTAAACCTTTTTCATAATACTGAATTGCTTTTTGATATTCTCCCAAGCTGAGATAGGCATTGCCCAAATTGCCATTGTTACTTGCTATTCCTGACTGATCCCCAATGGCGGTGCTTAATTCTAAACTTTTTTCATAATACTGAATTGCTTTTTGATATTCTCCCATATTACGATAGGCATTGCCCAAATTGCCATTGTTACTTGCTATTCCTGACTGATCCCCAATGGCGGTGCTTAATTCTAAACCTTTTTCGTAATACTGAATTGCTTTTTGATATTCTCCCATCTTACGATACGCATTGCCCAAATTGCCATTGTTACTTGCTATTCCTGACTGATCCCCAATGGCGGTGCTTAATTTTAAACCTTTTTCATAATACTGAATTGCTTTTTGATATTCTCCCAAGCTGAGATAGGCATTGCCCAAATTGCCATTGTTACTTGCTATTCCTGACTGATCCCCAATGGCGGTGCTTAATTCTAAACCTTTTTCATAATACTGAATTGCTTTTTGATATTCTCCCAAGCTGAGATAGGCATTGCCCAAATTGCCATTGTTACTTGCTATTCCTGACTGATCCCCAATGGCGGTGCTTAATTCTAAACCTTTTTCATAATACTGAATTGCTTTTTGATATTCTCCCAAGCTGAGATAGGCATTGCCCAAATTGCCATTGTTACTTGCTATTCCTGACTGATTCCCAATGGCGGTGCTTAATTTTAAACCTTTTTCATAATACTGAATTGCTTTTTGATATTCTCCCAAGCTGAGATAGGCATTGCCCAAATTGCCATTGTTATTTGCTATTCCTGATTGATCCCCAATGGCGGTGCTTAATTCTAAACCTTTTTCGTAATACTGAATTGCTTTTTGATATTCTCCCAAGCTGAGATAGGCATTGCCCAAATTGCCATTGTTACTTGCTATTCCTGATTGATCCCCAATGGCGGTGCTTAATTCTAAACCTTTTTCGTAATACTGAATTGCTTTTTGATATTCTCCCATCTTACGATACGCATTGCCCAAATTGCCATTGTTACTTGCTATTCCTGACTGATCCCCAATGGCGGTGCTTAATTTTAAACCTTTTTCATAATACTGAATTGCTTTTTGATATTCTCCCAAGCTGAGATAGGCATTGCCCAAATTGCCATTGTTACTTGCTATTCCTGACTGATCCCCAATGGCGGTGCTTAATTCTAAACCTTTTTCATAATACTGAATTGCTTTTTGATATTCTCCCAAGCTGAGATAGGCATTGCCCAAATTGCCATTGTTACTTGCTATTCCTGACTGATTCCCAATGGCGGTGCTTAATTTTAAACCTTTTTCATAATACTGAATTGCTTTTTGATATTCTCCCAAGCTGAGATAGGCATTGCCCAAATTGCCATTGTTACTTGCTATTCCTGACTGATCCCCAATGGCGGTGCTTAATTCTAAACCTTTTTCATAATACTGAATTGCTTTTTGATATTCTCCCATATTACGATAGGCATTGCCCAAATTGCCATTGTTACTTGCTATTCCTGACTGATCCCCAATGGCGGTGCTTAATTCTAAACCTTTTTCATAATACTGAATTGCTTTTTGATATTCTCCCAAGCTGAGATAGGCATTGCCCAAATTGCCATTGTTACTTGCTATTCCTGACTGATCCCCAATGGCGATGCTTAATTCTAAACCTTTTTCGTAATACTGAATTGCTTTTTGATATTCTCCCAAGCTGAGATAGGCATTGCCCAAATTGCCATTGTTACTTGCTATTCCTGAGTGATTCCCAATGGCGGTGCTTAATTTTAAACCTTTTTCATAATACTGAATTGCTTTTTGATATTCTCCCAAGCTGAGATAGGCATTGCCCAAATTGCCACTCTTACTTGCTATTCCTGACTGATCCCCAATGGCGGTGCTTAATTCTAAACCTTTTTCATAATACTGAATTGCTTTTTGATATTCTCCCAAGCTGAGATAGGCATTGCCCAAATTGCCATTGTTACTTGCTATTCCTGACTGATTCCCAATGGCGGTGCTTAATTTTAAACCTTTTTCATAATACTGAATTGCTTTTTGATATTCTCCCAAGCTGAGATAGGCATTGCCCAAATTGCCATTGTTACTTGCTATTCCTGACTGATTCCCAATGGCGGTGCTTAATTCTAAACCTTTTTCATAATACTGAATTGCTTTTTGATATTCTCCCAAGCTGAGATAGGCATTGCCCAAATTGCCATTGTTACTTGCTATTCCTGACTGATTCCCAATGGCGGTGCTTAATTTTAAACCTTTTTCATAATACTGAATTGCTTTTTGATATTCTCCCAAGCTGAGATAGGCATTGCCCAAATTGCCATTGTTACTTGCTATTCCGGACTGATCCCCAATGGCGGTGCTTAATTCTAAACCTTTTTCATAATACTGAATTGCTTTTTGATATTCTCCCAAGCTGAGATAGGCATTGCCCAAATTGCCATTGTTACTTGCTATTCCTGACTGATTCCCAATGGCGGTGCTTAATTCTAAACCTTTTTCGTAATACTGAATTGCTTTTTGATATTCTCCCATATTACGATAGGCATTGCCCAAATTGCCATTGTTACTTGCTATTCCTGACTGATCCCCAATGGCGGTGCTTAATTCTAAACCTTTTTCATAATACTGAATTGCTTTTTGATATTCTCCCAAGCTGAGATAGGCATTGCCCAAATTGCCATTGTTACTTGCTATTCCTGACTGATCCCCAATGGCGGTGCTTAATTCTAAACCTTTTTCATAATACTGAATTGCTTTTTGATATTCTCCCAAGCTGAGATAGGCATTGCCCAAATTGCCATTGTTACTTGCTATTCCTGACTGATCCCCAATGGCGGTGCTTAATTCTAAACCTTTTTCATAATACTGAATTGCTTTTTGATATTCTCCCAAGCTGAGATAGGCATTGCCCAAATTGCCATTGTTACTTGCTATTCCTGACTGATTCCCAATGGCGGTGCTTAATTTTAAACCTTTTTCATAATACTGAATTGCTTTTTGATATTCTCCCAAGCTGAGATAGGCATTGCCCAAATTGCCATTGTTATTTGCTATTCCTGATTGATCCCCAATGGCGGTGCTTAATTCTAAACCTTTTTCGTAATACTGAATTGCTTTTTGATATTCTCCCAAGCTGAGATAGGCATTGCCCAAATTGCCATTGTTACTTGCTATTCCTGACTGATCCCCAATGGCGATGCTTAATTCTAAACCTTTTTCGTAATACTGAATTGCTTTTTGATATTCTCCCAAGCTGAGATAGGCATTGCCCAAATTGCCATTGTTACTTGCTATTCCTGAGTGATTCCCAATGGCGGTGCTTAATTTTAAACCTTTTTCATAATACTGAATTGCTTTTTGATATTCTCCCAAGCTGAGATAGGCATTGCCCAAATTGCCACTCTTACTTGCTATTCCTGACTGATCCCCAATGGCGGTGCTTAATTCTAAACCTTTTTCATAATACTGAATTGCTTTTTGATATTCTCCCAAGCTGAGATAGGCATTGCCCAAATTGCCATTGTTACTTGCTATTCCTGACTGATTCCCAATGGCGGTGCTTAATTTTAAACCTTTTTCATAATACTGAATTGCTTTTTGATATTCTCCCAAGCTGAGATAGGCATTGCCCAAATTGCCATTGTTACTTGCTATTCCTGACTGATTCCCAATGGCGGTGCTTAATTCTAAACCTTTTTCATAATACTGAATTGCTTTTTGATATTCTCCCAAGCTGAGATAGGCATTGCCCAAATTGCCATTGTTACTTGCTATTCCTGACTGATTCCCAATGGCGGTGCTTAATTTTAAACCTTTTTCATAATACTGAATTGCTTTTTGATATTCTCCCAAGCTGAGATAGGCATTGCCCAAATTGCCATTGTTACTTGCTATTCCGGACTGATCCCCAATGGCGGTGCTTAATTCTAAACCTTTTTCATAATACTGAATTGCTTTTTGATATTCTCCCAAGCTGAGATAGGCATTGCCCAAATTGCCATTGTTACTTGCTATTCCTGACTGATTCCCAATGGCGGTGCTTAATTCTAAACCTTTTTCGTAATACTGAATTGCTTTTTGATATTCTCCCATATTACGATAGGCATTGCCCAAATTGCCATTGTTACTTGCTATTCCTGACTGATCCCCAATGGCGGTGCTTAATTCTAAACCTTTTTCATAATACTGAATTGCTTTTTGATATTCTCCCAAGCTGAGATAGGCATTGCCCAAATTGCCATTGTTACTTGCTATTCCTGACTGATCCCCAATGGCGGTGCTTAATTCTAAACCTTTTTCATAATACTGAATTGCTTTTTGATATTCTCCCAAGCTGAGATAGGCATTGCCCAAATTGCCATTGTTACTTGCTATTCCTGACTGATCCCCAATGGCGGTGCTTAATTCTAAACCTTTTTCGTAATACTGAATTGCTTTTTGATATTCTCCCATCTTACGATACGCATTGCCCAAATTGCCATTGTTACTTGCTATTCCTGACTGATCCCCAATGGCGGTGCTTAATTTTAAACCTTTTTCATAATACTGAATTGCTTTTTGATATTCTCCCAAGCTGAGATAGGCATTGCCCAAATTGCCATTGTTACTTGCTATTCCTGATTGATCCCCAATGGCGGTGCTTAATTCTAAACCTTTTTCGTAATACTGAATTGCTTTTTGATATTCTCCCAAGCTGAGATAGGCATTGCCCAAATTGCCATTGTTACTTGCTATTCCTGACTGATTCCCAATGGCGGTGCTTAATTTTAAACCTTTTTCATAATACTGAATTGCTTTTTGATATTCTCCTAAGCTGAGATAGGCATTGCCCAAATTGCCATTGTTACTTGCTATTCCTGACTGATCCCCAATGGCGGTGCTTAATTCTAAACCTTTTTCATAATACTGAATTGCTTTTTGATATTCTCCCAAGCTGAGATAGGCATTGCCCAAATTGCCATTGTTACTTGCTATTCCTGACTGATTCCCAATGGCGGTGCTTAATTTTAAACCTTTTTCATAATACTGAATTGCTTTTTGATATTCTCCCAAGCTGAGATAGGCATTGCCCAAATTGCCATTGTTACTTGCTATTCCGGACTGATCCCCAATGGCGGTGCTTAATTCTAAACCTTTTTCATAATACTGAATTGCTTTTTGATATTCTCCCAAGCTGAGATAGGCATTGCCCAAATTGCCATTGTTACTTGCTATTCCTGACTGATTCCCAATGGCGGTGCTTAATTCTAAACCTTTTTCATAATACTGAATTGCTTTTTGATATTCTCCCATATTACGATAGGCATTGCCCAAATTGCCATTGTTACTTGCTATTCCTGACTGATCCCCAATGGCGGTGCTTAATTCTAAACCTTTTTCATAATACTGAATTGCTTTTTGATATTCTCCCAAGCTGAGATAGGCATTGCCCAAATTGCCATTGTTACTTGCTATTCCTGACTGATCCCCAATGGCGGTGCTTAATTCTAAACTTTTTTCATAATACTGAATTGCTTTTTGATATTCTCCCATATTACGATAGGCATTGCCCAAATTGCCATTGTTACTTGCTATTCCTGACTGATCCCCAATGGCGGTGCTTAATTCTAAACCTTTTTCGTAATACTGAATTGCTTTTTGATATTCTCCCATCTTACGATACGCATTGCCCAAATTGCCATTGTTACTTGCTATTCCTGACTGATCCCCAATGGCGGTGCTTAATTTTAAACCTTTTTCATAATACTGAATTGCTTTTTGATATTCTCCCAAGCTGAGATAGGCATTGCCCAAATTGCCATTGTTACTTGCTATTCCTGACTGATCCCCAATGGCGGTGCTTAATTCTAAACCTTTTTCATAATACTGAATTGCTTTTTGATATTCTCCCAAGCTGAGATAGGCATTGCCCAAATTGCCATTGTTACTTGCTATTCCTGACTGATTCCCAATGGCGGTGCTTAATTTTAAACCTTTTTCATAATACTGAATTGCTTTTTGATATTCTCCCAAGCTGAGATAGGCATTGCCCAAATTGCCATTGTTACTTGCTATTCCTGACTGATCCCCAATGGCGGTGCTTAATTCTAAACCTTTTTCATAATACTGAATTGCTTTTTGATATTCTCCCAAGCTGAGATAGGCATTGCCCAAATTGCCATTGTTACTTGCTATTCCTGACTGATCCCCAATGGCGGTGCTTAATTCTAAACCTTTTTCATAATACTGAATTGCTTTTTGATATTCTCCCATATTACGATAGGCATTGCCCAAATTGCCATTGTTACTTGCTATTCCTGACTGATCCCCAATGGCGGTGCTTAATTCTAAACCTTTTTCATAATACTGAATTGCTTTTTGATATTCTCCCAAGCTGAGATAGGCATTGCCCAAATTGCCATTGTTACTTGCTATTCCTGACTGATCCCCAATGGCGGTGCTTAATTCTAAACCTTTTTCATAATACTGAATTGCTTTTTGATATTCTCCCAAGCTGAGATAGGCATTGCCCAAATTGCCATTGTTACTTGCTATTCCTGACTGATTCCCAATGGCGGTGCTTAATTTTAAACCTTTTTCATAATACTGAATTGCTTTTTGATATTCTCCCATATTACGATAGGCATTGCCCAAATTGCCATTGTTACTTGCTTTTCCTGACTGATCCCCAATGGCGGTGCTTAATTCTAAACCTTTTTCATAATACTGAATTGCTTTTTGATATTCTCCCAAGCTGAGATAGGCATTGCCCAAATTGCCATTGTTACTTGCTATTCCTGACTGATCCCCAATGGCGGTGCTTAATTCTAAACCTTCTTCGAGACAGTTTATTGCTTCTTTATACTTTCCAATGCAACAATAAATGCTCTCCAAGAGGCAATTGCTACTGGCTATTCCTGATGGCTCGCGAAGATTAATGCTTATTTCTAAACTTGTTTTACTATATTGTATGGCAGGATGGTGTTGGAATAATTTATAGTGAGTATTGGCTAAATCCAAATTGCTTTTTATTCTTCCTGACAAATCTCCAATTTCACTCCGAATTTCTAAACTTTTATAGTACTCAATAGCCGTTTCATACTTCCCTTTGCTCTCATGAGCGTCGCCAAGATTGCCACTGAATTTTGCTATACCCAGCGGGTCACGATTAGCAGTGCTAGCTTCTAGACATTTTTTCAGATAGTGTATCCTTTTTTTGGAATCCATTGTGATCTAAAGAAGAGCGTAAAACATGCTGATTTTGTTTATGATTCATTAATTATCTTATTATCATGATTTTTTTTATTATGAGGTTGTGTTTGTATTATACTCAGTCTCATTTAAAACAGATGGTGAATTTTTTTTGCCGCTTGTTTTAAGGTTACAGAATACCTTATGATTTTAAAAATTCCTAATGTTTTTAAGCTATATAGCTTATAAATAGATCTATGAGCAGTAAAAATATCAAATCAAAATGTTTTAAATTGAGCAAGTTATCAAGTAAAATAATTTCTAAAATATTTGTTGTTTTAGGGGTTCCTCGCCTTCGCTGAATTGTGTTATATTGCAACCTATGGACAACAAAGCCCCAAAAAGTGAACGCGAACACATTTTTGTAGCTGAAATATATACCTGCAATGTGCTGAAGCTTAAGAACAATTTGTTAAATGACACGTTTACATTGTCTTTTTAGTGCGTGTTTAGTGCTTGAAAACTGACTTAATGTTAATTAGCTACCTCCGTCGAAGCATATTAAAATTCGAATACATTTTTGTAAAAGAATTCTCAAGAAGGGCAAAAATGACAGCTTTATAAGTTTTCAGTGAAACCGGCGTTTAAGAAAAATCATGGCGCAAAGGCACCAGAAACATAAACTTGTAGGAATAATCGGGGAAATTATTTTTCCTTTATACATATATATATTCGATAGAAATTTGGTACAAATTGGCCGAGCATTGGCAGATATCTAGCCTGTGCACAGACGTAAATTCTCCCGTAATAATTCTCCCATCGCAACAGGAAAAGCCAATAAAAACGCACATTGCATCGTAGAAACAAACGAACCAATAAGAAATTGTTATAGAAAAATGAAATAAAGCTGACGTGGCAATACACGGTTTCCTGCAATTGTTCACAGACGTTAATTACGGGAGAATTTACGTCTGTGGACATGGGTAGCAGATTCCTGCAATAATTATTTCAATCAATGTAATTGCAATGCTGAAAAATGCCATAGACACTAAATGATTTAGACCTTAAAGGCGCACTGTCCCAAAGAATCAGGATGATAAATATTTTGTCGTATAATGCCATAAATAAATATCACACAATAAAAGAAGAGAAAAGATAGAACAGTACAGAGTTTGCATATCGTTGTTATGCGTAACATTAAAGCAGCGTTTAGTGTCGAAATCATTTAGTGTCTATGGCATTTTTCAGCACTGCATATAGGATGCTGACGAGCAATTACATTGATTGAAATAATTATTCTCTCATGAAGAGAATAATGACGTTTTTATGAATCATATGGTGACAAATTTTAGCTCATGAAAATCATCCTGTCTACGATCGCGATCTTTGCAGTGTGGTCATATAACATCGTGAAGTGGTTAGTCAGACAATTTTTAAAGTGTTTTTGTGATTAACGGATTTTCTGATTGGTGCAAGTTTCTGGTGATCTGAAAACACGGAAACGTACTGGCAGTAGTTGTCAAATAGGAATTATTTTTCGATTAAAAAAATAAATGAAGATAAGTTTTCTTGCTTTGAAATTTTTGTTAGACTTGCAATTTTCATGATCACTGAGCATCGACAAGTTTCATAAAGGAAAATATGAAATATAATTGATTAAAAACCGGAAAATCGGATTTCTGTTTGGTAGCTAGTTCCTTGCCTTTACCACAGTCAGTGAATACAGTCAGTGGAGTCTTTTCCGTGTTTTCAGATCACTTGGAGTATAAAAGAATGGACATAGAATAGAGCCACTCATCTTTGCAACGTGGCGTTTTATTATTGTGCAGTTTCTAAAGTATGTAGTAAATTATTCAACTGCCTGTATAGTATGCATTAATTAAACGTGAACACAAGAGACATTTACTTAAATAGAACAGTTGGACATTCACAAGTTATGAAGTGACGAAGTTTTGCCTAAATATTTCTGTTGCTTTGGAAAATACCCAAATTCAGCCAGGTAGAAAAACTGCAAATGACAGTGACTGGCAATGCAGCTGAATTACACTCGTTACATTCATGGACTTGAGGCCAGTTAAATTTTTCAACAGTAATACATATTACAATATATTAGTACCTTTGCAATTTTTTAAAATACAAATCGCAGTGCCTGTAGTTCGTCTACTCAGGGTGATGCACTTGTAAATAATTTCCAAATTTATCGATTTTTAAAGATTGTAGAAAATTATATTTTACGGCGTTCTCTATTAAACATTTCCAGAATTTATATTTATAAACGGAGAAATTTAGCAAACTGTTAACCTTATTATAGTCTGCGTTGTAGGACGAGAAATGAGTCTGTTTGCAGGGTAACCATGTTCCTGAACAAAAGACTGGCTTTCATTGGCTTTCTCCAGCGCTTCATTGCTTCGTTGCATTGTTTTGTATAAGTTATTAACATATGCAAAAGAAACATGAATTTCTTTTCTTGGGTAATTGAAAACGCCATTTTCCCGCATTTCACACATCATAACTCGGTTGTATCGTTGTATCCAATATTTGAAGTAGTAATGGCTCTTCTCTAGGGGGGGATGAACTAAAATGTGCGAACTCTATTAGAATTTGGTAAAGATATTGCAATTTTTGATGTAACATTCTAGAATATAATCGTCATGAAATAATTTCAGTTGATGATCACACCTTAGATTGTCTTGGGTAATCAACGAAAAGCTGTCCTAAAATTCCATCATTCAGATTTAAGCAGATGAGGCACTCTATATTCGGATAACCTTAGTCAAGGAAGCAACCATAACAACATATTAAGCCTATAATCTGTTAGCATTAGAAACTAAAAATAATTTCTTTATTAGTGGACACCTTAACAAATAGATTTCATTTTTGCGTGTGCCTGTACTTTAATAGATCACAGATGATGTCATGGCGTTCAAAAAACAAAAAAGAAAGTAACGTTTTAAAGTAACATTACAGTACAGAAACACAAAAAAATAAAATCTATTTGGTCTATGTAATAAAAAAACTTAAAGCCCGGCGCACTCTAGAGCTATCAGCTGAGCTGAGCGTCAGTCGTGACTGTTGGCGTAAGCTGTTCCCTCAAGTGTGCCGTGTCATATTTTGTGATTTTCGCCACGCTTGCCATCGGCGTCGGATATTCAACATGTTGAATAATTTCGTGCACGAACGAACATTTCCTCACAGTGTGCGCATGCTCTGAGCTGACAGCTCAGTAATGGATGCCAATGCGCATGCTGTTTATCACTTATTTCATCGAGTCAAGATGGCGACCAACTACTCAATAGTGCCTGAAGCAATTCTGTAAGATTAATTAGCTGATATTTGCGGCGATTATCCGCCTTTACGACGTGCACTGTCCTGAATTTAAGAACAGAGAGTTACGGAATAAAGCCATTCAAGAGGTGGCCGAAAAACATTGGCGTGAAACCAATGTACAATACCTACGTATTGTGTGATATAGTATGTAATTGTAAGTAATATGTAGTGTAATGTAGATGTAATAGTTAATGATGTAATGTAGTATTTATTAGTTCCTTACTGTTAATATTTTCACACGGCCATTTGAAAAGCAATTTGTTAGATTGCATAGGTTACCGTGTACAAAGATTTTTAAATAAAATAAAATAAAAATATTCGCCACTCGTAAGCGTCTTCGCCTTCTTCGCAGTAACAAAAGGTAAAGAAAAAATTTCTTCATCTTCTGCCCAGCTAGAATCGTAACTTTCATCAACATTCGCCATCTCGACTCGATGAAATAAGTGATAAAAGCATGCGCATTGGCATCGATTACTGAGCTGTCAGCTCAGAGCGCGCGCACACTGTGAGGAAATCTTCATTCGTGCACGAAATTATTCAACATGTTGAACATCAGACGCCGATGGCAAGCGTGGCGAAAATCACAGAATATGACACGGCACACTTGAGGGAACAGCTTAGGCCAACAGTCACGACTGACGCTCAGCTCAGCTGATAGCTCAAGAGTGCGGCGGGCTTTAGTAACACACAGCTCTAGGCCAATGGAAATCTAGAATGGACACTTATTATATTATCACAAATATTTTATTTTATTTTTGCTGTACTCATTTCTTATTCTCTCCATTTTTACTGGCTATTCACTCTCCGCATTAATAGTGAAGTCGCTTAACCAAACGATCTGTGCTGGCGAGTACAAACTTGGGCACCCCCTCTACAATTGATTAACTATGCCTCCTAATCAATTTAAGAACGGGTGCCTAAAATTTTCAAGTTAGGGGGGTGTTACCACAGTGAGGTGGTACGTTAACGGTTGGCAATGTTTCTCTGCCAGTCAATGATATTTAATGTGAGAACATCAAACAGGAAATTTTATATGCCCATTTATCTGTTGTCAAGTCCATGTCTTTGAACAATATCCCAACACCTTATTATTAAATACAATGATTGAGTAAAACATGAACAAGCATCCCGAACCGTTATTTCAAAAACGGAACTCCCCCCCGGGATGATAAATTTTGTGAATATCTTCATTACACCCCCAAAAACATTTCAATTTGACTTAGGAGTCGCGGGGAAAGAAATACTGACTTTGTCCGCTTTGTACAGATCTTGCCAATTTTTGCCGCTAAGCGACCGGACTATAACTGGTGGCAATAAATACGGACGCCAGCAAACAACAGGTATGCATACTAATGAGCTCCCTTTGCAAAATCATACGAGAATAATTTATTAAGCGTCTTCCCTTGAATTAATTATAAAGTTACAGAAATGAAATGTGAAAAACGGAAACAAAAATTTCTTTAATTGATATATCTCGGGAGTAGTCGAAAAGTGCTAAGCATATTAATACTGTAATCTGACTACACATTCAAGGTCCATACCAAACCGGCTATATAACTTTGTTGCTCATATCCCTGTCTGTAATTATTTGAATGATTACTTTTTACTGCCAAGTAAAATTTTCACCTTGTATCTTAGTGCTGATAAAAATTTCAGCGGCCAAGGTAAAAATTAGACCGTGCACAACGACCACATCTCAGGTATATATACGGGAGGTTTCATTGAATAAAATGGGTAGACTTGTAGTGTGGGTAAGCGTAGACTAAATTCCTTGCAGCTTGTGTTTATAACGAATTTGTTTTAGTCTTTAGAATAATGCAAGCCGGACGTCTATATCCGACATTTTTTTGAAAGAACGAAATCAGAAATTTAATACACAGTCACAATCACAGACTTTCTAAAGTTCAAATTCCAATATGCACACATCTTAACCGGTTGTATTTCGAAGGCCAACGCCCCACAATTCCTACACAAAAATTTTTACGTGACATCGTGTTTCATCACGCACAGTTTGATTGAATCCGCCGGACAAGTGCAGAATTATTCACTGAAGTGATTGAACAGTCCTTGAAGAAGAAGGAGTAGAGACAGATAACACGTTTTCAGCAATTCCGTGACTTTTCTTTGTGCTTTCATCGCCATAGACATGATCATAGACAAGTCATGTTAACTTTTTAATATCTTTGGGGTGTCTGGTCTCGCATTTCGCATAAAATAAAGACAATCGGATACAAGACATAAATTTTCCTTATAACTTACAATGGCGCGTTGCGTCGCAAGTGGCAGCAAGCAATATCGTTACGTCGTGAAATTTCGCAACTTTGCAACTTGTCTTGATACGAAAAATTTACGGGACAATTTTTCGTAGGATTTGAACTCAAGTCTACTTTGACTACTTTTTATGCAACCGAACTGAACAATTAAATGCCAGGACTAAGGTGGCTTTTCAAGCCAGGGATGCGCTAGGCGGAAAACGTTTTTTTACAATAGCCATAAAGATCAATGCCCATCATAATGCTTTTGTTATGAAACATGTATTTATATCTGTTTTAATATTCATTGTGTCACTCAAATTCATGTGAATGTTTGTACAGCTAACGGAACAGGCATCTAAATGTCTTATTGTTAGATTAATTAATGTACATTTCACAATCTCCTACGTCATTCAACCTAAATATATCCACCTGTATTAGTGCCTAGTGATCAGTCTTGGATAGGAATTGTATGGAACTCCTACTTTCCCGTACCAACTCATTGTACTGGTAATTATTTGGAATAAAGACTTAAAAGTAAATTGTATTCACTCTTTGAGCATTCACTTATTAGAAGATCTCGCTTGGTTTCGAGGCCCTCGCGCAAAAGCTTAGTTGATTCCCAGAAGGCCTCGTAACATTGGTGGAGGATGCGGGCAGAATACAGATGCTGAATGCTGAAATAAGTAAAACGACAAGAAATTGTTCCCATTGATGAAAATATAAATAATGTATCCGATAAAAACTATTACACGAAAGAAAAAGTCAAAATCGTGTCAAGAGAGAGATAGAAAAAGAATGTCCATGTTCATTGAAAGAAAGAAGCGACAAAAACTAGAAGACAAGAACAGTGCTAGTAATAAAATAAATGTCCCCGAATGTATAAATGTCGAAGAAAGTAAAACGAAGAAGTACGAATAACTTATTATTAAGCAGTACCAGAGAATCGACGAGTTAGAACTAGAACTGTTTGAAAAGTCGAAATATTTAAGATATGTTATGAATCACTATGAAAAAGAGTGTTGTTCAATGTCAACAGAAATCAAGAAAGAAAAGCGGCTAAAAATTGAACTTATGAATAAGATGTGTGTTGTTATTAAAGATTTGCTCGAGGAAAGAATGAATCTCTGCAAACCAAGCGATCAGTCAAGTAAATTCAAGAACGAAAATGATTTAAAAGGAGCTATAAAAAAAATACTTAGTTTTGTATCAAGCCGGCAGGCTTGAATCCACGAAGGGAGGAATGTTATGAAACATGTATTTATATCTGTTTTAATATTCATTGTGTCACTCAAATTCATGTGAATGTTTGTACAGCTAACGGAACAGGCGTCTAAATGTCTTATTGTTAGATTAATTAATGTACATTTCACAATCTCCTACGTTAGGCCGTATTCTCTGGTACGAAAAGTCGCTTAGAAAATGATATTCGTTGCCCCCCTTCGGGCACTACTTAAAAACACGATAGAAAATTAAGATAAATTATAAAAAGTCCGAATTCGCTTGTTGGCACCTCCACAAACCTGCAGTTTTTGAGAATTTCGTCTTCGAAAATTCAATAAATTGACGCGTTTCGCAACCCGTGAACGCCATTTTGTTTTGGAAAATGTGAGGATACTTTGTGTAATATATGACATATATAGCAAAATCAGCATTTTTCATTCGTAAACATGGCGTCTTCCAACTCCTACTTACAACTTTTAGCGAAATGCCTTTTCAAACATTTTTGGATTGTCATAGTATTTGACTAACGCTAGATGGAGAAGATCGTGATTTGCACGGAGAAGTTTGGCTTTTGTCGGTAAGAAGTACGAACATCAAAATTGTCAGCCGATGTATTCGATTTATATGAAGACTTGTATCATAGAGCTTGCTATTCGGCATTGACAACATAAGAACACAGAATGTGAAGAACAAGAAGAATTTCAACCTGTAAAAAAGATGCAGCGATCTTCATGTTCCGAAACGACAAGCTCGACAGTTAAATCAAGAAATCTGTACGTGTTGCCGCACTTATGTATTATTTGCAAGAGAGAAAAGTCGTATTTTACTGAGTCGGTGAGTTTGTTCTAAAGTTGTTTTTTTTTAAATTTATTGCTAAATTGTGTCATTAATTGTTGGCTGTAGTTGTGAAATTTTAAATTGTGTCGCAGTCATTACAGTAACAATTAACGATCGTGTAATTTCTAAAAATAGCTTGTTACATGTATTTATTTAGAATATGAGAAAAAGGAAATTGGACAAATTGGTGTCAGCGGAAACAGAAGATGGGGTAAACTCAAAGAAACTGCAACAAGGAAAGCTGATGAAAGTATTTTAATACAAATTGCTGATAAGGATATGGTGGCTTTGGAAGTGAAGTACCATAAATGTTGTTATGAAAGTACACATTGTTCCTTAGACACAGCATGCAGTCAACTGGAGAGGAAAATGAAAAGCAAGTCTACAAATACAAAAAGTCATTTGAGCGCTGCGTGAAAGGTTTCCAAAACTCATGTTACATAAATCGAAGGTGTGATCTAAGAGTGAGATTGTTTATAGAGAGTGCCTCAGTCCAGCAAATGTTGCAGAAATTTTCATTGACAATAACAGAGAAACCTCTTAGAGTTCACAAGATTCAGATTCGGCTTCTGAAATTGCTAAAAGGTTATGGAAACAAGCATGATTAGAGAGCATCACTCTTTTAGTAGGCATAGACATTAAAGAGTGACTTGCAAAACCAAACAGCCATTTGGTATGAGAACCGGTCACCACTTACGTTGGATATCACTGCTGAAAACATTAAAAAATTGGTATCTCCTTTCTTGCTTAATTTCATGGCATGGTTGCTGGGTCTCTCAGATGACCCAGAGGATGCTCAGTACAAGAGGATGCTCAGTACATCACATTGGAAGAAAAAACAACAGTGATGATTTTTTCACTGTGTGTGCAGACACCAAAGTACTTAGCACTTGCAATTATATCTTTTTAGTTGGGTTCCCAAATGACAACAAGATAAAGTTGTGAATAGTTTTACTCGAAAAACATTTGTTATTTAAAAATTCCTACCGTAATCTCTCTATTTAGCCCCCCCCCCCCTTTCACAAATAAGCCCCCCTCTCTAATAAGCCCCCTTTTGAGTGAAAAAATGAAATAAGCCCTCCTCTCTAATAAGCCCCCTTTTGAGTGTAAAAATGAAATAAGCCCTCCTCTCTAATAAGCCCCCTTTTGAGTGTAAAAATGAAATAAGCCCTCTCTCTAATAAGCCCCCCTTTTGAATGAAAAAATGAAATAAGCCCCCTCTCTAATAAGCCCCCCTTTTGAATGAAAAAATGAAATAAGCCCCCTCTCTAATAAGCCCCCCTTTTGAGTGAAAAAATGAAATAAGCCCCTCTCTCTAATAAGCCCCCCATAATGTATATATATTATATGTTGTTATATTATATGTTGTTGTTACCATATATATTTTATGTTGTTATATTGTTAATATAAATGCTGTTGTTATATGGTATATATTGTGTAATGATTTTGAGTTTATTGCTGCTCAAAGAGATAATCTCCAATTTAACCCTGTTTTTTTGGATGAATGAATAAGCCCCCCTCTCAGTTAAGCCCCCCCCTCAACAAGAAACCCCCCTCAAAAGGTCCTGAAATGAATAAGTCCCCCAGGGGGCTAAATAGAGAGAATACAGTATTGCATCTAACTTCAACTAGAAACAAAACACTTGTGGATGAATTTGATGTGTTCAAAGTTATTGCCATTTCTTTTTCTTCTAACACTTTTTATTTCGAAACTGTTCTCAAAATATTTTTTAAAAATCTGTGAAAATTTGCTCAAAACCTGGTATATCTGTGCTCAAAACCTTCTAAAACCCCACCCAAACTTCCTTGTTGAAACCTTGTTGAGCCTTGCTTGCACAGCGGGGGACGGGGAACGTCATGTAAGTCCCAATATAGAATTGCTGAATATGCTATATATGCCGTATATTACACGAAGTATCCTCACATTTTCCGAAACAAAATGGCGTTCTCAGATTGCGAAACATGTCAATTTATTCAATTTTCGAAGACGAAATTCTCAAAAACTGCAGGTTTGTGGAGGTGCCAACAAGTGAATTCGGACTTTTTATAATTTATCCTAATTTTCTATTGTGTTTTCAATTAGTGCCCGAAGGGGGGCAACGAAACTGAACGATAATCGGCCACAGAATACGGCCTACGTCATTCAACCTAAATATATCCACCTGTATTAGTGCCTAGTGATCAGTCTTGGATAGGAATTGTATGGAACTCCTACTTTCCCGTACCAACTCATTGTACTGTTAATTATTTGGAATAAAGACTTAAAAGTAAATTGTATTCACTCTGAGCATTCACTTATTAGGAGATCTCGCTTGGTTTCGAGGCCCTCGCGCAAAAGCTTAGTTGATCCCCAGAAGGCCTCGTAACACTTTGAGTAGTGCCATAAAATCAAGATTTAAAATAGAAAATATTTATTATGTGACGTTTCATCTTACCTTAAGACATCTTCAGACAAGGGGAAAATATTACATTCAAAATTTGGATATATATCTAGGCTAATAGTGTTATATTAACAACGTGTACAATTACAAGGGCATTGTGTTGGGCATTGATCTTTATTGTAAAAATATTTAGTCCATGATGGGCAAATACATGGCCTGAACACACGCTACTTGTCGAGAAAAAATCCACGACTTTATTGCGAAGAAAACTGCGAACGTTTGAGAATGATTCTCTATGCGACTTGCCTTACTTTCGTTATCGTTGCTTTTCAAGCAGCTGGAAAAATTTTCCCGTGGCATAACATTACTTTTAAACAAATTACAAATTTTAACGCTCTGAAATAAAAACACTTACCCTTTATGGATTTTAGTAAGTTGATTTTCGTAGCAGCTTCTCAACCAGCTTTGAAAGCTTCTATGTTTTCGGTGTTTCGTGGGGGTCGGGATAAAACGCTGAAACTGAATGGCGGAAACGGAAACTGAAAACGGAAACTGAAAGGGGGATAAAACGCTGAAATGGGGATAAAACGCTGAAATGGGGATAAAACGCTGAAATGAGGATAAAACGCTGAAATGAGGATAAAACGCTGAAATGAGGATAAAACGCTGAAATGGGGATAAAACGCTGAAATGGGGATAAAACACTGAAATGGGAAAAATGCAATATTGTTCAAGCCAAAAATATTTGTAAAATTTACACTCTACATTTTTATCCATTAAAAACTTTACAACATTGTGAGCGTGGCATCACGTGATATTGACGAAAACAAAGCATCAAAACTACCGTTACAATAGAATTCAAATAAATGTGAAAACAATAAATATGCATAAAGAACCACATGTGGAGTAATTTAACAATATCCATGCGGCATTTTCGTTCTAAAAAGTAACAAAGTTACAGTTTGGAATATTATTCAACTTTGATACTTTCTAAGTAAAACTACGGGGAAATTCCGCAGGTCGAAAATGATTACACGTGTTTTGTGCGTGTCGTTTTTAAGGTTAAGTTTTTACGCATGTCTTATTGTTTTCGTTGACATGGAGTCTGGAGTTATCACGTAAAAGGAAAAAGACCGTCAAGAGTTTCTTTTATAAGATGTCGTTCGAGCAAAAAATTTCAAAGCATGTCTTTTATCCGTAAGTCAGAACACAGCACTTGAACGCCTTCACAAAGATTTTGCTGGTGGAATTCCGGTTTAATACAAACTAAGAAAGTTTTAGCAATGACGCTGTCAACGCGTGTGCTTTTATGTCCGTTTTCCTCAGTTGCTTTTATCCGATACAGGGTCAACAAACATTTTACAGCATGCTATGCAAGACAAAATCATCAAAACCGCAAAACTAGTTATTTAATGGCTAAAAAGTAAAGTGTAAATTTTACAAATATTTTTGGCTTGAACGATATTGCATGTAGTTGAATTTAATTCTGCTTAATCTGGATCGAACATCAAACTCGTTTTTTAAACAGCACAAAACTCTTTCGTCCTTGCCATTTTTATCTCCATTTCAGCGTTTTATCTCCATTTCAGCGTTTTATCCCCATTTCAGCGTTTTATCCCCATTTCAGCGTTTTATCCCCATTTCAGCGTTTTATCCCCATTTCAGCGTTTTATCCCCATTTCAGCGTTTTATCCCCATTTCAGCGTTTTATCCCCATTTCAGCGTTTTATCCCCATTTCAGCGTTTTATCCCCCTTTCAGTTTCCGTTTTCAGTTTCCGTTTCCGCCATTCAGTTTCAGCGTTTTATCCCGACCCTGTTTCGTGGCAGGTTCATCCTGATTTCGCAAACGAATGTGGCTGATACTTAGAAACGCAATAATTTACAGTTGACTTCATTCTCAGTCGTCCAATAGGACGCGAACATACAGGTAAAAATATTCATTTTACTGTGTTCTGGTATTCTCATTGGTTAACTGTCTGATTTTGTTTATCAATGTATTTATTTTAAGTGAACGCGGATACACGCCGCGCTTGAATAAACGCGTTGTTGTTGTTATCGGCGTTTATTCAAAACAATCATAATTTAGAAGCTTCAATATACTTTAGAAATGTAAAAGTTACGATTATGAATTGGAATTAAACAATAGATTAATAATCCATGTTACAAAATTCAGAATAAACGCTGCCCGTAAGTAAAAGTGCGACCTATGTGCCCTCGTTGCCGTTTCAAAGAAATAATTTCGAGTCTAGAGGTGAAAATAAGTCATCCCTTGCGCGCTCAAGTAGTTTACAACTGGTTTGAATTAATTGTATATCACACTCAACTACACCACAGACTATATTAAAGCTACTATATGTTAACATCATTACTCCAGAAGTGTATGGACCTCACCGTGTAAGACGCGAAGTCTGACATAAACGGTAAATAGTATCACAAATTAAAGGTATATGAGTCCTGATCGGTGATGGTACTGATCATGAATGTGCAGTGAATGTTTCACCAGACGCATCATGACAAAACAGAGCTACCTCAATTGATCATAGCCAATCAAACATTCATACTATTCTTTGTTTAACAATCACCGAAAAAATCAGTTGATGATGGAGGTCAGATCAGATAGATCAGATGGAGGTTAGATCAGATATACAGTAAATTAATACTTTATTCTTACAGCAAGTTTAACTATTGTTGTTGATTCTTATTAAGGTCAAGCTTCTGTTGGGCGAAAAAAGATTATCATTGCTTCCAGACGTGAGTGGACCGTCTTTTTTCATTTTACTTTATTTACTGCATGCATGATCACAGCAAAGACAATCAAAGGAAACGCATGGATAAAGCCTGGTTCACACTTGTCGTAAGAATCAGAGATGACTTCTTCTGGCCGATGTGATTGAGTGAATTCTATACCATTGCAAACACAATATAATACTTGTTATATACTTTAGTTTATTCACACATTCGTTTACATACGTGAGAAGGAGAAAAGCCTGGTTCACACTTGTCGTAGGAATCAGAGATGACTTCTTCTGGCGGATGTGATTGAGTGAATCAGTCTATACCATTGCAAACAATATAATACTTGTCATATACTTTAGTTTGTTCACACAATCGTTTACATACGTGAGAACGAGAAAATTCCTGATTTTTACGACAAGTGTGAATCAGGCTTAAAGCGCTGATCTTGTTGACGCGACGCCTAGTGATCCAATCGACTTTGAAACTCTCGCTGTAACTTCATTTTCAAATATTTTCCAGGACTTTGTATTGACATATCTTAAACAAGAACATCTATTTCTATGGAAATATCTACTTTTAAGTCTTTTTTTCGGGTTCTGAACAGCCTGAAAATCACAATAATTAAATTTTTTCGTAAAACGTTTTTAACAACACCACTGGCGATATTTGTCGGCACTCAAAAAGAAGGCAAACATTTAGCGTTGGCTTTTAGCTTTTCTACCTCCAAAGAAGATTGTTCCATAGACATTGCTATTACAGTAAATCACTTAAAATGTTCAACTTTATTTGATATGCACGCAAAAACACGACCACCGATATCATACTACATAAAGAGTGTCTATGAGGTTGCTCATATTTCGCAACACATGAGAACGCAAAATTACTAAAACTACACTTGCATATTTGGCAACTTATGTGTAATATTGTCATTATGTTTTAAATAAATGAAGCTTTTTGAAAAAGTTATTACGCAGAATGACGTCGGCAGTTGTGTTATTTTCGTATCCAATACGATTGAATATCTCGACAAGAAAGGGAGTTACAAAAATTTTAACTTATCCTCACAATGCAATAATAAATCGTGGGGGAAAATTTCGTTCCATGGTTCCAATGTAAAACATATGCAGGCCGTGTCACATAAGTCATTTGTGTTTCGAAGTTGTCTTCATATTGAGTGATTAACATTGAGACATTAGTGTTAACAATTAACTTCACCTCATCTGGTCCAATCCAATAATTTTTACAACTCCAGCATGGATTCAACGAACGCATTCAATATACTAAATAGTGTGAGCATTTCACTAGGATGTGTATGCACTGGAGCAGAAGGGTTTCTTGGAAACATACGCGAAAAACCAGACAATGAATTCGAAATAGAACCACGTGTATTCCCCCTGGTGTCTGATGCGATTGTGGGAGCTGCATTTATTTTTAAAGATAGTAATTTGAAAAGTCACGTTGTTTCCTGGTCATCAGAACCCCAGGCAACTTGCATAACGACTTTTGTGAGAGACGACGAAATAGAATTCTGCCGTATTTCTTTACATAAACTGGACAACAGCAATCTTCTGACAGGCGACGTGCCAGAGGAAGTATGTAGCCTAACAGCGTTCATGCGTTTGAAGCAGCTCCAACCAACACGAAGAAAAAAGGTTAGGTTGTTCATGACCTCACGTCTTGTCGTTTGTCCTTCTTGTCGTGGAATGTTCATAAAAAGGGTGTCAAAAATCTGTCCTCTTCGAAAGCGTTCTGATACTATATATGTTCGCCGTGGTTTTCTAGCTGGTAGGTTTAAAAGTTTTCCTCTTGGTGCCCCTGTTGTGAATGGTGAGGATAAACTGGTTGGAATAGTCACAAGTTATAAGAAGAAGAAGGTTACAGTTCTTGGTAGCCAAGAATTAAACACACTGTTATCGTGAATATTTTTGATTGCGAATATTTTGGTTAAATGATTCACAGGCTGAACGTATGGGCGCCCAACGCGCGAGCTTTGTAGAGATCTCCGGGGGTATCCTATAGGCGTACGAGAACTTTATCAACTGGAGGAGCTTTAATTTTTTCACCCGAAAAATTTTTTTATTGGATAAAGTTTTTCATAGAAAAAAAATACGCCGCTCAACTGACTCATTTTATTTTTGCAATTTTATCTACTTATTGCAGTACGTGTACAGTTCTATTGTCTTAACGCCCCGAAATTTGGAAAAAACTATCGCTGAAAAGCTTGCATTTCACGATTATTTTTTCAATTATTTTTTTCGGGGGAGGGGGGGCTGTTGCCCTCCTGTCTCGTACGCCTAGGAGTTTAATAATTTTAAATCCTAAATAAATGTAAATATTAATATACATGTATAACTTAGTCGTAACGTGAAATTTATTCATGAGTTAATTGTTTTATATCGTTTATATCCAGTGCATCGCAGGGGGTGATTTGCGGCCAAGACGTCTACCGTGTACCCATAACTGAACAGACAATTATTGTTATTAACTATAATAATAATTGTCTGTTCAGTTATAGGTACACGGTAGACGTCATTGGCAACGGCAAAATGTTATCTACGAGCCGCCTAGGCGAGTGGGTCACTGATATTCTTACCACATTATGACGTCTACCGTGTATCTATAACTGAACAGACAACGGCAAAATGTTATCTATTTGTTTTATATATATAATAAAAATGTGAAAAATTTTGCCAAATAATCTTTGTAGTGCGACGAAAAGACTTTAGCACGCCATTTGACGTGATCATGATCTATGTCTGTCCTCTAATTCTTGGGTTTCACTGGAACCTTTTTCAGTAATTCTGAGTGGGGGTCAACTTAATTAAATGTATTGATGATTGTACTGCACCAGTGCACTGGAGCAAGCAAATCTCACGTAAATGCACACATTTGCTGCCAAACACAAGGTCAACACATACAGTGAAAATTTTTTCAGTCGGATGACAGTGTATCGATTTGGAGTTGACCCCCAGTGAAATTTATGACGTCACGTGAAACCTAAGAATAGATCACAGTGGTAGAGTTATAGGGTCATTGAGGGATATTGCTCGCTTTTCAATATGGCGACAAAAGCTACAATTTCAGGTTTTGAAACAATTCGAGTAAAATTCGACATAAACTCAGATGCACATCATGTTATGTACTTGAAAAGTCATTCGGTCAGAGAGGAAGATAAACGTACGCCTAACGACAAGACGCTGTTCGTGCTAAGTGTGCCACCATACTGCACAAAGGTTGGTAAAAGTAAACTCAACTCCAAGCCAAGATTTAGTTATTTTATTGTGTGAAGTGCATAAAGTTGTACTCCTTAAGTTAAACGCATAATATCGTAGCACCAAGATATCTTGCAAAGCAGGTAATGAAAACATATAAACTTACAGTTATTTAATACAGGTTCCTGCCTATCATATTCCTATTTCATTTTGTAAACCTAAATCAAAATCAGGGTTCAAAACTTGCAGTGCAGAGCTTAAGGCTTGATAAGCAAGCGACATTTTTGTAAGAACGGACGCCACCTAGAAGGAAATGGAACTGTTGTAGGTGGCAAATGATAGCGTCAGCCGTTCTCATGAAACATGAAAGTTGATTGGCTGCCGTTGTTGATTTCAAACGACTGATTTTGCTTTCTATAACGGCTTCATTTACTTCTGGCTGTCATCTTATCCAGATGTTCATGGGGTATCAGATTATAATTTTGGATACTGGGTACCAAAAGATTGGCATGTTTTCAACTTCAATATGTGTCTAAGAGTTTTCGCAGCATATTTCAAAAATGGTGCTTTCTGTACATTGTATAATCACATTGCTGCAGCACTGGCAATACAACATGATACTAAATTTCAAAAGTAGACTCAAGATTCTATGGTGCTGGTATCCACTTGTATGCTGGGTCTGGCTGACCAAATTTTCAAGTTTCAATCCCTGGCTAAATGGATTTTTTCCATTCAGTATAATATTCTTTGCTTGGAGAATGTTGTATACTATTGTATACTTGACTATTGCATGTTTCGATTGACATTGATTGGAATGACTGTATAAATAGGCTGTTGCAAAAAAACTGGTAATATATATTTATATTTTCTATATTTTTCTGCTCCGAAATAATGCATATGAAACTTGGAGTTTTGTTTGCAGAAAAAAACATTAGATAAATGCATCTGTATTAAATTTACAGCACATATTTGCAGACTGCAAGTTTTCTGCCAAAAACATGATCATATTTGCTTTGTCAGGTTTCATTTGCACTCTCTTTGAGCTAAATTTGTCGGGCAGAAGAAAATTGCATGAATAAACACCCTCCCAATTAATGCTCCAGTTATGCCCATGAAGCTGACCAGCCTTGCTGAACTGTTTTTTTGACAGGGAACTATTAGCAGAAATGGCCAAATACTTTCAGGCCACTTGACTAAAGCTTCAACCTAATTATCATAGCGAAACATGTCCATATCATTTGTTGTGTGTGAGTGTTCATGAAACAATGAAATATGCTATGCTCCACTATGATATAGTTCAAGTGGAAAACAGCCTTAAAGGAAATTTCTGAGAATAACACTTTCACCAAACTAAGCATTGTCGTTGCGATCTGCTGTTAGTATTTTTGTGTAGTCTTTAATTTATTGCTTCATAAAGCATTTTAAAAGAAACTGTGATTATATAGCCATTAAAAAGCAATTGTTTGTCAAACAATTGAAAAATTTTCAATATTTTTCGATATATCGAAAAGTCAAATGTCGAATATCGGTATTTAAAAAACACCAGTATTTATAGAAATATTGCAACAGTCTATATACATATATAAACATTAAATCCATGGTAATTGTCTTTGCTAGGCAGCATTGAGGAATGTGTTTGGCAACTGTGGCAGGATCCAAAATATCTATATTCAAAAGCAGCCAGGTCCTGTGATGGAGAAAACGAAATCCTTTTTCAACATAATGGAAGATAAAGTTTTGGTATGTTACTGTCAATAGCTCATTCAAAAAAGATTCATAACCCACCCACAGAGGAAATTTTTGCCATCCAGAGAGGGGTGAGAGGAATCCTCTAAGGAATGTCTTAAATTTGTATAGGATGTCTGGAGAAAGGGAAGGGGTGTTGTTAATTTCCTCCTAGGGGAGAAGGTGGATCTTCTGGAAAAAAAACCCATTCACTAAAAGTTATTTAATTCAATCTAGCTTAAACCAATGGCCATCTGCTTGTCCTATTTTTAAGGGATTTAAAGTTGCATATATAGTGTTCAAAAACAAGTCGTCACTACAAAAAGCTTTGCAGTTGGACAGCACAGAAATGAGATATTTTTCAACAGAAGATAAACCTATTGAAAGAGGAATAAACAGTAAGGTGTTTGGATGATCAAATGCCCTTTTGTGTATGGGTGTATTTGTGTTGTATACAGAGTTCTAACAATTAAATCTGCTATCGTAAGATAGTATAAATCAACTTTATTTAGAACTGTCAAGTAGACCACAGTAGACGTGTGTGATCAAATTCCTAGGTTAAGTACTATTTAAAATTCGAGCAGCCAGAGTGCTTTATCAGATATAAAACTTGAGGCACAATAATACATGGGTGAAAAATGACCTATTTTATACCCATTTTGTGAGTTTATTTACAAAGAAATGTGTTGTTTAAGCTGAAAAATCAAGGCAAAAGTTTTATGTAATTCTAAATTAACGTGAATCTTTATCACATATAAAGAACTTCACAGCGATGATTTCCTTGTGTATTCCTCAAGAATTATTTAAATTAAATTAGTTTTTTTAAGTTAGAGGAATACCCCTTACTGATTGATGTTATTATGCCCCCCCCCCTGACATTGGGACCAATATAGAATTTACTGCCCACAATATGAAAGTTGAACATTATACAAAGGTGCTGTTTGTTTAAAACTGATCTCATTTTTTCCAGAGTGGTGCAAGGAATATGCTTCAAATTATCCTAACTCGACTAAACTGCAGAGAGAAATCGATAAATTTATGGAAGAATTTGACAAGAAGCAAGAAGAGGTAAAACCCAAGCCAGGATGTTTTTAAAAAATTGATCTAGTTGCCATGGGTTATGTTACCAATTAAAAACTAGAAGTTATAGAACTAGGAAAACTCTATTGTAACTCTATTACATGTTTTATAGTACTTGACCCCACCACTCAATAATTAAAAATATTTTAATGTCACAGAACAGTGCAATCATAAATTTATTGAACTGTCTGCAGCAGTTAAATCAAATCTCATTTGCAAATGACCTGATCACTTAACACAACACAATGAGCGTGCCCTGTGGGCAGATCAACACTCTACTAACCCCCCCCCCCCAGCCACGCAAATAAACAAGATGAGTTCTTGCTTTGTCACTCTGTCTATAAATTACATTCATTTGAAACAAATTGAAACCCAACCAGGGCCTTGTCTTTAACCCTATGTGTTCAAATGCAGGAAAAAGAGAAGACAAAGAGGTTACAATCTGAACCAGATGAGGAAGGCTGGGTAACCATTGGGAAGGGTGGAAGGAAACCAGGGGCAAGTAAAGTGGAAGCAGGTGAACTTCTTGAGAAAAAGAAAAAGAAGAAACAAAAGGTAGCGTTTTGGGAACTACATCACTTTGAATGATCATGGAAAGATTAATCCTGTAGGGGTCAGGGGTGTGGCTGGGGTTAGTAATGTTTGCCAAACCATAAGATAAGTTAACCTGCTTAGTAAATGATGCAATTGAATTTCACCATTTCAAACTTCCCTTTGTTAAGAAGTTACTGGAAGTGATTAGTGGAGAGGACATTAAATATCAGACACAAAATATCAATTTTACAAGCTTGCATTTTTAAAACCATGTTGTCAATTCTGTTTATATATACTATATCGATCACGATCACGAAATGTTTGTACTATGTCGATCATTTCATTTTTATCGAAGTATCAAAACACCGAGGAGAAAGTTGAAAAATTAAACTTTTCACAAAATTCAAGGTGCTTGGATAGCCGATAAAACACTGACTCAGTGTTTGATATACGGAGTAAGAGGTGAAATAAAAGTAGAAATCTATGCTAATTAACACCGGGATATCGAAACCTCCTTCACGGTCATGATTTTCTTTGTTTTAACTTGCTGAATTCTTAATGAGCTTTAAAATGGTCGTCACTCTATAGGATACCCTAAAGGTCAAAATATCGAGAGAGAGCACTGGGACCCTAACCTTGCTCTCTTGACATTTCCACCTTTAAGATATCCTAAAAGGATTTGACTGTTTGAGAAGTGCTTGTCTCCCTCTGCGAAGAAATAACTTACCAGGGGCCGGTTGTTCGAAGCCCGTTTAGCTTAAACGGTGGTTAAGCTCAAAATAGAAACCAAGTTTATAGATTCATTCAACAACCAAACTAAAAGTTTTGAACCTTAATAGAATGATTATGCTTACAAATTCATATTTACTGCTGAATATTTAAGTTAACTGTTTAACGAGTGATGTAAGAGGGTTATTTAATTTTGCCTTATCCACCGTTTACGCTAAACGGGCTTCGAATACCCGGCCCCAGCAAAAAATAGGAATCCACGTGTAGGAATGCAGAATCCTGTAGTAGGACGCTCAGGTGTAACTGATATGTTTGTTTCCCTATGTTTTGTTTCCAGCAACAACTTTACTTCTATAACTTCCAACAACACGAAACAAGACGGGAATGTGAGTTATTCACATCATATTTTTATAAAGATTATCTTTTATTTATAACTAGCTGATCTGAAAACACGGATAAGTACCGGCACTAGTTGTGAAATAGAAATCCATTTTTCGAGCCAAACTAGCAAATTTCTCATTAAGTATAATTTACTTCGGTTCCAAACTTCTGGTGGACTTATATTTTTCTTTACTGAACATGGTTACAAAGTTTCAATATGTTTCGTAATGGAAAATAAAAGTACAAGTGATTAAAAACAGCAAAATGAATTTTTATTCGGTAGCTAGTTCCACGCCTTTTACTCACGGTCAGATCAGCTAGAAGTCAAAACAGATGTAGCTACTTAGTGCTAGTAGGTTACCATTTATTTTTCATGATGCACTATTTTTGATTTCTTAACACTGCTGTTTTAAATTCTAGACATTGCTCAGTTGAGGAAGAAATTTGAGGAAGATAAAGAAAAAGTCGCGAAAATGAAAGCGGCTAGAAAATTTAGACCATATTAATCAGATCAGATAATGTATTAGATATTTATTTATGCACAGACATGCGTAGAAATGCTAGTTCCATTATTAGCCATTTCCCAATCGAGACGTCAAAGCGTACATTGATTGTCTGGAGGGACAGTGCGATAGACGCCCTAGTCATGAGGCATGGAACGAATAGTCAGTCTCGTACCCAGGAGTGCTAGGTCAACAGGCGAAAAACCCAAGCGCGCATGACGAAAAGTGGCTTTTCTTTGGAGATAACATCGCATCTTTTATATTTTCTGTATTAAAGTTTTCTGTTGCTTCGCGTTGTCCCACCAAACAATCCATGGACGCTTTCCGCTTCTCAATTGGGAGATGAATAATTGGAAATATGTACAGTTATTCTTGGGTTTCACTTGGGTATTTTGTAGTAAATATGCGTGGGGGTCAACCCAAAATGTACTGAGGATTATGCTGTACTGTAGTGAGCAAGTCTCAGGAAATTGCACATATTTGCTGCCTAACACCAGATCAACACATACAGTAAAAATTTTTCCCCGATGACTGTACATATCGATCTGGAGTTGACCCCCAGTGAAATTGATGATGTCACATGCAACCCAAGAATACGGTGTATCAAAAGGGTACCGTAATGAAATTTTGAAGTGCTCCCCAGTATTTAACCTACAGAAAAAATCTTACAGTCGGGAAGACCGAGCTTTTAGCTCTTTTGTAAAATATGAAGGAAAATTAAGTTTAAACAAATCAAATGAAAATTGCGTTTTGAAATCGCACATTTTCACCGTCGGGAATTCACCTGTTGAAATTTACTAATTTGAAATTTATGTAACTATCTATAATAAAACAAATTCCGAAAATATACATCTTGTATTCCTGTTATTCAAGAAAAAAAACAAGAAAACGCCGGAGTCGGTTTTTTCTTGAATATCAGGAATACAAGTTGTCTATTTTCGGAATTTGTTTTATTTTGTATTTCCTTAAGTTGTCTGCTTGTCGTGGCATCTGTATTATGATAGTTGAGTTATTATTGGAACGATCAATTTGGCTGACAATTTTCAATCCCTTCGTAAATTCGAACTTGTTTATAAAATTTTACAAAAACGGCGAAATTCAAAAGCTAAAAGTTCTGTGCAGCCTGTGAAAGAATTTTTTCTGTTCTGAGTATTTCATATAGAGCGCGCCAAAACACCCAAAGTTCTATTACCTTCTTGTAAGATTTTGTATGATTTATTCAGGGTGTTTTGTAAGTATGTTAGACCCATAATGTCTGCATCAAACATCACCAAATCTCGTTTTTTGCTGTATAAAATTAAATTACTCTACAGTTTATCGAGACAGCGCAGGCGGGCGATAAAAAAGGAAGTTAAAGTAATCTAGTTGGGTTGTGTAGCAAATATCAATGAAACAGATACCTCAAATCGCTCGGAATTGGAAAACGAAAAGGTTGCTGTTTCTGGAATGTGATTTTATATACCAGTCAGTGTATGGACGTAAACTAATACATTCATATTTACGTGAAGTATTTCAAATTTTATAAAATTTTGCAAAATTGAGTGATGTCTTCAGTTCTTTTTCGAGAATTTTCTGTTCATTTTGGACGCTGTGTTTTAACAAAGCAAATTTCGAGTTGCTGTAGCAGATATTTGTCTTCATTTAGAGGTATATTTTGTGGTTTGCAGCTTTTTATTACCTGCTAAATGCTAATGAATTTTGAAACCATTGATAATGAATCAAATGCATTTCATTTTCACACTTGTAAAACGAAGGGCTGTAGGATGCACTTTTATGATGCAATGTTTTTCTATGCAGATAGGAAAAGATTTTATGACAAAGTTGATGTAATCGAGACAAAAAGTGAGTAAAAACTAATTTTTATAGCAATGAAAATATGAAACTACACATGTTGGTGCTGCCACTTTGAAATGTTGTAATGTCCTTAAGTTACCTGAAAGTAAATTTTCAAATTGGCAGTGTGGGTCATTGGCATTGCTTGGGCCTGTTTTTGCAGGCAATCAAGGATGAGTGATGTGGACAATGTAAACAAAGTTTTAAACAAAGCATTAAAAAATAGATAAGATGAATTAACTCATACCTACTGTTTGAATTGCATTAAATGAGACTGAGATGCAGTATATAAAACAGGCCTTAGGTAGTTTGTTTGTTAAAAATTAAACCGTATCATAGCAAAATGTACCATATTTCATTGTTTCATGAACACTCAGGAAAAACTAATGACGTGGGCACAATAAAAAATGTTACGTTTCAGTACAGTACTATGCAAGTGAAAACAGGCTTAAGAAAACATAACATTACTGTAATGTTATTTTGTTCAGAGCAACTAGCCTGAACTAGGTACAGTTATTATCATGTTATGCTCACTAAAAGGTCTTGTTTATATGTTTGAATGAATACAAATTCTGATCAAATTGAATTCATGACCCAACATTTCAAGTCTAATGTCTTCGTCAGAGGTGATCTGATGTTGTAATAATGTTGCTTATATACTTATTATCTGATAACATTATTTGCAAACACCATGATCTGGTTGTGAACAGAGATGAAGGTAGCTTTATTTGCAATAAGAATATTTCCACCTTCTTGGATCATGATGTAACCTCTTTGAGTATACCATTATGCAATTAGTTGATTCTCCTGTCACACACATGACATTGCTATTTACTTTGGTATATCACATAAACCATGAAGACCAATGGAATGACCATGTCACATGTGTGATTAACCAGAATAGCAAGAATAAGATCAGAGTTGTAGAAATTTCTTTTGTCTTTTCAGGTTGAATTCATCACTAAATTTACCTCATTAGAATTCGTATATACAATCTAGCGGTTGTATTAGAACTAATACAACCTCGAGCGACAGGTTGTATTAGCTTGTTCTAGCCCAGTAATTAAATAAGAGCAAACGGTGTTCACACAATAACACATACATTTTTACTGCAAACAATTACAAAGAATTATTTGCTGTTAACATACACATTTACCGTGCAAACTATGATATTACAAAGTAATATCACGACATGAGATATATTAGTCATTAAATCGCCTGCTTGATTCTGCCGGTTTAATGACTAATACACCTCATTTTGTGATATTACTTATGATGACATGATGTCACAAACTGACTATGTTATCTAGATGGTTATCAAGTAACTCTTGATAAAAAGGCAGTAAAGACACCACATGGAAGGCATCTGTGTGTTCCCTACCAACCATTGGCTGCCGCCTTGTCTGTCGAGTGGGATGCCCAGGAGGATGTTATAAAACCAGAATTCATGCACTTGGTAGGCAGCTGGTTATTATCATGTAATGTAATTATAATTTTTTATACCCTAAGACAGAGGCTAATTGTAATTATATGACATTTACTATTAGTATTATCAACTGAGGTCATGCACTGTATCTACCAGAAATAACAAAATTTATACCAATATTAATTCATATTGTATATAACTTTTAAATCTACCTAAGCATGCAATGAGTGTCACTCAAGACAACTTTTTTTGTGAAGAGACCGAAGCCTTGTCCTCAACAGAGTTTTTTCAGTAACTGGACAAATTGCAGCAGCTGATTTAGGTCTTTTTTTCTTTATTGCTACACTGCTTTATTTTTTTATAATAACAAGCAACAATGTTTACAATGTTGTGTGACACTAGCCCATATTGGCCATACCTTTGATTCTAAAAATCACAGATGTTGTGCACATATATAATTGATGCTATTGCTGTAAGAAACACTGGTGTAAAATTTCACAGTGTGATTTTATAGGTTTCAGAAAGGAACATTTGCCAATTTCAAAATTGCAACTAGTAACATTGCAACTCCTATGGTACCTTGGTAACAAGGCACCCTCAGTGTTTTGGTTGGTCCTGCGTATTCAATACTCTATTGTATTTAATATCTTTGCAAATTTTCTAGACTGCACTAACAAATACAGTAATTGATGATCCACTTGGCAAGACAACAGAGTCACGTATAAATGACATTTTGGAGTACTTGCTAACAGACACAGTTTGGTATAAAAATTTTAAAACGGCTGGCCTCATCTTTGTTTACCTAATACATGGACTATATATTATTATATTAAACCAATGACAATGTTTTAATCAGTGGAAACTGTTTTCTGCAGCTTTTTGTCGGAGGAACCAGAAGAATTATTGGCCTTACAAAAGAAAGAATGGGGTCCATTATGGGACTGGTTTAACAATAGGTAATTGATAATATATATTAATATTGATGTTTTTCTATAGAATTCTAAGTTTTAAGGGCTGTGAAAAGTTAAGCATACACTAAACACAAGTGCTGCTACAAAAACCTATTGTTTTGCCCTGTTTGATGGTTTTTCACTGGGTTATCCTTTGAAGAGCATCTCGTGACATAGAGAATACTGTAGTACGCCTAAATAATACACTGTCTGTTTCATTGCATCCTTCTAGATACAAGGTGTCATTAATTCCTACCAACTCGCTACTGGTTGAAATATCTCCTGAATTAAGAAGTACCATGTATGACTACATTACTTCCTTTAACAAATGGTCACTTACAGGTAGCTATTATAAGTGCATTATGTAAAAAAAGTTTTAAAACTGTACTTATTCAAGTTCAAATTTACACTTCGTTGATGAGATATTTCAGATTGATTTTTTTTTTGTCCACTTATTACGTCACTGTTACGTCAGATATCTACGTCTTTATTAAAGAACGTTCATAAAATATTGACATGCATGTGGCTAATAAACCCTCCTATAATGATGTCATTTAGCAGTTGAGCAAGTAAAACCATTAGAAAATGGCTATATTGTCATTAGGTTCTTATTTTGTATGGGTGCGGCCTATTCAATTGCTGTTCTCTTTCCAAAAGCGTAAACCGTGAACTATGAGGACGCAAGGGATGATAAATATTGTTTTTTTAGACCATGATACTTAGGGAATTACCTTTGTTACAATTTGCCATTGTAAACTTGTTTTCTGTGTGCCCTCGAAGCCTCGGTGCTGTATCAAAGAAATGATTCTGAGTTGAATATAAGCAATATCCCGTCGTCCCTTGCGCCATCATGGTACGTTTTTGGAACAACAACCTTTATTGAATCAGCTGGATAGATTATTCAGGACAATACATGTCAAACATCTTTATAGGTAAACAACATTATATATCAACAACTTTCTGATAGCCTATTCAAAATGTTACGAGATAAGTCAACAAAACAAAAAAACCCGTGGACTAAAACATCCAAAGCATAGAAACATTTGTGTTACAAAAATTACTGGAACCACTTATTACATACTAAAGAATATGTACATACAGTGAAGAAATCTAGAATCAGTAGCATTTAACCGACACAAGCCTACTTTGAATCACGCGACAAAAGCCTCCAAACATCGTTTAATATTTAACTAGTATATCATGTTCCTTCACTGTAATGACTGTATGTACATATTCTGTAGTATGTAATAAGATCATCATTTCATTCCTAATGCAGTGGCGAAGCCAGCTTGACATTTGGTCATGCAAATGTAAATTTTCTGTGTTTATAGACCGTATATGGATTCAATTTCTAAAGAAATTAATAATGATAATTTGCATAGTATGACCAAATTGTCGGGCTGGCTTCGCTACTGTCCTAATGATGACTAAAGAATAGTCGAAACGTAGAAAAAAAGTTTATCATGTTGTCAATTTTCGGAGTTTCCGTTGTATTGTATTTGTTTTACAGTTTTACAAGTCCGTCCACAAAACACAAAAAAATTTTCGTTTCATTCACATTTTAAACTTCTTCGCATGTCTCAACTAGGTTTTGAATATGCAGTCGAGTCGGCAAAATCACTTGTGATCTCATGTGCTTTGGCTGAAAAACAAATATCAGTGGAGAAAGCCACGTCACTTTCACGACTAGAAGTCGAATTTCAGGTCAGTGTAGCACAAGTCTTTGTTGTAGTTTTAGGGTGTAGTCATGTCAGAGAGTTTAGTGAAGGTACTGTATACACACATTACAGTTTCTTGCATAAGATGTCTTTTAAAAAGTGTTACATATTACCTCTAAGGTCGCGATTTTCGATGTGAAAAGAGTTAATAACATGCAGATTATAATCTCTGTGGCTAATAAGCCGTGGGTTCTCTCTGGATAGCCCGGTTTCCGAGACATGATTATTATACAGTATGACGTCGGTGGCTGTGTAAGTTGCGTATCTGCAGTAGTCATATTGGACAATGACTTTCATGAATAGCGCTTGCGGCTCGCGACAAATTTTACACGCACTTTTTGGGCCGCCTCAAGGAAGAGTGTTATACTCAGTACTCTCTTGATTTAAAAGATCGGTTTGAGGGATTTTTTCAATCTTTCAAAGTTCGAAGAATTTTTCAATCTAATAGACTTTTTTAATCTAATGGATTGAAATTATATAGATTGAGGGATATTCTTTCAGTGTTCCAATCGATTGAAATATGTCACTCAATTAGATTGCTTTTCAATAGAAAACGTAATAAAAAACAATCCCAAAAAGATTGAAAATTCAATCCATTAGATTGAATTTTCAATCGTTTGAATTAAGAGACTATGTCATTTTAAATGATCTTTTTAAAATGACCAAAAAATGTTATGCAAAATTTCGTTTCATATTTAACAAATATAAAACATTTTCCGTGAGTGGAATTGGGAAAACGAGAAATTGTATGGAAACACGACGCCCGAAGGGCGGAGTGTTTTCCTACAATTTCGAATTTTCCCGATTCCACGAGTGTTGATATTTAACAATTATTCGCCGAAGGCTAGGTGATTATCGGGGAATATTCACCGAGACGAAGTCGAGGTGAATATTCCCCGATAATCACCGAGCCTGAGGCGAATAATTGTTTTAGTATTTTTACACAAGTTATTTTAAATTTGTTTATTTATTTGTCCGTAATTTGTACAAAACGGCAGCTATAGTCGCGATTTTGTAAACTTGTTTTTACTGTTATATTCACCTGTAGGTGAATATAAAGGAATGCCATGTCATATTGGACCAATCACAACGTCGGATTTCTTATGTTCACTTGTGTAAAAATACTAAAACTGTATATCAACACGGAAAAAATGTTTTATATTTGTTTTATAATATAGCAATGTCAGGAGCCCGAAGGATACAAAAAATTTCCGTGTTTACAAGTGGCGGGAAATTTTCCGTGTTTACATTGAGTTATGTAAACACGGCTCTTAACGAATCAGCGTTCAGGATTCACAAATACTATATTATAAACACTATTGATTGAAGAGGGATGCTGTACTTTTGATGCAGGTGGAAAAATGGGGTAACGTTGAATGGGCGCACGAGGTGGATTTGATGGATCTGCGAAGTCGTCTGGCTGCAGCCACGTTGTTCTTTCATCTCACAAGTGGAAGCACGTTGGATGGTTACAAAGACAATTGACCACATGAGCTTTTTATATCGTTGTGTTTGAAACAAATACTTGTTGTGTGCAGTGGTTACTATTGAACAGTCTGCGATTGCCACATTTTTTAAATTCAAAAATGTTGCAGGGTGGATAAACCAGTCAATGCCAGCAGATACACGTGTCGGCGTGTTATGCGAGTCTCAAAGACGGCAACAGCTTAGAAAGGGTCGTATGCATCTGGGGTCGAGAATCTTTTGCGCCTACATTGCACTGTACTTTTCAAACGTTTCCTATATACTCCCCGCAGTATAAAGAAAATTATACAGGCAATTCAAAAAAGTTTGTACTTTGCAAACCTTAAACTCAACTCTGAAACCTTAATCAAACACTCAGTGTGCAAAGCTTAATGAGAGCACGGTTTCAAGCTTCGTGTTTGAATATTGCAGATATATTTGAACAGATTGTTGTCGTAAGGAGATATTAACCATAATTCTAGATCTATTAAATAGTTATTGTTGTACCATTACACTTAGTGCGCTGTTTAAGGTTTACAAATTACATCCAGCTGATCTGACCGCGAGTAAAAGGCCTGGAACTAGCTACCAAATAAAAATCCATTTTGCTGTTTTTAATCACTTATATCTTATGTTTTCCTTTATGAGATTTGTTAAAACTTTGTAGTCATGTTTAGTAAAGACAATTATAAGTCACCAGGAATTTGGAACCGAAGTAAATTATACTTAATGAGAAATTTGCTAGTTTGGCTCCAATCTCGTTCCCCGAGCCTGCGATCCCTTGGTAAGGAAACGGAGGCTCTGGGATAATCCGTGATCGACATACAAAAAACTGTATGTCGCCCGTACTGCGCATGCGTTGGAAATAAATAGTTCAATAAGACGAAGGGAAGAAGCTGGTGTATAAGTGACTTTCCATAACCAGTAGGTAAGATACAAATCGTGTCTTTCCGGTCGACAACAACAGCCTTTACCGCTTCGTATTGACACTCCTTCAATTTGAGATTCTTTTTACCCAGTCGCTCTAACGCCTCGTCCAACAGAATTAAATAAACTAATATTTTCCACATTACAAACAAAATAGTAAAAGTTCTGTTCCAAAAAGCTTTAGAAAAAGGCTATTACGGCTTATTGAATCGCATGCGCAGTACAGGCGACATACAGTTTTTGTATGTCGATCACGGATTATCCCAGAGCCTCCGTTTCCTTCCCAAGGGATCGCAGGCTCGTGGAACGAGATTGGTTTGGCTCGAAAAATGGATTTCTATTGGACAACTAGTGCCAGTGCTTTTCCGTGTTTTCAGATCACCTGGATGTAGGACAACTCTTTTGAATTGGCTGGTGTATACACAAAGTCATTAGCATACAATCATGTATTGGGGTGGATTACCCGCAGGGAAATTGAAATTCGCTGAAAGCAACTTGTTTAATAAAATATGAAGTTTGTTCAGGAAACCAGGTGCAGTAATAATCAGTTACACTCTGGTTATGCTTAAAGGGAAATGGCAACAAGAAAATGTTATTGTCTCATTTGAAAGGGACTCGAAAACAATAAATAGAAGTCTATTGCAAAATTTTTATATCTATTTTACTTTGGAAGATATTCTCACCTAAATCAACGAACTGTCCGCCATCTTGGATTTATTTTTAACCTTATTAACAATGTTTTGGTGACGTCACAACAGGGATAAGCCAGTCGAAAATCCTCCTAAATACCTACCAACAATCAAATATTGTTTGAAATCTTCTCAGTCCGTGCTGAAATTCGAAATACTTGCCGTACATGCGGTTATGAGAGCATATTAACCATTGTGTCGTAAGAAAAAACCATCGCGTGATCCCAGTTGTGACGTATTGTGCATATCCACAAATACCCAAGATGGCAGACAACTTAACATTTCAAATGAAAATATTTCACGAAATTAGGCAGATATAAAAATTCTGTAATAGACTTCTATATATTGTTTTAGAGTCTCTTTCAAATAAGACGATAAAAATTTTGTTGCCATTTCTCTTTAAATGAATGCAAAGCCCGATGGAATTGCATCCACGACCCAACGATTCGACACTCCAGTGCAGGCGTCTTATCAGGGGTGATCTGATTTCGCAACGCTGCTCTCGCATTCCAAAGATCTGAGGTTCGGTTCCCACCGTGGCCAGGCATATTTTTTTCAAAGCTTGCCTGGTGTGGATATAGAATTCAAAGTCAGGAACACCACAAACATCATTTTCACCCGAGTGCATAACACCAAGACGTATGCAATAGAAATAATAATATATCAATTGTAATCAAGTTGCCATATTTACATCATAGAAACATCTATATACATATATATTAGCACGTGATATTCTATAATAAAGTTACGCGGTGATAAATAGTGCACGTGACATTCACGCACTTGACATGCGGGATAGGTCTAAGTCATTCCGCCGATGTCATAACTGTCAATTTCTTCCCGAAAGTGGTCAATGAGATTGTTGATTTCCGCCACGCGTTTACGATTTCTTGCGATCTCCTCAGTGTGGATGTTTTCGATGATTGATTGGATATTCTGGTTGGCCCTTGTTATGATTTCATCTTCCTAATATTGATAGTAGGATTACAAAGAGGTTGCAAATTACACTGTTGTTACACGGAGGAAGGCAGTAGTGTTGGATCCAGAAAGGTTTCTTAGCTGGGGGGGGGGGGGGGCTTGGTTAGCAGCCGAGTTGGAAATCAACGAAGCAAACGTCATTATGCAGGATTACATTGTCATGAAAGTGCGCCTAGTTGTGTCTTTAAAATACATACAGTAAAATTAGGGGCTTTGGCTATATTCTCAACTACTATCACTATGTGTAGTGCTGCAATAAATTCCTCAATGCATGATCAAAGGGCAATGAGTCCCCCCCTCCCTCTAGCGCGTCTGCTGACCGTGATCTAAAGAGGTGTCCCCCCTGCTCAAGCCAAGATTGGAGACATATAGTCCCTACTCTCTCGTGAGATTTAGTCGAGACTAATGTGGAATGACATCTATCGACACATCGGGTCTGTGGACATCTCACAACAAACCGATATCAGGATGCGATGAGTGTAGCGACATCATATAGTATAACATGAATTAATTTCACTTGAGCTCGTCCATCTTGTATTTAAGTTAAGTTAAATTAAGCTGATGGCATCAAAGCCGTACAACCAACCTTGTTATCGATCTTTGACAATCTCGTTTCGTGAGATGAACTCACCGCTCCCATCACCGTGTCTTTGTCGACAAAAAGCTGAACATAAGAAAGAGAAAGTTGTGAACGAGCGCTATTCAATATTCAATGAATATTCAATGCGAGCACAACTTCTGGACGGCTTGTTGACAGACTTGCTTCAAGTTGTGAGATTTTTATTACGTGTGTATACGGGTAAATTGAAGCCAAAATTGCGAGACATTGACATCCAAATCTATGAAGATTGTAAATGTTTTCATTTCATCTTCTCACATAATGTACCTTATGTCACATTATGCATAAGGACGTCACGAGCCGTAAGGCGTGCAATGAATTGCGTCGTCGAGCTTGTTAAAAGTTGTCAACTAGTTGTTTTAAACTTCTTGACAACTCAGGACAAGCAGTGCGAACACAACTTGTTGATGGCTTGTTGACAGACTTGCTTCAAGTTGAGAGATTTTCACGCAAGTGTGTAATGGAACAGCCTTGTCACAAGTCTGATGATATCAACAAGGTTATTACAAATTGTTAAAAATGCCAAAAATCGTAATTTCCTCGAAATACTTCCGTTTTCCACCACATGGAATGCCGACAGGTTGGAATTGTAAAATATCGCAGACCCTCTGGAAATACCCACTCACCATTCTGACATCATCGGGTAAATCATCTGGCAGTTCATTTTTCATTATTTTTTCTAACGTGGATACAGCGATGTCTTGTAGTTTTTCGTTGTGTATCTGTTCCAGTTCTCGCATTTGAGTCATAGTGAGCTGTGGTTAAGGTCAAACTCGTGAAAATTCAATGAAATTGCCGTGAAGAAGAACGTTTAGACAATCAGAATGTAAACTATATGTCTCAGTAAACCAACAGTCCCCGAGAAATGAGTCAACAAAAAACAGCACACGACTGTTCGTCTTACCTAGCGCAATCTGTTAAGCAAAAGCAACCTTTTTGTAAATAGGTTCGTATAGTCAAGCTTGATTAGTCCCAAACGGCGAGTGATTGTACAAGAGAGAGCGAAAGGAAGGGGGAAATAAGTTTTGTTCCCATAGAGGTAGGGGGTTGGAAAAAGGAAAGACAAGGGTTTTTGCCGTCTTAGGGGGAGGGGTAAAGATTGTTTTGTTCTCGTAGGAGAGATGGTTGGACAAAGGGGAGACAAAAGAAGCTCTGCTCTTATGGGGTAGGGATGATACAAAAGTTAGAAACAAATAGCTTCTAAAGATCTTGATGCGTATACTATTAATATTCACATCTCTTCTGTAAAAAACCTGTTCCACAACGTAACGAGCAGTATTTGTTGTATATAACTCAATGGTTAAGTGATGTGCATCCTTCATTGACCTAAGTCTGAGTACAATTGAAGTGTACACGCTATAAACTTGCCGCAAACAATACGAAAGGATATTGTGCTCGAATCTGTTCCAGAAATCCGGCGTACATGTCTGCTAAGTTTCTCTCAAAATCTTTGATCGTCTCCTCCAGCTGATCAACCAGTTGTAGTTCCAGACCCATCAAAGTGTCCCATACTTTCATGATCTCGTCGCTCAGCTCGTTTGTCAGTCGCTCGATTATGAAGTTTTCGTTTAGGTTTGCAATTTCCTGTAGGACCTAGTTGTAGATAACAAGATGCCAGTCATTGCCCTACTCACCCACCTACCTATTGTTGTACCCGACCATTTACCTAGCCACAAACTAGCCAACTTAACCACTGCCCACACAACTACCTTCTAACCCACCGTCTACACCTCCATCCACTCGTCTGCCCTATTCACCTATCCACTCTCATGTGCCACTCACCTGCCGTCCCGCACCATCCCCCTCCTGCTCTCCCACTTACCCATAAACTCTTGACCAAACCACCCTCCTTCTCACCTATCTACTCTTGTGCTCAATCCACCTTTCTATTCACTTACCTACACATCAGTTCTTCTGCACTATCTACCCTCCTATTCACCCACCTACCCATCTGCTCCATCCAGCCCCTACTATCCCACCTACCCATCAAATCCTCTGCTCTATCGACCTTCCTATTCGTCCACCTACTTATCTGCCCCATCCACCCTCTTTCTCACTCATCCACTCTCCTGCTCCATCCACCCTCGTACTCACCCACCCATCAACTCTTCTACCCCATTCACCCTCGTATTCACCCCACCTACCCACCTTCTTTTTATACTCGGAGTAGTCATTAATGCATTTCACTCCTTGATTTTTATTGTCGTCCCTTGCTTCGTTGATACTTCCGAAGAAAGAGTTGATCTCCTCCTCTCTCTTCTCGTGCTCCCTAAGACCTAAATTGAACATTTCTCCACAAAGACCCAGGAAGTTCTCTTTGTATCTGTATTTCTGCTGTGAAGGAAAAAATGGCGACGCCTCTTTCGCTCAAATTTCGCTCAAATAGCTCAAATTTCTGAAATTACATATATCACGAATGATTAGCAAATTTGAAAAATATTTTATTTCATGGAAATTTATTATCAAATTTATACATGAAATTAATATAACAATAGAATAAATATGGGCATAAGTATGTTCCCGACTCTGAGAAGGGCCAAAAACATACTTATGCCCAAGAACATCAACTCTATTACTATTATAATAACTTTAAAGGCCATATATTTGAGCAAAAACTATCACTCAAAAGTGGACATTTAAAATGATTTAAAAATTGGCTGTTATGGCAGCAGGCTAAAATGTTTTTAAGCTTGCTGATTTGTTTATTTTAGCTTGCAAAGTATGTCATAATGTTTGCTAAAGTTATTATAATAGTCCACATCAAACTTTTCGTGCGCCAGACTATTGTTTTTTTACTACAACAGACCACAGTTTTTTAATTTACTTTTCCCCCTAAGAGGCAAAAATTATCAACCATGTTACTGATTAATATTTATATTTATATACCGTCTTTGTATATAAATATGCAATATCTTCATTATCTGGCATGCAAATGTTGCTGCGTGCTGTCACAGTTTTTCTGAGAACTAATAACTTTTTTAACTTTGCCCTATCCTTCGATTCCCAGTTATCTTTAACATTCAGGACAGTTTATTTGTCAATTTGTTTGAAAAGCATGCTCAACGTTCAAATTGGGAAAGTTGCTCAAGTTAAGAAAAGCACGAAAAATCACTTGCCTTCGGCTCGTGTTCCGCGCACTTTTTGTAACTCTCACAGCTTTCCAGCATGTTTGGATCAGGCCATCCAAACGCGGAAAAGTAAATAATTGTATATTCATAGATAAAGTAATTGTATACTCATGCATAAACATTGACAAAATGAAATTAAGTGTTCCTATTTCCATCCTTCAGTTTATTATACCTTTTAGCCATATATTTCTTTGTAATTATAAAACAAGTGGGTGTTATGATTTACAATTCTCTGTAAATCTCGCTAAGTTTATCCACTCCTAGTTGTTTTGTAAGCCTCCCCCCCCCGCTCATCCTACCAACTACCTAAGTTCTGAGTTTTCTTCCTTGGCCTTAAGCTCCTGCATTCATTTGTTATACCCTCACTTTCTTCATCATTGCAAGTTGCTCGCAGCTGACAGACGTACATGCCTGGTAACATCCTGACTGCCACCTAATTTCGATAATTAAAAGAATTGAAATTTTGATGAACTATGAATTTTAAATGTTGTTTTTTTTTATATTTTAGATCAAACGTAAATAGGAAAAGGTCAAATGTAAAAAATTTAAAGGTTGTATTTGTACAAAAACAGGTGAGTACTACCTACTTAAATTGATTTGAAAAATATATAGGAAACTTGAAAGCCTAACCCCATGCACAGGCCCTCAGTCTGGTTCGGAGTCTATTTAGCTAATAAATTACGTTATAAAAAAGAAACCAACATAAAGATAATTATGTTATCTCTACCTGTTTAAAGCCACTTAGACTTAGAGTACTGTACTTGATTGAGCTTTCACGCGTAAAACCGTAGCTGAAAGAGCATGGAATTTTCGTTGTGTTTTACGAAAGTTTAAAGCCCAGTTCACCCTGGGCAACACAAGCATAAGCAAGAATATTTCTCTGAGGATTATAAGGACAAAAGAGAAATATTTTTTCTTGATTTTTTTTTTGTTTTGCCATATAACTTATGCTCAGTCTAAGATAGTCTCAAGTTATGCTTGTGCTTATGTCGCACACCTCACTGCATTTTTTTGCTTTGCCTAGTTTTGCTTTAGCCTGTGCTCATGTTACTGGTGATAACCCTAAAGTTGTTTTTTATTAAGATTTATGATTTCACCTATGGCAATTTAAGTCCTTAACTGTAGGTCACATACAATATTTAATGTCCCTATGGTTAGTATACAGGGTGTCCCAAAAGAAGCGGATTTCTGTTTTCAGCAGTAAAATTAAGCAGTAAAATTTTCAGCAGTAATATTAAGCAGTAAAACTATTGTTTGTTCTTGTTGAAAAGTCTGTTCACTCAGCTTTCTTTGAATAGGTTATCTATGAAATTTGAGCGAGGGAGTCACAAGTTATGGTACATTAACGGATTGCGATTAAAAATTTTTAAAATTGAGATTTAAAATAGGGTTTTAATTACAAAACATGTTCGCAATCTGTATTCAAAGTGGCTGTCGGAATTTCATGTTGAAAGCAAATTAATCATTATCTCATTTTTTTCCTTTTTCGTAGTTTGTTGATCTTCTGCAGTAAAGAAACTGTATCTTTCGTATATATCGGTAAATTTTGTCTTGGAGACAGCTTAAAAGAAAGTACTAATCTCTCAACCATTATAAGCGGTAAAAATGTGATAAATGCAAAGTCATGCAATTTAATTTCAATCAGAAACATATTCATGTTGTTTATTGATATGTAGTTATTTGACCTGTAATTTAGTAAATTGTTAAAAATCATTTTTACCAAGGAGAATGGTTTTTCCTGTGAGACATTAATAAAGTGAGCATTAGTCCGTATCATAATGCCCACGTCGCCCTTTTAAACTAATTTGTGCTTTTTCAGGAGCATCTCAAAATGACCACTGTGCTAAAATCGCTCCGGTGGCTCTCTGGGTGGTTCTATCACTTGCTTCAAGTAGACAAGGAATACCTTGTTCGAAAGGCAAATGAACAAACCGTAAAGCAAAATAATAGTCACTTTATTATGATTAAGTTTTCATTTAGAAATCAAGCTTAGAAGTTGCACTCCGCTATTTTGGGACACCCTGTATAGTTACTATATATAGTTCAAATTTTAAAACTTTAATGCAATATTAATTCTTATACTTATTATTTAACCAAACCTATATTAGACAAAACGAATAAAACTCATATGAATTCGTTAACCCAATGAATCAAATACTTATTTCTTTCTTTTTTCTTACATCTTTTATGCTTTCGACTTAGTGCTAGGCAGTGAAACTCTAATTACAGATCATTTTCAATAGTATGCCTTTTTTGCTGCCCCCCCCCCCCGTATTTAGCGCATTTTTAAATTCCCATGGGAATACAGCTTGCTTTGTTTTGATCACAGCTGCTCTTAAGCCTAGTTTTCACGAGGAACAAAAGCATATATAAGCATAAGCTAAGACAAAAGACAAAAGAAATGCAATGAAGTGTGCGACATAAGCATAATGACATAAGCATAAGCATGAGCACAAGACTTCGACCACAAATTACGGCAGAACAAAAGCGAATTCAAAAGAAAATTCTTTCTGCTTTGTCTTCGTAAACCTCTGAGGGGAAGTTATCCTTTGTTATTTTCCTTATGCTTACGTTGCTAGTAAAAACCAGGCTTTATAGTTTCTGTTATTTGCATTAGTGCACACAAAGAATTATTGCTGCATTGGTCCTGCTTATCAAAACAAATCTGAAAGCACCAAGATTACTTTATCATTTTAATAATCAAAGAGGATTCTCTTTATAAAGTCAAGTCACACCATGAACAGACACGTTACCAAAACGCTTTGCTATGCTTATCAACCTTAGTAATAAATATTTTGTCAATGGTTTGGCGATAAAATAGAAAATCAACCAGAAGGTTCACTCTATAATAAATTACTAGTCACGCTTTGTGCAGTTCGTTCCAGTGCCCTAAACAAGTGTGCGGTTATTTTCCATCCACCGCCCTGACGTAGCATTATTTTCAAAATTTGTAGTTTGAAAAATATGTCCAGGTAGTTGTTTGCTGTTTCTGCGGTTAGAATTACGATTAGAATTAAAGAGAATTTATAATCCAATTCAAAGGATCTTTCTTGTTTAGAAGTAGCATTACGTCCGTTTGAATGATAGGATCAAGTAGCGAACTACATTATTACACTTGTTTGGCTCATTATGAAAAGGGAACAGGTTTTGAGGAGAGTGGACTTTCCAGTTAATTTCTATTCTGTGGCTAGGCTTGGAAATTCTAACAATAGAACATTCTCAAAGTTTGTGTCTTTTTCCGTACACCTTGCATCTATGAATAAAATTTTTTAAGAAAAAAAGAAATAGTATATTCCTCTTGGAATTATAGGATGCCAAACTGTAATTATAGACTTGACCCTTTTTTAAAAGAAAAATTGAGCAAATACGAGTCAAATGAAAATAGCCCGTCGAAATCGCATATTTTCACCTCAGGAAAAAAGAAAATTCCATTAATCGCCAATCTGTCACGAGAAACAATCAACGTGGCTAAGAAGATGCATTAATTTTTATTTCCTAGGCTTAAATTTCAACAGATTTTTAATGAATTCCGAACGGTGAGAAAATGTGATTTCGACCGGCAATTTTTATATAATTAGTATTTACTCAATTTAACAATAACTCTGATATTTAAAAGCTACTGAAATGCATGGTTTTTCAAACTGTGGAAGAATTCCTGTATGTCAAATGTAGACCCTGTGTTGCAGCTAGCTTCGGCCTCAGCTGGCTGCAATATGTCGAATGATGCCATTGGCCTCGATGATCATCTATTAAATAATTACAGTAGTCTTACTAAACATCGTAATTGTTTATTTTTTTAAAGGATGCCAAGTAAAAAGTGAATGCACCAACTACCAATCAATCAATGAACAAGATAGGAAAGAATTTGTTATCGACCTAAGAAGTGAATCACTAGCCGTGTCCATCAGAAGATGTCAACATGGAAATACTATAACAATGTACAGTTTGTCAAAGTCATGTACACTCATATTTTCGTTTTGTTATACCAATATTTTGAAATATTCTGTAACATTAATTTTTTTCCCTTTTTTATGACAGTTGACTGGATGTGAACGTGTTTATTACCTCTGAGGAGAGAATGCCGACCAGATTAACCATAAACAACAAGATAAAACGAGATCAACCGAAACCAAGTTACAGTCAAAAACACAGATGGTACATTACTTTATTTTCTACAGTGTTTTGTTATGTCAGGACAAATAAAATGCCCCTGGAGGGGACCTAATTAGAGTGGACCTAATTAGGTTTCCAGGTTCAATTCCTGGAGACACATGGACGAGCATTAGTTTGAACTGTAAGTACCAATCACTAACAGTTCAAATCACCTTTACTAAATTTATATCTAGTGATTGGCACTTACAGTTCAAACTAATTCCACTAACCACCCCGCCACCCTTACCACCCCATAGAATTTCACAACTTTATACTTCTCACAACAATCTAGTTATTACGGTTACTGTTAGGTAGGTAAGTCTATCTGACATGCTCAGAAGGTAACTCTAATCTACTATAGTTAGTATACTAGAGTTACTTTGTTGACTAAGGTAACTCTAGTCTACCTTAGTGGTTGACTAGAGTTACGTTAGTTAACTAAGGTAAAGTTACCATAACTCTACCTTAGTTAACTAACGTAACTCTAGTCTACCGCTAAGGTAGACTAGAGTTACCTTAGTCAACTAAGGTAACTCTAGTATACTAACTATAGTAGATTAGAGTTACCTTCTGAGCATGTCAGATAGACTTACCTACCGAACAGTAACCGTAATAACTAGATTGTTGAGAGAGCTATAAAGCTACGAAAACTGGTAGGGGTGGAAATTCAAATGGTCGGGGGTGGTTAGTGGGATTATTTAGAACTGTGAGTACCTACATAGTACTATTTATATTTAGTAGAGGTGAGTATACTTGAATATAAATAGTACCATGTAGGTACTTACAGTTCTAAATAGTCCCACTAACCACCCCCGACCATTTGAATTTCCACCCCTACCAGTTTTCGTAGCTTTATAGTTCTTACAACAACCTAGTTATTACGGTTACTGTTAGGTAGGTAAGTCTATCTGACATGCTCAGGAGTTAACTCTAATCTACTATAGTTAGTATACTAGAGTTACTTTGTTGACTAAGGTAACTCTAGTCTACCTTAGTGGTTGACTAGAGTTACGTTAGTTAACTAAGATAAAGTTACCGTAGCTCTACCTTAGTTAACTAACGTAACTCTAGTCTACCACTAAGGTAGACTAGAGTTACCTTAGTCAACTAAGGTAACTCTGTGTATACTAACTATAGTAGATTAGAGTTACCTTCTCAACATGTCAGATAGACTTACCTAACTAACGGTAACCGTAAGTACCCACTATTATTTTAAATTTAGTATACTTACCTCTACTAACTATACTAAATATAGTTAGTGTAAACATCAGTTAGTGCGTATCTATGTGTCTCCAGGAATTGAACCTGGAAACCTAATTAGATCCACTCTAATTAGGTCCCCTCCAGGGGCATTTTTTTTGTTAAAACTTACTATGGTTACAGGGCGTGACATAATAACAAAACGGAGTAGAAAACATAGTAATAAGGTTGCATTCGTGGCATAAAAAACACTGTTGTGGCATAAAAACAACGTAAAAAATATAGTAATGTATCAGCTATTTTTTGTGCTCTTTTGACAGCGGCTACCCACATATTAGAGACCTTTAGATTGGCGTTTACGCCAAACCTGAGACACATCCTTTGAGATGACCGTGAAATGTTTTACCCATACGAATTATTACTCCGCCTGCCGTAGGCGAGGCGGAGTTTTAAATTCGCCCCGTTTCTGTTTTTTTTTTTTTTTTTATTTTTTTTCGGTGTCAGAAGTCGGTGCAGCGCTCATGGGTGATACCGCTGGCACAAACCGCGTGAGCCGACCTAAACACGGCGTTTAAACTCAATTTCTAGCGAAATGTGTCAACAAAACACGCATTTAAACGTGCATGCTAGAACATCTAAACCGCAAGAAGGTTTTACGTGCAAAGATTCTCATGCAAAATGCTTTAAAACGACAAATTCCAGCGATGTGTCGCGGTGAAGTTTTGAGAGCGTGTTTCCGTCATTTTCTGGTTTATTCCTACTTTTAAGGAAATTTAGAAATTTCTACACAAGAATCAAACGCAAATTCTATTGAAATATCTACATACATACAAAATGAAGATCGGTGAAGGAACTTCGCAAAAATATTCATTTTTGTACTTTCGAACGGCGTTTTTCCTATGCTTTTGACTGAAAACACGACGAACGACACTTGCCAGAGCAATTTGCGTGGCGCGTGGAATGACGTGAGCACGGGGACACAAAAATTGAGGTTATTGAGTGCGAGTTCCCTATCTGTATATATCTGATCTGTGATACAGCTTCTTCTGAATCAGGAACAAGGAACTTGCTCGGAGCATGTCGACACAAAGTGGTAGTTTCGGCGTTCCTCGGAATTCGTCGGTTTCCGACGCTGCTCGAAGATTTTCCGAATACTATTTTTTCAAAATTTTTCTCTAGCTCGAAGATTTTGCTCCTTGAAAGTCCTCTAAATTTTCATGCATCCTAACTTTGTTTTAAGGTAATATGCTTTATTTTCTATCATTATTTGTAGCAAAGTACTTAGATTGTGCATAGAGATCGATTTTTGAGAGATCAGACTGGAAATAAGTACAATTTTCGAGTATTGTAAGTTTGTGCTTTCCAAGCATGGCTATGGTCGCATGTAAGATTAAGGCTACCGTTTTCAGTTGAAGTTGGTTCGATAATAATACCATGAAATCCGCTATAGAAACTGAATGAGGTCTTGAATTGTTGAGATTGTCGAAGAAAGTATGCTGAGACAGTTCTATGTATAGAGTTGGTTCTGGTTCAAATTTATTGAAAAAAGGCAATTTAATTTTAATTTTGTGAATTTCGATTACAAAACATGCCTTGGACTGTCGACCAATTGATTTCGTCAGGCGATTACAGACTTGTGAGAGGAGGGGGGTAGCCTAATTACTAAAATGTAGTGAAAAAAGGACTTTCCATCTAATGGTGGGAGCAGGTTGGCGGGAACACTGGAGAATAAAGGTCCTGTCACAATGCAATTTTTCTTGCAACTTGAAATGCAATTCTACTATTGGGAGATGTAAAATTGGCAAATGCAAGTTTCCATCACAGTTTGCTGGGGGTTTTTAACGTACCAAACATTTGTCACAAATTTACTTAAGAGTAGATTTTCCCTGTAGCAAAAAAGATGGCAAATGTCGATTTTACCAGAGTGCATGGCAGTCTGAAATTGTTTAAAAAGGCAAATTAACGTCTTTTGAAGAACAGACAGAAGACAATAGGTTATTTTCACACTTGTGTTAAAATTTCAATCCAGTAGCTTTGTTTCTTGTCATCTTTTCCCACGTATTCTTTCTTGATACCTGCAATGCATTCTGGTAAAATCGACATGTCGCCATCTTTTTTGCTACGGTGAATGCAAGGAAAAGTGCACCGTGTGACAGGGCCTTAAGGGTAAGAGGTGGATAGAGAAGGAGACGGAGCAGTTACAAGTGCAAGAAAAATTGCACCGTGTGACAGGGCCTTGAGGGTGGGAGGTGGATAGGAGGAGACGGAGCAGGATGTGGGAGTCGTGCAAGGTCGGGAGGTTAAAAAAGAACAAGGAATGTTATGCTTTTAATGCCTTTTAGACTTTTCTTGAGGCAATTAAAATTCAAACTGTCAAATCCAAACACTGTACAGAATGGCCGACTTTACGTGGTCTTTAGTTTTTACACAACCACTTGCATTGTTATCTTTTGCAGTTTGTTTACCATTTCAGTTATCTATCTTCAATAGAATTCTTTGAAATTTGTTTGTAGATCGACAAAATGCTTAACCTCCTCTCAACAACTGGCAGATTATGAAAAATGAAATTGTTAAAGGTATTGGAATATTGCATGTACAATATTGAATATGGGACAATTTGGGACGGTATAATTTTGGACATGACGGTTTCATTCTCACCTAATTTGACGATTATTTTGTGGGTACACATACCGTGGAATCTCATGTGCTCCAGAAGCATTTTAATCTTAGAAAAAGTCAAATAATGATGAACTGTGTTTTAAAAGAAAGTTAGAATCTTATTTGGTTCAAATCAATTGAATTATGGCCCAAGAGTTCATGAAAACACATACAAAAGGCTTTCTTAAAAAACTGAAATATCAAATCTAGCAATTTTATATGTTATGCCTCTAAACAACACAATTCTGTTTCTAAAAATTGGTACCCTACTAGACCTATATGCATGATTATACTAATTTGGACATATTTATTTTTACCCATTAAAATATAAATTTGTGTTTAATCATTCGTGTTTGTCATTATTTGACTTTGTAATGTTGGTTAAACATAAGGAGATTGAGGTGACTTTGCCAGAAACAAAAACATCCATTATTATACTAAAATTTCAATATATATAGCAATTAAAACTAACCACAGGAAATATATTTCTACTTTTTAATTGAAATGTTTCTGTTATATGCACTATATCATATTTTTGATAAAAAATTACAACACCTATGTTATTTCCTGGTTTACTATCTCAATCATCTTTTGTTTAAGCTGGCTTTGAGTGTTCATTTGAAAGTTTGGAAAGTTCATTTGAAAATCACAATAGTTCTCAATGTTATATTGGACCCTTTAAAGTTAAAAAAATACTTTGTAATATTTTATACTACTGGTAATTTATCTTAGATACAGACTTTGTGATTTTGTACTAGAATGTTGACTTTCAAACTTTAAGATGAACTACTTATTAAGGACAAAATAAGCTAGCATATTGTCTTTTGTTTACAAAGTGGAACTTGTTTGGAATTGAGATGAACTGATGCAGTTGTTCTTTAACTTTATCAATTAATTACATATCTTAAATGAAAAAGAAAACCACAACTTGCCAAATAAATTCTGTGGGCTCTTTTTATTAGCAAAGAAAAGATGTGGCGGATGTAAGAATTTAAGAGTAAAAAAGTTTCCTTGGACTAAAAAAATTGACAGTATGCCAGATTTTCTAGATAAACAAGCAGTACAGATGTTGGCCAATAATAAGTATAAGTAACTACAATTTTTAATTTTAAAAGTTTTCTATTGATGCCTGGATACAGTAAATACTTTACCAGAGTTCTTCGTATTACATCGACTTGAAAAAGTTTTAAGTCACATGAAGCTTTTAGTTGATACTATGCAATTTCAAATTTTACAGACTTCTTAATTAACATGCCAAATTTACCTTGTTGAACATAAGGTCTTTCCTGAGAAAAAGTAAAACTGTCTGGCATTATATGGAGTAGAATAATTTAAATTAGTTTGAGACTTTGATTTGATAACAATTTTGATTTGTACTATTTACAATACAAGTGACCGGGTTGTATCGGATATAGAAACCCAAGCTGAAGGCGAGATATCTGACATACACAGATGCGAATGTTGTAAATGGCTTGTGAAACTCGTCAATTTTATACATCAGATCTATAGCAAAGTGATTTTGAAAATACCGATTCTGTAAGATGAGAAAATGATTTCTTTTGTGTTTCCTGTATGATTTATTACTTTATAAGTTTCTTAATTAAAATTACAACATATTGCCTACTGGAACTTTTTATATTGTTTGGTTGTGGTGAATTTGTATTTTGGCAATTGAAATATTTCTGAATTTGTATGTGCATTTCCTTTGCTTCAGTTCAAGTTTACATTTCAAATATTCCACTTTGTAATACTTGCGTGGTAATAATAATATAAGAAAACAGGTTTACATGGCTCTTGAATATAGTCTTTTCAACAAGTAAGTAAAGATGAATTTATACTTCAAAGAGATATGTTCCTAACCTGACAATGGTACCTTCCAAAAAGACTAAATTTAAATTGATTCTTCGAATAAATTTTTTACTTTTCAATCCAAGATCAATCTAAGTTATGTATTTCTACTTTTATTTTGGTCTCTTTAACACTGAAACTATCAATTGTATATAAAGCAACTTCACTATCGAGTGACTTCATTAGTTGCTGGGCAAAGCCAAAGCATTGATTTTTCGGCTGTTTTCAATGAAAAATAGAATTTTGCCCAAAGTTATCTCAAATAAATTATCACAATTTGAACAAAAAGCTTCTGTTCTTGTGCCCACCAGAAAAATGAGATGTTATGCAAAGAAAAGTGTAAGAGATTGGTTTCTGAAAAATGTCGTGCTACACACAATATTCTAAAAATGCTTGGTTTTTATTCTATGTATTTTTGAATTTTTTGTTAAAAAAAAATAAAGGTAGCAATGTTTAGTGCATTTCACATTGTCAGGTTAGAAACGCAATAAGAAAAATGTGGCTCCGAACATTACAGCTTGGTCAATTTGGAATTTATAAAAAAATCGTTTCTTCGTTGTTTTTCGACGTTTTGAAGGGTTGTTTCGAGTACAAAAAAGTATTTTTAGGAAGAATTATGTGCCCACGTTACATGTCTCAAAGCCATCAAAATTCGTTGGTAATTCGTGCATGTATTTTTTCTGACTTATAAAAGCACAATTGATTAAAAATAATATTTTTCTTTTGACAAAAATACCTTTCTTCTGTGAGGCTGGCTGTATTTGAAAAAGCGTTGGTCAACGCTCCGCCAAAACTCGTGGGTTTTCTCCGGGTACTCCGGTTCTTCCCACTGGGAGAGTTGACAGGGTAGTTACATATGGTTATAAAAATGTGACTAACTTTTGAAAACCTTTCTACTTAGACTTGTTAAGCCTTCTCGTCATCTCTATCAGTTGCATGTTTTGAGCCACATGTTTTTCTTTGTAATTGTGAAACAACTCGTTATATGCTGGGTAAACCTTTGCAAAACTCTCAAAATTTATCACTTCAAGTTGTTTCATTGTTATAATATATTTTGAAGTATAAACATTTACTTACGTTGAAAAGACCCAAGTTTTTTAGGACTTTGTTCATTCACTTGTGTTATTGTTCTCTCTGCCATGTTCTGTTTTCTTCTGTTGTTATTTTAATAAGTACAATGTGTGGTAGTTAATCTCTTTTTATTGTTATTCAAATTGTATGTAATCTTTACAAATTTTTTCAATAAATTGTTTACAAAATTTACTTGTGACCCCTTTTTAATTAAAAATTCAATTCCCATGGGAATTGAGAAATTGAATAAAAAAAATCCCCCTACCAGCTCCCCAAGTGCCACTTCCACCTAAGTAGAAGTACTTATACATGTAGTACAAGTACTTCTACTTATTCACGGTGGAAGTAGCACTCGGAGAACTGGCCGGGGTAGCCGGCAAAGAGAAGACCAACTTTGCAAGTGCTAATACAATTGCTAAGTTGATCTTCCCTAGAGAGCAGCCGCGCGTACCTAACAAATTAAAACAACAAACGTTAGTGACTTAAGTACTTAGCATGCAAATTTGATTCCCAAAGCCAAAATGTCAAGTGCCCCCCGCTGATCCTACCAACTGCCTACCTGCCTCAGTTCTAAGCTGTCTTCCTCAGTTCTAAGCTCCTGCATTCCATTCGTTACCTTCACTTTCCTCACCATCGCACAGTCACTCACAGCTGATAAACCCGCATGCACCACCACCACCCCGACTGCCACCCAATTTCGAAAATTAAAAGAGTTAAAATTTCGGTAAAGTATGCATTTTAAATGCAATTTATTTGGATATTTTAGATCAAACGTAAACAGAAAAAGCTCGTACATAAAAACAGGTGAGAATTCTATTTAAAATTTGCTTGCAAAATATAAAACTTAATTCGCATTTTTCTTAGTTAATAGTATAGATCAATTTAGTTGATGTTGAAACCTACTCTTAACTGTTTTGTTAGAAGTGACGACAGATTTTGGTTTTTAAGCATACTTTCAAAAATTTTAATTCCTTTAATAAACCTAACCCCATGCAACTTACACACGGCGCACACCCTCGCAGTCCATACATTTAGCTAATAAATTACGTTATAAACAAAAAAGCAAAATAAAAAGATAAATTACGTTATCTCTAGCTACTTAAACCCACTTAGACTGAGTTTTTGATTGAATTTTCAAACGTAAAACCTTAGCTGAATGGGCATGGGCTTTTCGTTGTGTTAACTGTTCCGGAGTAAATATAAACCTGGGGCCGGTTGTATCAAAGGCGTTTAGCTTAAACGGTGGATAAGTGAAATTTAAAAATCAGTTTTACACCTAGTACGGAACCGAAATTATGAGTTGAAATAGAATAAATATTTAGTTTTATATATAATTGTTCTTCTCAGGTCAAATAACTTCAGCTGGTTTGTTTATACAACATGGAAACTTGTTTCATATTTTTGACTTATCCACCGTTTGAGCTAAACGCCTTTGATACAACCGGCCCCTGATACTTACCAAAGTCCAAGGCTGGGTCAAATAAGCATGAGAATTAGGCAAAAATAAAAAGCAATTGAAACTCAACAGATTCACTAAAGTTGTTTTTTTTTTGGCAACTTATATCCTTAAGTGTAGATGACATGCAATTTTTAATGCCGTAATTCTCACACTTATTTAACCGAAACGCCTTCATTTGCATGGTACCTCGCAGCTGCTCTCAAACCACCTTCGTAATTTGCTTTAGTGTACACAAACAATGACTTCATTGTTCCTGCTTACCAAAACAAATCTGAAAGCACCAAGATACTTATCATATTAATAATCAAAGAGGATTCGCATTATGCAGTAATTATCATAAACAGACGCATCACCATTGAAACAAAGCATGCTGTATTCCCATGGGAATTTAAAATGCACAAAAAAATATAATGATCCTACTGATTTGCATGGATGTATGAACCAAATTAGCTAAGAAACAAAGAAATGATATATTCCCTTGGGAATTTAATGTAGCAAAAAGATGGCGGGTGTTGATTTTACCAGAATGCCTTGCGGTCTGAAATCGTTTAAAAACTTAAGGTAAATTAACCTCGTTTGAGGAACAGACAGATAGGTTATTTTGTCACTTGTGTTAAAATTCCGTCCATTAGCTTATGTTAAATATCATTTCACTGCTATTCTTGATTGATACCCGCATTAAATTCTGGTAAAATCGACATGCCACCATTTGTTTTGCTACGGTGAATTGGAATACAAGTCAAATTTTCTCGCTTTTTAACCAGAGAACACATTCTTTAAAGGTAGAACGACGGAATTGATCGTTTACAATCGACGCCATCTTTGTTGACGTTTGAAACACATGGCAACCACAAAGTATCTATTCATTATATCTGATCCTATCGAGCCATACATCTTTAAAGTATCATTCATAATACGCTAAAACTAACGATGAAATAGTAAATTGACACTAGTGTTTCGCTGTAAACAGCTGAAGTAATCTGCAGAGTCAACCAAGATGGCGCCCAATCACACGAAATGACGGCATGTGCAAACCAAAAATAGTGACCAAATCCATCAACTATAATTTAGTGGCATTATTACGAAACTTATTTTTGTAAAACGTTCAATCCTACATGTTATTTTGTTTTGTTTTTAGAAATATCCAAATCCAAATGTTAGAGACGAAATTTCCAGGCGTTAAGGTATTGTTTCTTTAAAAAATATTGTCGACATTTACCATATTTTTACCTGTTTTTTGACTCGAAAATTGACTGCCAAACTCCTAGGTATTCTATTTAATTATTTTGTTGAATGTATTTGATATCAATGTTATTTCAATCCAATTTTTTCCACTTAATTTGCTGTCTTCTCTTTTTCATTAACGAGAAATATCTATTAAATCCTCTTTGATCCCTCAATAATAAGTATCTTGTTTTCTACTAACTTGCACATTACCACTACTTTCTATTACAATGTCGTGTCTTCTCATTCTTGTGGATTGTTGTTTTGTGGGTCTTGTCGTCCAGGATCGTTCATTCTTTTCTTTTCTTGTGCGTTTTTTTCACATCCCATCACCCTTTGCAATAGTAGAAAGAATTAAATCATGAGATGATAGTTACGAGTAATTTATAAACTATAACATATTAAACAATTATTGGATGAGGTTTTTGTGATATGCGGAATTATCAATGTCGAGGTAAGAGTTATCAGCCGAGCCGAAGGCGAGTCAGATAACTCTTACCGAGAGATTGATAATTTTGCATATCACAAAAACCGAATCCGATAATTGCTTTATTACACATTTTAAGTCTTTTTCCTCGAGCAATTGACGCATTTCGCCCTCGGAAGAGCTTAAAAAGGAAGATGCCATAACATGAAACAGAAAATATCGAAAAAATGTTGTTGCCATGCCAACCATTGATGCCAACGAATACCGCATACTGTAATAATCTGCACCGTAGGCTCAACATCCAGATAACTCAGTTATCTGCTAGCAGATAACTGAGTTATCTGCAGATTGTGTGATAGTCGCATTTATCTGCATACAACTGATCAATCACAACGCATAAAACAACTGCAATGTATAATAAAATAGTTTATTAATTAGGCCGGCCAAATTATTGTGTAAGCTGTTAATATGAAATTTTTTTATTAAAATCTCGAGAATCATTAGTAAATCGTGAACAAAACACAAAAGAAAATCATAGCCGTGAAGGAGTCTTTATTTCTCACACGCACACAACTTGCAGCTACCCTAATTTATGATTTTAAATCAAAATATCTCGAGAATTAAACAACACGTAAGGAATGTGTAAATTCTTAAAGCTCTTTCGAACAATAAAAATTAATATCTCGCACTAATCTCTCTCAAAAGCTCTCTCAAATTTATTACCAATATCTCTTCAACTATTACTTTGCAGGTGAAATGTAACTTCTATCAAAACTAGCTTACTTCAAGTTGTTTGGGAATTAAGATTTTACGTGTCAACGAGATCAAATATGAATCTAAGATGGCAGACAGCGCATTAAATTTCTATCTTTACGACCAACTCCCCAACGAAAGGCTTTAATTCGCTCGAAAGTCGAATTTTGTTTTTTTATTGTTTAATGTAGTGAAAGATCCTGTGTGCTTTTTACAGCACTGCCAACACTAGCAACGTTAGTGCGAGATGTTAATTTTTATTGAAACGAAAGCTGAACTGCTAAAGAAAATAGAAACGACAAGATAAAATCAAAAAACTTACTTTCACTCTATCTTTGGATCTTCTTGGCTTCGGTTGTTCTCGTTTCATCATGCTGTTTATGGTTTCATCTGGTTGGCGCACTCTCTTCATGGAACATCACGCCGGTCCAGTAGGTAACTAGCTCACTCGTGTCCAGTCAACCAACATAAGATAAGGAGAAAATTAATGTTACAAAATATTTTAGAATATAGGACACTAAGCGTTAATTGAAATTGACTTTAACAAACCGTACATTGTGATAGTATTTGCATCTTAACATCTGATGGAGACGGCTTGTGATTTACTTCTTATGTCGATATGAATTCTTTCCCATCTTGTTGCGTCATTAGTTGATGGTTGTTGTATTCACTTTTTACTTGGCATTCTTTGAAAAAAAAATTACGATGTTCAGAAAACTGTTTACAAGATAAGCAAAGAAAACTACGTTCACAAGCATTAGAGAGGACTAAGTAATTATAATAGGCGTGACAGGTCACAGAGGTTAGTCGACGAAGAAACTCATGGACAAATTCCCGGCATGATGATATTCCGATAGCAAGAAGTACAGCAAGTGTAGAACGTGTACGTGTAAGCTTAAACTGTATCTATGCAACTCCAAGAAAAGCGCAACACAAAATGGCGGAATTTAAAGACATTTCTGGTGTCATTTCCAGTTCCCTAACTTTCGCGGACAAATATATTTATATATTTTTCTCAAATTTTTTTGAAGTAAATCTAGATGGATTTTGTGAATAAACAAATTGAAAAAAGTATTGCCCACGTTAGGAAACTAGAACGGGCGCCCAAGAATGCCCACAATTTCTCCAATCTGGATTATATTTATTGATTGCGCAAATGACTGATAAAAAATAAGAGAGTAATAAAATACCAAATGGTTTCCTCTTCAAGATAGTGTCATACATGCGCGCGGCATTTCGGGATATTTGGGAAAACTCGTGTTGAAGTTGAACCTAAGGCAACATGCCAAGTACATGGATGACGCTATCCTGCTCAGGAAACTATTTAGTAATTGTCTTACAAAATGATTACAGTGAAACACAAGTCAACGCCACGGCATTTAAATTTCTCGTGTAGGATTGTTTGATCCTGCACAGTAATAGCCAAGTGGCGCAATCGTCAGAGCAAACGCCTATCACATGTGAGGTCGTGGGTTCAATCCTTACTTCAGACTCGTGACACCCATGTGAGGAGTTAGTCAGTCGTGGGTTTATCCCGGGTACTCCGGTTTGCGAATGTTGACTGGATGGTTAAAATTGTAAAATATCAGTAATCACCGGAACACGGGTACTTAACTAAACTGCTGACGATGAGGCGGAACTCATAATGAATTAATGAAAATGTGTTTCACTGTAGTTATCATATAATGTAATTGCCAAGCTGAATGAATAATTCTTCAGTAACTACGTCATATGAATAATTTACAATTATGAGAGTAGTGGGGGGGGGGGGGGGCAGCATAAAGATTGAAGTAGTGTCAAGGAAGGGGTACTAGGCGAAGAAGTAGAGTAAACAGGAGGAAGAAAATTAAATTGGAGTAAATAAGGGGGATTGGGGTAAAGAAGGGGAGAAGCAGGATAAAGAAACCAGTGGAAGGGGGTGCTATCCTGGAAGGAGTACCCGGGAAAGAAGAGGGTGAACAGGAGGAAAAGTAGATTGGAGTACAGAAAGGGGAAATTAAACGGATCAGGAAATTCAGACTTGCAATTCAAATGAAAGGCAGCTCATTGGTCATGTAAACACTCGTTAAATCATGGTTCTCGCTTGCCTTTAGCTTGGAATCATCTTTGAATTTGAACTGAAAGTCTGAATTTGCATGTTTCTTGTATAGAGTGCAGTGTATCAGAACAGAAGAGGTTTTGAAGAAAAAGAAAGAAAGAATAAAAGTAAGTTAAAATTTGTAAAGAATAATGAAGAAACTATTGGTACAGCACTTGATACATGATGATAATCATCATTATAAACTCTCTATTAATCCGGGGGGGGGGTATAATAGAGAATTTGCAATGATAGTAAGTATATTGTAATATTTGGGTTTTTACCACTAAATCCTCTTGAAAGTTCTTTTTGGCTGTGGCTTCTCTCATCACAGTTGTCTGTGCTTGTCTTGCAAAATCTCTGGAATATCTATAACGTGAAGGTCAATATTTAAGATTAGAAAAATAGAAACCGTAAAATAGAAAGAAATTTAAATCGTGGCGAATACTTTTTACGGTCTTGCTGGCATGACAAAAAGAGAGTATAGATTTATAAGATCATGTTGATTTATCCTTTATCTGAACTATATTTAACTTAGATTTTAAAATAGATTTCACCCTGGTAAGCAGACCGAATGGGTTTTCAAACAAGATAACATTTAATGACTAAAACGTGCACAGAATAGTTAGAGAATGCTTACATGTCGAATAAAAATCCAATACTTTTAATGTCCAACTACACAATAGCGATTTTCGTTGCATTTCTAGACTGGAGAAGAAGACGACGCCATTTTGATTTTGATTTCTCCCGACAACGGCAGATTTGTCTTCGCAATTTTTTTCCATTTCTTCGTCGTTTCAGCTCCAATTTGCTCGTTGTGTTTCTTTCGTACCTTCCTCGCCATTTCCGTACAACCAATGGACATTTATACTCAAGATTAAGACTGTATTGAGACTTTCAAAATGTTCGTCAGGAGACATAAAAATCGAAGCTTCTTCTTCGGGTTGCAGAAGCAAATGACGTCAGACGACCTTTGTCCGCCAGCAAATACCCGTATGTATAACATTCAATGATCTTTTTAGGAAGCTGAAAATCGGTTTTTATTGCGCGAACGAAGTGTTTTTGCCATTATTTCTTACTCAGGTCTTTCTTCTGCTACTTTACTTCCAGTTTAGTTAGGTAACTTGCCAAAAGAAACGCCTGTAAGGGACAATTTTGCATTTTTTTTTATTTCGATGCTGATGAACAAGGGAAGACTCGTTAAAGCTTTCATTGGCAAATATCTTTCCCTCCGTGGCCGAGAGGTAAAGACAACTGTCTTGACTTCGATTTTGGGTGGATCGAGGACCGGTCCAGTTCAACTGAGTTTGGTAAGAATTTAATTCTGATCGGTGCTCGATCCACCCAAAACTGAAGTCAAAGCTGGGCGTGGAGTGCAGGAAAACACTAGGCAGTACCGCGAGGCCGAGGAGGCAAACGTTATTTTCCTAGTGTTGTTAACTAATATTTAAGCAAATTTCATTAACTTGACCGTTGGGGACAGACCTGTAGGGTTGGTGCATTGAAGACTTCTCGTCGTTATTTCCCTTCGTTCAAGAAGACAAGTTGTCTTCATCGAGAAATAACGACGAAAAGACTTCAAGACACCACTAAACCACTACACTTTAAAGCTACAGTGTAGTGGTTTAGCTAGCTAAACCACTACACTTTGCCAATAATATATGGCTGACTTCTTCCTAACGCTTACGGTACGACCATGGATGCGCAAAGATGCGCAAACACATTAAAGCCTTGAAAGCAAGTGTTTTCTTTTAGGAAAGAATCAAGGACGACAACGCTTACTAAATCAAAGCCGTCTAGTCATGTTTTAAGTACTTCAGCTATGTTTAACGATCTTTTACCAGATCTTTGCAAGAGGAAAAGTAAAATTTTGCATCATTATTATTAACTTTCCGTCAGTCGTTTCTTTCTTGATCGAGCATTATATGCCATTGTGTTCAGTGTCCTTGATATAGGAGCCATATACTTATGGCCTTGGGTTTAATTCCCAAACACTGAATGGCAGTGTTTTGCTCTTCCAATGAGATAACAAGATGGCACTGTAGAACGCGTGGTTTTATATAAGCTACGAGCGTCAAGATATCCTTGATAGGTAACTATTGATCCTACAATGGCACTTATGTTCACTGCCAATAGGAACGTTTTCAACTCACAGCTTGTACATAATGGCTTTTATAGGTTGTGTCACAAGGAAACTGCAGTTCGGTCGTAAAATCAACTTGTTTTCAAGGTTGCCGGGTTTTAAACATTACTGACACTGTTAATGTTGTAGCTCGGAATTGTAAAACAACGGCGGCAATGCAGTTTTCTTGTGCCATAACCATATAAGCTACGACCGCCAAGCTTTATCCTTGATAGGAAAGAATTGATCCCACCAACGACATTTGTATTCTCTACCGATAGGAACGTTTGAGACTTACAGCTTGTACATAACGCATTTTATCGGTGAGTCGTAAAACCAACCTGTTACTGCTCAGCAAACTACCATTTCCCTCGATCAACGATAGTCGATGAAGCTTGGCGCTCGAGTTGTTCAGCTAAGTTAAACGATCTTTTATGGCGAGGTCTTTTCAAGAAGGCATGAAGCATAGATGCGCAAACACTGTACAGCCTGTAAAGAATATGTCTTCTTTCGGGAAAGAGTCAAAGACGATAACGCTTATTAAATCAAAACTGTGTAGGCATGTTTTAAGTTGCTCAGCTATGTTTAACGATCTTTTATGACCAGGCCTTTGCAAGAAGGAAAGTCGAAGTTTGCATATACTATTGACTTTCCGTCGGTCGTTTCTTTCTTGATCGAGCTTTATATGTCATTGTGTTCAGTGTCCTTGATATAGGAGTCATGTATTTATGGCCTTGGGTTTGATTCCCAAACACTGCATGGCAGTCTTCAGCTCTTTCAAGTAATAAGATAACTTTGGAACAAGATGGCAATGCGTTATTTACTATATGCCTGGTCATGCTGTAACTAATCATGTAGTATATTCTACAAACCTTAACTCAGAACGTTGGCTGTCAGTTTCTATTCGTGGTTGCTTTGAAACATTGCAGATACTGCTAACCTGGCTATAACCTGTAAAATGCTTGGTTTTACACAACCTACGAGCGCCAAGCTTCATCGACTATCGTTGATCGAGGGAACTGGTAGTTTGCTGAGCAGTAACAGGTTGGTTTTACGACTCACCGATAAAATGCGTTATGTACAAGCTGTAAGTCTCAAACGTTCCTATCGGTAGAGAATACAAATGTCGTTGGTGGGATCAATTCTTTCCTATCAAGGATAAAGCTTGGCGGTCGTAGCTTATATGGTTATGGCACAAGAAAACTGCATTGCCGCCGTTGTTTTACAATTCCGAGCTACAACATTAACAGTGTCAGTAATGTTTAAAACCCGGCAACCTTGAAAACAAGTTGATTTTACGACCGAACTGCAGTTTCCTTGTGACACAACCTATAAAAGCCATTATGTACAAGCTGTGAGTTGAAAACGTTCCTATTGGCAGTGAACATAAGTGCCATTGTAGGATCAATAGTTACCTATCAAGGATATCTTGACGCTCGTAGCTTATATAAAACCACGCGTTCTACAGTGCCATCTTGTTATCTCATTGGAAGAGCAAAACACTGCCATTCAGTGTTTGGGAATTAAACCCAAGGCCATAAGTATATGGCTCCTATATCAAGGACACTGAACACAATGGCATATAATGCTCGATCAAGAAAGAAACGACTGACGGAAAGTTAATAATAATGATGCAAAATTTTACTTTTCCTCTTGCAAAGATCTGGTAAAAGATCGTTAAACATAGCTGAAGTACTTAAAACATGACTAGACGGCTTTGATTTAGTAAGCGTTGTCGTCCTTGATTCTTTCCTAAAAGAAAACACTTGCTTTCAAGGCTTTAATGTGTTTGCGCATCTTTGCGCATCCATGGTCGTACCGTAAGCGTTAGGAAGAAGTCAGCCATATATTATTGGCAAAGTGTAGTGGTTTAGCTAGCTAAACCACTACACTGTAGCTTTAAAGTGTAGTGGTTTAGTGGTGTCTTGAAGTCTTTTCGTCGTTATTTCTCGATGAAGACAACTTGTCTTCTTGAACGAAGGGAAATAACGACGAGAAGTCTTCAATGCACCAACCCTACAGGTCTGTCCCCAACGGTCAAGTTAATGAAATTTGCTTAAATATTAGTTAACAACACTAGGAAAATAACGTTTGCCTCCTCGGCCTCGCGGTACTGCCTAGTGTTTTCCTGCACTCCACGCCCAGCTTTGACTTCAGTTTTGGGTGGATCGAGCACCGATCAGAATTAAATTCTTACCAAACTCAGTTGAACTGGACCGGTCCTCGATCCACCCAAAATCGAAGTCAAGACAGTTGTCTTTACCTCTCGGCCACGGAGGGAAAGATATTTGCCAATGAAAGCTTTAACGAGTCTTCCCTTGTTCATCAGCATCGAAATAAAAAAAAATGCAAAATTGTCCCTTACAGGCGTTTCTTTTGGCAAGTTACCTAACTAAACTGGAAGTAAAGTAGCAGAAGAAAGACCTGAGTAAGAAATAATGGCAAAAACACTTCGTTCGCGCAATAAAAACCGATTTTCAGCTTCCTAAAAAGATCATTGAATGTTATACATACGGGTATTTGCTGGCGGACAAAGGTCGTCTGACGTCATTTGCTTCTGCAACCCGAAGAAGAAGCTTCGATTTTTATGTCTCCTGACGAACATTTTGAAAGTCTCAATACAGTCTTAATCTTGAGTATAAATGTCCATTGGTTGTACGGAAATGGCGAGGAAGGTACGAAAGAAACACAACGAGCAAATTGGAGCTGAAACGACGAAGAAATGGAAAAAAATTGCGAAGACAAATCTGCCGTTGTCGGGAGAAATCAAAATCAAAATGGCGTCGTCTTCTTCTCCAGTCTAGAAATGCAACGAAAATCGCTATTGTGTAGTTGGACATTAAAAGTATTGGATTTTTATTCGACATGTAAGCATTCTCTAACTATTCTGTGCACGTTTTAGTCATTAAATGTTATCTTGTTTGAAAACCCATTCGGTCTGCTTACCAGGGTGAAATCTATTTTAAAATCTAAGTTAAATATAGTTCAGATAAAGGATAAATCAACATGATCTTATAAATCTATACTCTCTTTTTGTCATGCCAGCAAGACCGTAAAAAGTATTCGCCACGATTTAAATTTCTTTCTATTTTACGGTTTCTATTTTTCTAATCTTAAATATTGACCTTCACGTTATAGATATTCCAGAGATTTTGCAAGACAAGCACAGACAACTGTGATGAGAGAAGCCACAGCCAAAAAGAACTTTCAAGAGGATTTAGTGGTAAAAACCCAAATATTACAATATACTTACTATCATTGCAAATTCTCTATTATACCCCCCCCCCCCGGATTAATAGAGAGTTTATAATGATGATTATCATCATGTATCAAGTGCTGTACCAATAGTTTCTTCATTATTCTTTACAAATTTTAACTTACTTTTATTCTTTCTTTCTTTTTCTTCAAAACCTCTTCTGTTCTGATACACTGCACTCTATACAAGAAACATGCAAATTCAGACTTTCAGTTCAAATTCAAAGATGATTCCAAGCTAAAGGCAAGCGAGAACCATGATTTAACGAGTGTTTACATGACCAATGAGCTGCCTTTCATTTGAATTGCAAGTCTGAATTTCCTGATCCGTTTAATTTCCCCTTTCTGTACTCCAATCTACTTTTCCTCCTGTTCACCCTCTTCTTTCCCGGGTACTCCTTCCAGGATAGCACCCCCTTCCACTGGTTTCTTTATCCTGCTTCTCCCCTTCTTTACCCCAATCCCCCTTATTTACTCCAATTTAATTTTCTTCCTCCTGTTTACTCTACTTCTTCGCCTAGTACCCCTTCCTTGACACTACTTCAATCTTTATGCTGCCCCCCCCCCCCCACTACTCTCATAATTGTAAATTATTCATATGACGTAGTTACTGGAGAATTATTCATTCAGCTTGGCAATTACATTATATGATAACTACAGTGAAACACATTTTCATTAATTCATTATGAGTTCCGCCTCATCGTCAGCAGTTTAGTTAAGTACCCGTGTTCCGGTGATTACTGATATTTTACAATTTTAACCATCCAGTCAACATTCGCAAACCGGAGTACCCGGGATAAACCCACGACTGACTAACTCCTCACATGGGTGTCACGAGTCTGAAGTAAGGATTGAACCCACGACCTCACATGTGATAGGCGTTTGCTCTGACGATTGCGCCACTTGGCTATTACTGTGCAGGATCAAACAATCCTACACGAGAAATTTAAATGCCGTGGCGTTGACTTGTGTTTCACTGTAATCATTTTGTAAGACAATTACTAAATAGTTTCCTGAGCAGGATAGCGTCATCCATGTACTTGGCATGTTGCCTTAGGTTCAACTTCAACACGAGTTTTCCCAAATATCCCGAAATGCCGCGCGCATGTATGACACTATCTTGAAGAGGAAACCATTTGGTATTTTATTACTCTCTTATTTTTTATCAGTCATTTGCGCAATCAATAAATATAATCCAGATTGGAGAAATTGTGGGCATTCTTGGGCGCCCGTTCTAGTTTCCTAACGTGGGCAATACTTTTTTCAATTTGTTTATTCACAAAATCCATCTAGATTTACTTCAAAAAAATTTGAGAAAAATATATAAATATATTTGTCCGCGAAAGTTAGGGAACTGGAAATGACACCAGAAATGTCTTTAAATTCCGCCATTTTGTGTTGCGCTTTTCTTGGAGTTGCATAGATACAGTTTAAGCTTACACGTACACGTTCTACACTTGCTGTACTTCTTGCTATCGGAATATCATCATGCCGGGAATTTGTCCATGAGTTTCTTCGTCGACTAACCTCTGTGACCTGTCACGCCTATTATAATTACTTAGTCCTCTCTAATGCTTGTGAACGTAGTTTTCTTTGCTTATCTTGTAAACAGTTTTCTGAACATCGTAATTTTTTTTTCAAAGAATGCCAAGTAAAAAGTGAATACAACAACCATCAACTAATGACGCAACAAGATGGGAAAGAATTCATGTCGACATAAGAAGTAAATCACAAGCCGTCTCCATCAGATGTTAAGATGCAAATACTATCACAATGTACGGTTTGTTAAAGTCAATTTCAATTAACGCGTAGTGTCCTATATTCTAAAATATTTTGTAACATTAATTTTCTCCTTATCTTATGTTGGTTGACTGGACACGAGTGAGCTAGTTACCTACTGGACCGGCGTGATGTTCCATGAAGAGAGTGCGCCAACCAGATGAAACCATAAACAGCATGATGAAACGAGAACAACCGAAGCCAAGAAGATCCAAAGATAGAGTGAAAGTAAGTTTTTTGATTTTATCTTGTCGTTTCTATTTTCTTTAGCAGTTCAGCTTTCGTTTCAATAAAAATTAACATCTCGCACTAACGTTGCTAGTGTTGGCAGTGCTGTAAAAAGCACACAGGATCTTTCACTACATTAAACAATAAAAAAACAAAATTCGACTTTCGAGCGAATTAAAGCCTTTCGTTGGGGAGTTGGTCGTAAAGATAGAAATTTAATGCGCTGTCTGCCATCTTAGATTCATATTTGATCTCGTTGACACGTAAAATCTTAATTCCCAAACAACTTGAAGTAAGCTAGTTTTGATAGAAGTTACATTTCACCTGCAAAGTAATAGTTGAAGAGATATTGGTAATAAATTTGAGAGAGCTTTTGAGAGAGATTAGTGCGAGATATTAATTTTTATTGTTCGAAAGAGCTTTAAGAATTTACACATTCCTTACGTGTTGTTTAATTCTCGAGATATTTTGATTTAAAATCATAAATTAGGGTAGCTGCAAGTTGTGTGCGTGTGAGAAATAAAGACTCCTTCACGGCTATGATTTTCTTTTGTGTTTTGTTCACGATTTACTAATGATTCTCGAGATTTTAATAAAAAAATTTCATATTAACAGCTTACACAATAATTTGGCCGGCCTAATTAATAAACTATTTTATTATACATTGCAGTTGTTTTATGCGTTGTGATTGATCAGTTGTATGCAGATAAATGCGACTATCACACAATCTGCAGATAACTCAGTTATCTGCTAGCAGATAACTGAGTTATCTGGATGTTGAGCCTACGATGCAGATTATTACAGTATGCGGTATTCGTTGGCATCAATGGTTGGCATGGCAACAACATTTTTTCGATATTTTCTGTTTCATGCTATGGCATCTTCCTTTTTAAGCTCTTCCGAGGGCGAAATGCGTCAATTGCTCGAGGAAAAAGACTTAAAATGTATAATAAAGCAATTATCGGATTCGGTTTTTGTGATATGCAAAATTATCAATCTCTCGGTAAGAGTTATCTGACTCGCCTTCGGCTCGGCTGATAACTCTTACCTCGACATTGATAATTCCGCATATCACAAAAACCTCATCCAATAATTGTTTAATATGTTATAGTTTATAAATTACTCGTAACTATCATCTCATGATTTAATTCTTTCTACTATTGCAAAGGGTGATGGGATGTGAAAAAAACGCACAAGAAAAGAAAAGAATGAACGATCCTGGACGACAAGACCCACAAAACAACAATCCACAAGAATGAGAAGACACGACATTGTAATAGAAAGTAGTGGTAATGTGCAAGTTAGTAGAAAACAAGATACTTATTATTGAGGGATCAAAGAGGATTTAATAGATATTTCTCGTTAATGAAAAAGAGAAGACAGCAAATTAAGTGAAAAAAATTGGATTGAAATAACATTGATATCAAATACATTCAACAAAATAATTAAATAGAATACCTAGGAGTTTGGCAGTCAATTTTCGAGTCAAAAAACAGGTAAAAATATGGTAAATGTCGACAATATTTTTTAAAGAAACAATACCTTAACGCCTGGAAATTTCGTCTCTAACATTTGGATTTGGATATTTCTAAAAACAAAACAAAATAACATGTAGGATTGAACGTTTTACAAAAATAAGTTTCGTAATAATGCCACTAAATTATAGTTGATGGATTTGGTCACTATTTTTGGTTTGCACATGCCGTCATTTCGTGTGATTGGGCGCCATCTTGGTTGACTCTGCAGATTACTTCAGCTGTTTACAGCGAAACACTAGTGTCAATTTACTATTTCATCGTTAGTTTTAGCGTATTATGAATGATACTTTAAAGATGTATGGCTCGATAGGATCAGATATAATGAATAGATACTTTGTGGTTGCCATGTGTTTCAAACGTCAACAAAGATGGCGTCGATTGTAAACGATCAATTCCGTCGTTCTACCTTTAAAGAATGTGTTCTCTGGTTAAAAAGCGAGAAAATTTGACTTGTATTCCAATTCACCGTAGCAAAACAAATGGTGGCATGTCGATTTTACCAGAATTTAATGCGGGTATCAATCAAGAATAGCAGTGAAATGATATTTAACATAAGCTAATGGACGGAATTTTAACACAAGTGACAAAATAACCTATCTGTCTGTTCCTCAAACGAGGTTAATTTACCTTAAGTTTTTAAACGATTTCAGACCGCAAGGCATTCTGGTAAAATCAACACCCGCCATCTTTTTGCTACATTAAATTCCCAAGGGAATATATCATTTCTTTGTTTCTTAGCTAATTTGGTTCATACATCCATGCAAATCAGTAGGATCATTATATTTTTTTGTGCATTTTAAATTCCCATGGGAATACAGCATGCTTTGTTTCAATGGTGATGCGTCTGTTTATGATAATTACTGCATAATGCGAATCCTCTTTGATTATTAATATGATAAGTATCTTGGTGCTTTCAGATTTGTTTTGGTAAGCAGGAACAATGAAGTCATTGTTTGTGTACACTAAAGCAAATTACGAAGGTGGTTTGAGAGCAGCTGCGAGGTACCATGCAAATGAAGGCGTTTCGGTTAAATAAGTGTGAGAATTACGGCATTAAAAATTGCATGTCATCTACACTTAAGGATATAAGTTGCCAAAAAAAAAACAACTTTAGTGAATCTGTTGAGTTTCAATTGCTTTTTATTTTTGCCTAATTCTCATGCTTATTTGACCCAGCCTTGGACTTTGGTAAGTATCAGGGGCCGGTTGTATCAAAGGCGTTTAGCTCAAACGGTGGATAAGTCAAAAATATGAAACAAGTTTCCATGTTGTATAAACAAACCAGCTGAAGTTATTTGACCTGAGAAGAACAATTATATATAAAACTAAATATTTATTCTATTTCAACTCATAATTTCGGTTCCGTACTAGGTGTAAAACTGATTTTTAAATTTCACTTATCCACCGTTTAAGCTAAACGCCTTTGATACAACCGGCCCCAGGTTTATATTTACTCCGGAACAGTTAACACAACGAAAAGCCCATGCCCATTCAGCTAAGGTTTTACGTTTGAAAATTCAATCAAAAACTCAGTCTAAGTGGGTTTAAGTAGCTAGAGATAACGTAATTTATCTTTTTATTTTGCTTTTTTGTTTATAACGTAATTTATTAGCTAAATGTATGGACTGCGAGGGTGTGCGCCGTGTGTAAGTTGCATGGGGTTAGGTTTATTAAAGGAATTAAAATTTTTGAAAGTATGCTTAAAAACCAAAATCTGTCGTCACTTCTAACAAAACAGTTAAGAGTAGGTTTCAACATCAACTAAATTGATCTATACTATTAACTAAGAAAAATGCGAATTAAGTTTTATATTTTGCAAGCAAATTTTAAATAGAATTCTCACCTGTTTTTATGTACGAGCTTTTTCTGTTTACGTTTGATCTAAAATATCCAAATAAATTGCATTTAAAATGCATACTTTACCGAAATTTTAACTCTTTTAATTTTCGAAATTGGGTGGCAGTCGGGGTGGTGGTGGTGCATGCGGGTTTATCAGCTGTGAGTGACTGTGCGATGGTGAGGAAAGTGAAGGTAACGAATGGAATGCAGGAGCTTAGAACTGAGGAAGACAGCTTAGAACTGAGGCAGGTAGGCAGTTGGTAGGATCAGCGGGGGGCACTTGACATTTTGGCTTTGGGAATCAAATTTGCATGCTAAGTACTTAAGTCACTAACGTTTGTTGTTTTAATTTGTTAGGTACGCGCGGCTGCTCTCTAGGGAAGATCAACTTAGCAATTGTATTAGCACTTGCAAAGTTGGTCTTCTCTTTGCCGGCTACCCCGGCCAGTTCTCCGAGTGCTACTTCCACCGTGAATAAGTAGAAGTACTTGTACTACATGTATAAGTACTTCTACTTAGGTGGAAGTGGCACTTGGGGAGCTGGTAGGGGGATTTTTTTTATTCAATTTCTCAATTCCCATGGGAATTGAATTTTTAATTAAAAAGGGGTCACAAGTAAATTTTGTAAACAATTTATTGAAAAAATTTGTAAAGATTACATACAATTTGAATAACAATAAAAAGAGATTAACTACCACACATTGTACTTATTAAAATAACAACAGAAGAAAACAGAACATGGCAGAGAGAACAATAACACAAGTGAATGAACAAAGTCCTAAAAAACTTGGGTCTTTTCAACGTAAGTAAATGTTTATACTTCAAAATATATTATAACAATGAAACAACTTGAAGTGATAAATTTTGAGAGTTTTGCAAAGGTTTACCCAGCATATAACGAGTTGTTTCACAATTACAAAGAAAAACATGTGGCTCAAAACATGCAACTGATAGAGATGACGAGAAGGCTTAACAAGTCTAAGTAGAAAGGTTTTCAAAAGTTAGTCACATTTTTATAACCATATGTAACTACCCTGTCAACTCTCCCAGTGGGAAGAACCGGAGTACCCGGAGAAAACCCACGAGTTTTGGCGGAGCGTTGACCAACGCTTTTTCAAATACAGCCAGCCTCACAGAAGAAAGGTATTTTTGTCAAAAGAAAAATATTATTTTTAATCAATTGTGCTTTTATAAGTCAGAAAAAATACATGCACGAATTACCAACGAATTTTGATGGCTTTGAGACATGTAACGTGGGCACATAATTCTTCCTAAAAATACTTTTTTGTACTCGAAACAACCCTTCAAAACGTCGAAAAACAACGAAGAAACGATTTTTTTATAAATTCCAAATTGACCAAGCTGTAATGTTCGGAGCCACATTTTTCTTATTGCGTTTCTAACCTGACAATGTGAAATGCACTAAACATTGCTACCTTTATTTTTTTTTAACAAAAAATTCAAAAATACATAGAATAAAAACCAAGCATTTTTAGAATATTGTGTGTAGCACGACATTTTTCAGAAACCAATCTCTTACACTTTTCTTTGCATAACATCTCATTTTTCTGGTGGGCACAAGAACAGAAGCTTTTTGTTCAAATTGTGATAATTTATTTGAGATAACTTTGGGCAAAATTCTATTTTTCATTGAAAACAGCCGAAAAATCAATGCTTTGGCTTTGCCCAGCAACTAATGAAGTCACTCGATAGTGAAGTTGCTTTATATACAATTGATAGTTTCAGTGTTAAAGAGACCAAAATAAAAGTAGAAATACATAACTTAGATTGATCTTGGATTGAAAAGTAAAAAATTTATTCGAAGAATCAATTTAAATTTAGTCTTTTTGGAAGGTACCATTGTCAGGTTAGGAACATATCTCTTTGAAGTATAAATTCATCTTTACTTACTTGTTGAAAAGACTATATTCAAGAGCCATGTAAACCTGTTTTCTTATATTATTATTACCACGCAAGTATTACAAAGTGGAATATTTGAAATGTAAACTTGAACTGAAGCAAAGGAAATGCACATACAAATTCAGAAATATTTCAATTGCCAAAATACAAATTCACCACAACCAAACAATATAAAAAGTTCCAGTAGGCAATATGTTGTAATTTTAATTAAGAAACTTATAAAGTAATAAATCATACAGGAAACACAAAAGAAATCATTTTCTCATCTTACAGAATCGGTATTTTCAAAATCACTTTGCTATAGATCTGATGTATAAAATTGACGAGTTTCACAAGCCATTTACAACATTCGCATCTGTGTATGTCAGATATCTCGCCTTCAGCTTGGGTTTCTATATCCGATACAACCCGGTCACTTGTATTGTAAATAGTACAAATCAAAATTGTTATCAAATCAAAGTCTCAAACTAATTTAAATTATTCTACTCCATATAATGCCAGACAGTTTTACTTTTTCTCAGGAAAGACCTTATGTTCAACAAGGTAAATTTGGCATGTTAATTAAGAAGTCTGTAAAATTTGAAATTGCATAGTATCAACTAAAAGCTTCATGTGACTTAAAACTTTTTCAAGTCGATGTAATACGAAGAACTCTGGTAAAGTATTTACTGTATCCAGGCATCAATAGAAAACTTTTAAAATTAAAAATTGTAGTTACTTATACTTATTATTGGCCAACATCTGTACTGCTTGTTTATCTAGAAAATCTGGCATACTGTCAATTTTTTTAGTCCAAGGAAACTTTTTTACTCTTAAATTCTTACATCCGCCACATCTTTTCTTTGCTAATAAAAAGAGCCCACAGAATTTATTTGGCAAGTTGTGGTTTTCTTTTTCATTTAAGATATGTAATTAATTGATAAAGTTAAAGAACAACTGCATCAGTTCATCTCAATTCCAAACAAGTTCCACTTTGTAAACAAAAGACAATATGCTAGCTTATTTTGTCCTTAATAAGTAGTTCATCTTAAAGTTTGAAAGTCAACATTCTAGTACAAAATCACAAAGTCTGTATCTAAGATAAATTACCAGTAGTATAAAATATTACAAAGTATTTTTTTAACTTTAAAGGGTCCAATATAACATTGAGAACTATTGTGATTTTCAAATGAACTTTCCAAACTTTCAAATGAACACTCAAAGCCAGCTTAAACAAAAGATGATTGAGATAGTAAACCAGGAAATAACATAGGTGTTGTAATTTTTTATCAAAAATATGATATAGTGCATATAACAGAAACATTTCAATTAAAAAGTAGAAATATATTTCCTGTGGTTAGTTTTAATTGCTATATATATTGAAATTTTAGTATAATAATGGATGTTTTTGTTTCTGGCAAAGTCACCTCAATCTCCTTATGTTTAACCAACATTACAAAGTCAAATAATGACAAACACGAATGATTAAACACAAATTTATATTTTAATGGGTAAAAATAAATATGTCCAAATTAGTATAATCATGCATATAGGTCTAGTAGGGTACCAATTTTTAGAAACAGAATTGTGTTGTTTAGAGGCATAACATATAAAATTGCTAGATTTGATATTTCAGTTTTTTAAGAAAGCCTTTTGTATGTGTTTTCATGAACTCTTGGGCCATAATTCAATTGATTTGAACCAAATAAGATTCTAACTTTCTTTTAAAACACAGTTCATCATTATTTGACTTTTTCTAAGATTAAAATGCTTCTGGAGCACATGAGATTCCACGGTATGTGTACCCACAAAATAATCGTCAAATTAGGTGAGAATGAAACCGTCATGTCCAAAATTATACCGTCCCAAATTGTCCCATATTCAATATTGTACATGCAATATTCCAATACCTTTAACAATTTCATTTTTCATAATCTGCCAGTTGTTGAGAGGAGGTTAAGCATTTTGTCGATCTACAAACAAATTTCAAAGAATTCTATTGAAGATAGATAACTGAAATGGTAAACAAACTGCAAAAGATAACAATGCAAGTGGTTGTGTAAAAACTAAAGACCACGTAAAGTCGGCCATTCTGTACAGTGTTTGGATTTGACAGTTTGAATTTTAATTGCCTCAAGAAAAGTCTGAAAGGCATTAAAAGCATAACATTCCTTGTTCTTTTTTAACCTCCCGACCTTGCACGACTCCCACATCCTGCTCCGTCTCCTCCTATCCACCTCCCACCCTCAAGACCCTGTCACACGGTGCAATTTTTCTTGCACTTGTAACTGCTCCGTCTCCTTCTCTATCCACCTCTTACCCTTAAGGCCCTGTCACACGGTGCACTTTTCCTTGCATTCACCGTAGCAAAAAAGATGGCGACATGTCGATTTTACCAGAATGCATTGCAGGTATCAAGAAAGAATACGTGGGAAAAGATGACAAGAAACAAAGCTACTGGATTGAAATTTTAACACAAGTGTGAAAATAACCTATTGTCTTCTGTCTGTTCTTCAAAAGACGTTAATTTGCCTTTTTAAACAATTTCAGACTGCCATGCACTCTGGTAAAATCGACATTTGCCATCTTTTTTGCTACAGGGAAAATCTACTCTTAAGTAAATTTGTGACAAATGTTTGGTACGTTAAAAACCCCCAGCAAACTGTGATGGAAACTTGCATTTGCCAATTTTACATCTCCCAATAGTAGAATTGCATTTCAAGTTGCAAGAAAAATTGCATTGTGACAGGACCTTTATTCTCCAGTGTTCCCGCCAACCTGCTCCCACCATTAGATGGAAAGTCCTTTTTTCACTACATTTTAGTAATTAGGCTACCCCCCTCCTCTCACAAGTCTGTAATCGCCTGACGAAATCAATTGGTCGACAGTCCAAGGCATGTTTTGTAATCGAAATTCACAAAATTAAAATTAAATTGCCTTTTTACTCCGCCTGCCGTAGGCGAGGCGGAGTTTTAAATTCGCCCGGTTTCTGTTTTTTTTTTTCGGTGTCAGAAGTCGGTGCCGCCGCTAATGGGTGATACCGCTGGGCACAAGCCGCGTGAGCCGACCTAAACACGTCGTTTAAACTCAATTTCCAGCGGAATATGTCAACAAAACACGCATTTTAACATGTATGCTAGAACATCTAAACCGCAAGAAGGTTTTACGTGCAAAAATTCTCATGCAAAATGTTTTAAAACGACAAATTCCACCGCGAAACTTTACCGAGGAGCGATGAGAGCGTGCTTCTGTCATTTTCTGTTGTATTCCTACTTTTAAGGAAATTTAGAAATTTCTACACAAGAATCAAACGCAAATTCTACTGAAATATCTACATACAAAACACAATTTTTAACATGTAATAGTCAACAAAAAGGGACAGAAAGGTTCTTTATCAAAAAATTGCTCCAGAAATGTTTTAAAACGGCAAATAAAAGGTAAGAGACATTTTACATTCCAATTCCAGAAATACATATGTTAGTCTAAAGTTCCCAACAAATTATATCGTGGAGACTTCAGACTTAATAGCTTAGTCTAATTTTTAATTTTTGTTGTTTTTATGAGCGATTTTAATACTTGTTTTGTTAGAACGTCACGTTGAATAGTTGACTCAGAGAAAGGATTTCAAATTGGATATCACAGAAAATACAGATCACAGAAATACTTTTAAGTCGATTACTGTAAAGATTGTTGCTATAATTATTAAAAGAGCAAGAAAAAAACTCAAAAATGCAAAATAAAAAAAAGAACAAAATTTAACTTAAATTTAGTAAAATTTCAACTGGCACTTTCTTAATTTGCCAAAACTTTATCAGACACCCTGCCTATATACCAATGTTTTAACTGACACCTGAAGCTTTCTGGAAGTAAATACTTTGTCAGCATGTCGAAAGTCTAACTGACAACTTGTGGGCATGTACAGGTCAAAGTCTAACCGACATCTTGTCAACAAGCCAAAAGCCTAACTGATATCTTTTCAACAAGTGAAAAGCCTTACCGACATCTTGTCAACAAGCCAAAAGCCTTACCGGCATCTTGTCAACAAGCCAAAAGCCTAACCAACATCTTTTCAACAAGCCAAAAGCCTAACTGACATCTTGTCAACAAGCCAAAAACCTAACCGACATCTTGTCAACATGCCAAAAATCTAACTAGGAGCATATCAACATGTCAAAAGTCCATTTCAAAGCTTGTCCACATATCAAAAGACTAACTCAGATCTTATCAACATGTCAAAAGTCTGCTCGAAAACTTGTCAACTAGTCAAAATCCTTACCAACATTTTATAAACATGCCAAATATTTACCTGACACCTTATCAACACATCAAATATCTAATTCAAAGCTGGTCAATATATCAAAAGGCTAGCCAACATTTTAACAACAAATTATATCGTGGAGACTTCAGGCAGTGTGCTACAGAATAGATTTAATAAATTGATGGATTTAATAGACTGATGTATTGTATACACTTTTAGTAAAATTTTCTTTACTTGCAAAATAAAACAGCTATTTGTTGGTGGCATTATGGCAAAAGAATCTTGTTTAACATATGTACTATTAAAGTCTTTAATCTAAATTAAATTCTAAAAAATGCAATCCTACTAGGACTCTGGACAGAGTGCCTGGCAGGTCACTCAGACATTGATTTTTGGTTATCTTAGTGATTGCATAAGATGTGCTAGCAATGTCTTAAAACGCCTTGGAAGGTACCGTAATAATAATTGATTTAAAAAGGAATTAGTTGGACAGAACAGAAATAAGTGAATGTACCCCACCCCCAATGAACTTTCTAGTTACAGCCCTGCCTGGCCTTGTGCCCATTTTCGTTTGGCAGGCGGAGTGAACGCCTTAGCAGGCGTCTTGTTAATAAGAATAAATACACCGCACACGGACAAGTCGTTCGATCACAGACACTTGCTGACTGACGTCAATGATTTTTCTGCTTACATGGCTTCACGTTTGAATTGTGGCGTTTGATGTTTGAATTTTACAACTGAACTGCTAGACATGCTCATAGCGGCTCCCTACAAACGTGAAGCGTCAACTCGAACGTCAAGTGATCGAGGCTCTAAACTATTATCCGTCAGTGATACCTTTCGGTGGTCATAAAAATACATCGTAGATCGGTATTTTCGATTTACTGAATAAATCGTATAGTTTGAGCACTTCACGGTTCATGATTTTGATTTTATAAGAATGAACATGCTTTAGTTTTGCCGTTAGCCTTAAACGCCAATCTAAAGGTCTCTAATGAAAAGAAAGCTGAACTGATCAAGAAAATGGAAACGACAAAATAAAATCAACAAACTTACGCCAACTCTATTTTTGGATCGTCGTGGCTTCAGTTAGCCTCGATTTGTTATGCTGATTATGGTTGACATTCTCTCCTCATAGAACATTACGCCGGTCCAGTAGGTAACAGGTATCAAGCTCATATCCAGCCAACTATAAAATAAGAAAAATTTGAACTAAAAGAAAGTTTGATTGTAAATGTCTAAGCCCAGAACCTTCTCGCAGATTAGATGTTTCAAAAAAGATGTTAAAATATAGTAAAAGGTGGTCTTTAGCATAACATGTCCTTTTCATCTTAGCTGGTAGTTTACAATTTGCACGATGCAGATTGCATTATTTTTTATAGTACTAATATGTGCAGGCTGCATTATTTTAAAAAAATGCTGTGTGCTATTTAACAAATAGATTTCATTTTTGCGTGCGTCTGTACTGTAATAGATCACAGATGACGTCATAGCGTGTGAAGAACAAAAAAGTACGCACGAGACGCAGTCGAGTATATTATAATAAAGTTGACAAAAATCATGCGAAGACCCGCGAAATAAATTAGATCACGCCATCAGAGGACGTCATCCGTGCGTGTGTACTTTAATAACGCACAGCTCGCGACCAATGAAAATGCAGAATGAACACGTATTATTATATAATATGCAAATAATGAATGTTTATGAGTGCAATGATAAGAATATTTTCATGAGGTGAAAGATTGATTGTTCCATTCAACGAGGCGATAGCAGAGTTGAATGGAACAATCAATCTTTCACCGAATGAAAATATTCTTAGTATTGCACGAATAAAAACATTCAATATTTGTTTTATATAATACCAGACTATTGTTTTTCAAAACCAATTTATTCGACATTTAATATAACACGCATTTGAGTCGTATTTTAGTATTTGGATTATTCCGCATTCATCTCAAGACCGAAACCAGCCTAAAGTAAACTACGAAGACCGTACGAAGAGCTTTTTGACGGATGGGAATTGTGAGAGTGCAATGGAAAAGACTATTGCACTCCTAGGAGTGCATTGGAACCATTGATGGAATGTTTTCCATTGCACTCTTGGCTTTTTATTTAATATCACGTGACCATAATCAACCAATTAAACGACCAGAATTTAAAGAGGTATTATATAATTAAGAATATAATAGCTAATGTTAACGATTGAGTCAGTTAGTATTTTGTCATTATTCCGTCGTTCTACCCTTAAAAAAATTGGGTTGATCCTAGGTTTATTAATTACGTTTATGTGTTAAAACCAACGAGAAAACGTGACTTGACAATTCCCCAGGGAATATACTTTTCTTTGGGTTTTTTTTAATTTGATTCATACATGCATGAAAAATCAGTAGGATTCATTATATGTACAGGGTGTGTCAAAAAGGTAATCGAACTTCATAAAATATTCTTAAAAAGCCATTGAAAAACCAAGCTTTTAGCCGTCCATTGTGATTATTTTGTTGAGAAATGTGAAGAAATGTTAAGCAAATACGAAATTACGAATCAAATGAAAAAAACCCCGATCGAAATCGCACATTTTTACTTCAATTTTAAGGCAGCGAATAAGAAAAGAAAATTCCATTAATCATGCTGATCTGTCATGAGAAACAATCAACGTGGTTAAGATTCATTTAATTGATTACTACCTAAGCTAAAGTTTGTGAATTTTATACGCAACTGGGATTAAATTTCCACAGATTTTTTAATAAATTCGGTGAAAAAATTCGATTTCGACCAACAACATTTTGATCACCCTGTACAGAGAGTACCAAAACCCCGCAAAATATCGCGAAAGATCTATTGTTAGAACTTCAATAAGTAGCACTAGGTTAATAAATATGATCAGTGTTATAATCGCCTGTACGTTTAAGTAGATATGCATCTGTATATGTCTGTTCATGGTGGGTGATGGCTAAAGGGGATGGATGAGAGGTTTTCAAAATGGCGACTGTTTTTCAACATTCTTAAAGGAAATGGCAACAAAAATTTTTATCGTCTCATTTGAAAGTGACTCCAAAACAATACATAGAGATCTATTACAGAATTTATATATCTGCCTTATTTGGTGAGATATTTTGATTTGAAATATTTACTTGTCCGCCATCTTGGATATTTGTGGATATGCATGATACGTCACAACTGGGGTCACGCAATTTGTTTTTTTACGACACAATGATTGATCTTCTCCAATAACCACTCACATGGTAAGTGTTTCGGATTTCAGCACGGATTGAAAAGGTTTCAAAAATATTTTATTTGGTCGTAGGTATTTAGGAGAAGCTTTGAATGACTTATCCCTGTTGTGACGTCACCAAAACATTGTCAATGAGGTAAAAAATTAATCCAAGATGACGGACAGTTCGATGATTTAGGTGACAATATCTTCCGAAGTAAAGCAGTCTATTTGTAATAGACTTCTATATATTATTTTAGAGTCTCTTCCAAATGGGACAATAAAGATTTTTGTTGCCATTTCCCTTTAAATCGAGAACGAGTCAGCCAACAACCATACCTTTATAAGATTTCTAAATTCAGGTTAGGTTATGGGTTAAAGTGAAGTTTAGGAATGTTGTAAATGTCTGGTTGTTGATTCGTTCTCGTTTTAAGAATCTTGAAAAATAGCCGCCATATTGAAAACTCACCTCTCGTCATTACCTTAATAAGCTACTAATGATCGTTAATGGCGGGCTTTTATTTCATAATAAGTATCCTGTTTGGTTATTAATATGATAAGTAATCCTAAGCTTGGTACTTTCAGATGTGAGCAATAACTCATTGTTTGCATGGGTGCATAATAGAGCAGCTACGATCAAAACAAAGCAAGTTGTATTCCCATGGGAATTAAAAATGTGAAAAAAAACAGGGTGTGCAAAAAAAGAAAAATGGTGAAAATGATCTATTGTTGGAATTTCAATAGAGTACAAATGCAACGGGTGCAAAACATGGACAGTGTGCATATATTAAGTATGGAGTTTACGAACCCGTGGGTTTAACATTTTTGTCTAACACAGATTCCGAGCAAATGAATTAAGGCGTTTCAGCTAAATAAGTAGATTGCGGTAAAGTTTTAAAATTAAATTTGAGCTATATAGAGTAACGATACTAGACAACATCATTTATATTTTACTTCGCTTTTTTGTTTCTAACCTAATTTATTATAGTTAAATGTATATGGCCTGCGCGGGCGGGTGCGCCGTGTGTAAGTTGCTTAATAAAGGAATTAAAGTATTTGAAGTATGCTAAAAAACTAAAATCTATCGATAACACTGCATTGCGGGACACATAGGATTCTTTGGATAGATCTGTGAATATATTTGTCCAGCATGCAATAAAGCAAGAACAGTTTTCAGTAAACTGTTCTTTTCAGACATAGTTACTATGTTTGTAATTAATAAATTGTCTCTTTCTTGTTGGACTCGCAATAATTAGTTTTAAGCTGATGCGGCCTTGCGCTCACCCAACCATCAAGTTTGCTTATGTCTTTGACATGTATGTTTGTTTTAGTAAACAGAAACAATGGAACAATTATTAAGCTATTGTTTCTGTGCGCCACAGCAAATTACTAAGGTGGTTTGAGAGCAGCTGCAATGTACCATGCAAATGAACGAGTTCGTTCAAATAAGTGTAAGCAAGTTCTCAACATATGATTCCTCTAGTATTATTACAGCGTGCTGTGGTAACATATTAGGGTCAAAATGCGGTTCAAGTTTTGTACTTACGTAAATTTAAAGTGCCTATGACACGAAATTTTTTGCAACTACTTATTGATTGCACTGTAAAGATCACTTAAAATGACACTGTAACTTCTTTGGTACGTTTTTTCTAGCTCTATTCCTTCTCGAGATATCTGACTTTATTCGATATGTATATTGCACAACTTATGACATCACTGTGCATAATGAGTAACTTTGAGATTGTCAATTTTGTAGCACATGACAATAAGAAACAAATAAAACTGTGCTGTACCTATGTAATCTATGATTAATCGCTTAGTGTCTGCAATTTTGTGCAGAATATATCAATCACGTTGCAAATTACTGATAAAGCCGATCATGTTGCAAATTGATGAAAAGTTATTATGCACTGTGATGTCATAACTTGTATAATTTGCATATCTAATAAAGTTGAATATCTCGAGGACGAAAAGAGTTAGGGAAATTCTATAAAAGAGTTTATCCTGTGATTTTAAGTGATCTTTGCAATGTAATCAATAAATAGTTGGACAAAATTTCGTTTCATAGGCACTTCAAGTATAAAGTCAAGCACACAGCTCACCTGCTTTTGTATAGGACCTGTGACGTTTGTCCATTCCACCTTTTCTGGGTTTTTTTGGCCTAAAATATCCAAAACTATTTTACTAAAATTTTGAATTTCCGATTTGGGTGGCGGTCGGAATTGTGATGGTGGATGGGGGTTATCAGCTGTCAGCAACTGTGTGATAGTGACTGGTGAGGAAATTGGGGATAACAAATAGAATGCGGGGGGGGGGGGGGCCTTTTCATTTTGGTGCTGGGAATAAAATTTGTTACTAACGTTAATTGTTTTAATTTGTTGCTTATGCACGGTTGCTTCGTAGAGAAGATCAACTTTGTGTTCTCTTTGGCTAGCCAGGCCAACTCTCTGGGTGCTACTTCTACTGTAACAATGTACAATGCTACTTCTACTTGTATATTGTACAAGTACTTCTAAATAGGTGGTAAGAGCTGCTAGGGCCACTAGGGTAGGGGGATTTGTTAATTCAATTTCTCAAAAGGGATATTATTGTTACTATACTAGTTTTACAAGTGGAACTATTTAAATGCAACCTTAAACTGAAGAAAAGGGAATGCAGGACATATAAAATAACAAATTCTTTTAACTGCCAAACACAAATTCACCACTGGACAGTGTGAAAGTTGCAGGAATGATCTTTTGAGGTGAAAGTAATCTATGCTGTTTTATTCCATCTATTGCCATGCAGATAATTTTAATTGTCATTCATCAATAGGAAGGTGAAGAGATTCAAAAACCTAATTAAATCTTGTTAAAGCCTTTTAGTGTGCTTTTATAAACTACTGGACCAAAAATAAATACAATTTCTTTGAACAAAAAAAATTTGGCAAACATTTTTTTATTTTTTCTGAGATGATAATGCTTCAAGGACACAAGACTTTTGCAAATAAATAGCTGCACAAATTAATGATGAAATTGGGTGGTTATAAAACTGCAATTTCCAATATTATACTGTCCTGATGGTTGCAAACTGATGTTGAATGTTATCACCAACATTCAACATTGTCTTTTCTGTAACATAAAACATCTACATTTTTTGAAAAACAGCAAAAACACAGTCATGTTTATGGTAAATCATACAGAGTATTAAAGGCATTAGAATTTAAAATAATACATTGAAATATTGAGACCTTCTGTGTACTTTTGATCAACTTCATTCATTTTTCCATAATTTCATTGATTGAGTCTTCAGCCATTCACACGGGTTAATAATTATTCTTGGAATTTTCAACATACATCTAAAAAGAAATTTAATTTAAGTTCTAAAAATATAAAAGAAATGAGCAACTTAAAAGTCGAAGTTAGCAACATCACAGAATAATGATGAGGTAGCAATGACAAAAAGCATTTATGAAACATTTACACAAGATATTTTTCGTTCATTCACAAATCATTTTAACTTCTTAACCAGCTTTTTATTAAATGTGATAATTTCTTTAAGAATAATTTTAATACGAATAGACACATACATTCAAACTCTCAATACAGAATGTTTATCATATTTTCTTAAAATTAAAGAGGACCTAGTTACACAAATTTTAGCAAGTTGCATGTGAGGTCAAGGAGGACAGGTCAGTTGCCAACTATGTTTATGATCCCATAGGCAGCCCAAAAATATGGGTTAAGTTTTTTTTCCGTGAATACTTTAATTCGATATAATCTTGTCTCCATTTGATTCCATAGCTAGCAGAAGGATCTGTTTCGAAATTTCGCTCTCGTATGTCATTTGTGACATCTTATTGGTTTAATTGCAAATGACATGTGAGAGCATCGCACAAGCAAAATTACAAAACAGTTCATTCTGCAAGCTATGAAATTAAATGGAGACAAGATTATAGCAAATTAAAGTATTTACGGGAAAAACCCTGTATTTTTGGGCCACCTACGTTGAACTGTGACAAATATTTTGTTTCCAATAAATATCACAAATTATCATCACTACTCATTTAACCCTTTCAGTACAAACCCAGCAAGTAAAACTCCATAGAGCATTAATTAAATTTCAGTTTATAATGTTGGATTTATATTGACTGGTGCACAATTTGTAGCATTACCACCAAATATCTTTACCTATTCCTGAGTCCTTATACTTTCCTTATAGACAAACATAAAAAACTAACAGTAGATTCCATCTAAATCTCGGCTTTTACTTGGGTGATCGCCCATAGGGGTGTCCGGTCAAAACGTCCCCAAGTCAAAACATCCCCGTCTCCTCTGGTCAAAACGTCCCCGTCTCCTCTGGTCAAAACGTCCCCGTCTCCTCTGGTCAAAACGTCCCCGTCTCCTCTGGTCAAAACGTCCCCGTCTCCTCTGGTCAAAACGTCCCCGTCTCCTCAGTCCTCTGGTCAAAACGTCCCTGGCTCCTCTGGTCAAAACGTCCCCGTCTCCTCTGGTCAAAACGTCCCCGTCTCCTCAGTCCTCTGGTCAAAACGTACCCGGCTCCTCTGGTCAAAACGTCCCCGTCTCCTCAGTCCTCTGGTCAAAACGTCCCCGGCTCCTCTGGTCAAAACGTCCCCGTCTCCTCAGTCCTCTGGTCAAAACGTCCTTGCCCATGCAATCAATACATTTTATTTAATTTCCTTATATCCACAACTAGTCCAGGACCTGTCAAGGACTTTGTATGCGTTTCATTTACCCCAGATAATCTCAACTGTTTTAGGGTAAGTTAACCATGGCGAACAAGATGGCATATTTGCCCAAACCTGAATCCGGGACGAAACGTCCGAAAACGAGCACCCGCAGAAATAAGCCTCTCGTTAGGACTACAACTTCTGAATCATTAGAGGTACATTTGTTTTAAAGCTTTTGTAGTGTTCAGAGTGGTCACTTTAGGGGTGGTTGTTAGGAAGCAAAAAATCTCTAGCTTTAATATATTCCAAGAATATGGCCATACCTTATCATGGGAAAATTGCTGAATATGCATAATTTAAGTTACAACATTGGCAAAGTGGATTATTTATATTTTTTCCCAAAATTTTTTCGCTGTTATCAAACTTCACACTTGTTTAAACATAATTCTCGTATTCTACATAACAGAGCATGCAAACCTGCCGATATACAGTACCGATAAATTTACTCACCGACGCCATTTTGCGTATTCGGCCGTGTGTTGCAGATTCCTTCGCTTTTCACCGTCGAACTTTGCTTTTATGATCCGCAAATTGCCATTATTTTTACTAGGTATTATTAGAAGAATATCCTTAATGGCTTTGAACGAATTCCGTCGCTTCGGTGACTTTGAAATCTTCGATGTTGTCGAAGTGTTGTTTTGGCGAATTATAGCTTCAACTTTGGGTCATGTCACTTGTCTTCGCGAAATATAGCATGTAACACACTTCACACGAGTTTTAACTGTAGCACACGAACAAACGGTACTGTGTTAAACTTTGGAAGAAAAATTAAACAATTCAACTTGCAGGTTTTGATGTAAACCACACCGAAGAAATTCCATCATGAGGCAACCGTTCGCCAATTTCCAAACACACACGAACTGCACGAAACGAACACGCGAACTTGATGACAGGGGGGTTGTACATTTTCACGATCGACGGTTAAAAAGAAGTAAATTTACATAGCCCACGAAATTAAAATTTAAATATTTATTTAAACATTTTTCTTACCATTATACCTTCGGGTCTATGGTCTATGACCCCTCTTTCAGAAAAAAAACAGACCCTGAATGTTTACTTCTTTTTAACCGTCGATCGTGAAAATGTGCAACCCCCCTGTCATCAAGTTCGCGTGTTCTTTTCGTGCAGTTCGTGTGTGTTTGGAAATTGGCGATCGGTTGCCTCATGATGGAATTTCTTCGGAGTGGTTTACATCAAAACCTGCGAGTCGAATTGTTTAATTTTTGCTTCCAAAGTTTAACACAGTACCGTTTGTTCGTGTGCTACAGTTAAAACTCGTGTGAAGTGTGTTACATGCTATATTTCGAGAAGACAAGTGACATGACCCAAAGTTGAAGCTATAATTCGCCCATAGTGGAAAGTTGGATTCGTTAGCCGCAGGAGATCTGCCGCAGCTTTCTGAGTTTCGCATCAAAACTACCGCATAGCCACGCCCCCATGAAATTTTCTGCCGCACAGGTCTCGTCTTTCTGCCAGTTCTTTGGTTGCCACTGCGGCAATACGTACATAATTTGGGGGCATTATAGAGCATTTTGAAAGCGTCCAAGTTCGGTAATTTGCTCGAAGAAGCAATATTTTATAAAAACAAAAAACATCATGTTCGGAGTAAAAGCTAGCCACAAACAATTGAAATCACATTTTTTTTAAACAAGAAAAGATAAACGTGCTTCCTCATTACTTTTCCTATACATAACTTTACTCAATCCACTAGATGCCCTAGGCTTTGAGTTCATAATTGGCCAACGATGTTTTTTAAGGTTTTTACTCTTATCTCCATCATGGTAAATCTTTGCTATTCCTTCGACAATCTTGTCAGTCTGAAGCAAATTTGGCATTAACCAGTCGATTTTTGTCCTTAAACATAAAAAAAATCATAGTAGAAACGTATGCATAGCAAACTAGGTAAAGTTTTAGAAATATACCATGACATTCTTAATCACCTTAGTGCTAAAGTATCATTGTCTTGGCCACCTTCCATGGCTTGCGACTGCATAACAGAATAAAGAGACTCAACAATTGCTTCCGTCGTTCCCAGTGATAATGCAATATCGATACATATGCTCATTTCTACTCCAACCATTTCATATAAAAACTCGTTTACAGACAAAGATCTATAAAATAAGATTGGTTATCATTAGTGTTTGATTGCAGGAGCCCTTCAAGCGTTGGCAGTTGTTATTGCGTACGTTCAAAATATATTTAAAGATCATATCAAAATATGAACAATCGAGGATTGTTCTTTAAACTTCTTACTTGTACACCTCGGACTCATCAATAAGAGCCACAAATTCACTTGTCTCCTCATCTAACAGAAAACTAGCTTTGTACAAATTTGGCAAGTAATAAATGTTTTCGTAATACGATCTCTCTATGCGCTCAAATTTCAGTAATTTGGCAGTACGACCTTCTTTATCAGCCAGACCAATTTCATCCACAAGACTTCTTTCTTTGACCTAATAAATATGATGCATATTAAAACCGTCAATTCTGTTCAATTCTGTTAAAATAAAGAATACTTATAGGAGCTTACCTGATGCTTAGTTGTTGCTGTAATACACTTTAGCCATTTGCAAAGAATTGGAGCATGTTTAGGAGTCCACAAAACAATTTTTAACGCATGCTTAAGTTTGGCCAGGATTTCGTCACTGTAACATTCTTTTAGATTTAGCTCTGTAAAATGATTCGCGGCCAATTGTTTAACGTGACTTAAGGAGCAGACATAAGTGTACAATAGTTTGAAGTCATCTTTTCCATATTGCACAAACTCATTTGTATTTGTATTTATTTGTATTTATTAAAAGAATCTCTGTTAGCTCACGCTAGTTTACACGAGGTCTTAAATATAGAATTACACTTTAAGATAAAAAAAGTCTATATAAATATATATAACAGTCAGCATAAATGTCAATATAAAAGTCCATATAAATCTAAATTTGCTAACTTGCTAACGTACGTTAATATTCAAATAGCAATAGTATAATTAAATAAACCAGTCTAGCTGTTTAAGAACAGCAGACTTAAACATTGATTTCGAAGATAAAAGCTTAATAGCACAGTCTAAATTATTCCATAAATCAATAGCTCGAGTTCTAAAAGCTCGAGCTAAAAATGTTTTCTTCTTTAACTTAGGCTTTTCTAATAACATACTATCACTTCGACACTTTGACGAGAATCTTGTGTTGTGTTCATGCGTAATTTCAAGTGGTTTAAGATTTACATAAATTACATATGGTTCACCAGAATAAAGTACGTTATGCAATGTCATTAAGGTTCTGACATGAATCCTTTGTCTCACTGTTAACCAACCTATTTCGTCATGGAGATTTTCCCTAGATATTTCATTAACCTTATATCCTAGTATCAGTCTGGCGGCCTTGTTCTGAAGTTTTTGTAAATCATTAATCGACTCTTGATTTTGTGCAGATCCCCAAACTGTACAACAATAGTTCAGTTTTGACAGTATAAGTGCCTCAGCGATAACCTTTAAAACCTTTGATGGAATATATCTGCTGAATCTGAACAGTAAGCCAAGAGCTCTAGAACAATCCTTAAGTAGATCTTTACAATGCTGCTTCCAACTTAAGTTCTCGTCAACCTGAACACCAAGAAGTTTTACACATGGAAGTTGTTCAATAATTTTATCCTTAATGGATAAGTTAAGCGGTGAAGCAGATTTAACCTTCTGCCGACTTCCAACAAGGATACTATTTGTTTTATCAGCATTAAGAATGAGAAGATTCTTCGTGACCCATTCTTCAACTTTAAATAAATCATGTTGAAGGTTAACTGATATGAGTCTGGCGTTGAGTCCAGATTGAAATGGAGTGCTATCATCGGCATACGAGGTGATATCAGCTGTTGTTAAGACTGATGGTAAATCATTAACAAATAAACTGAAGAGTAGTGGGCCAAGACAACTACCCTGTGGCACCCCACAAGTCATCTCGATTGGGTCAGAAAAAGCACCATTGATATATACGGTTGAGGTTCTTCCATTTAAGTATGACTTGATCCAGTTAATCGCATTATCTGAAAAGTTATAGCATTTCAATTTCAGAAGCAGCAAATTATGATCAATCAAATCAAAAGCAGCTGAAAAGTCTAATAAGGCAGCGCCCGTAAGTGTACCATTCTCCATGTTGTCAAGACAACTGTCAGTCAGATGTAAAAGTGCTGATTCAGTGCTGTGATTGATTCTATAGGCATGTTGATTCTTGAGCATTATGTTATGTTCTGAAACATAGCGACAAATCTGTTTATGCGCAAATTTTTCGAGCAGTTTACTCAGTACATTTAGAAGACTAATGGGTCGACTATTTATATCTTCAAAAGGCGATTTCCTATCTTTGGGAATCGGGTGCAGTTTAGCTACTTTCCATTGATCAGGAAATATTGACTTCGCATATGAACAGTTAAAAATAAATCTAATAGGCTCCGCTATGATATTAGAGGCAGTTCTAAGTAAAAAGTTGTCTATGCCGTCTACACCTGTCACTTTAGTATCTGGAAGCTTGGCAAGGCAACTTTGAACTTCTACAAGACTTAAAGATAAGAATTCAAACCGACAGTTCTTTCCAGTCATCATTTCGATAATTGGTTTAGTAACATACTCCATATCTATCGTGTTGGACATCTCAAATCTGTATTTCTTAATTTTTTCTTCAAAGAACCTCGCGAAATGATTGGCGATATCTTTAGGTTTTGTATTAATTTCACCATTGCTCTCCACATAAGTTGGGATTGAACAATTTGAGCGTCCTAATAGTTGACCTGCATCTAAGGACGTATACGTGCTTATATTCAGTTATGCAAATGTACATACGTTAAAAACTCAAACTTGATTGGTTGCATAAGGCTATGTGATAATAAGGTGCATAGAAGGGCTAAACGAGCGACCTAGCTAAATTATGTAGATCTCGTTGCGTAAATAGTATGACCATGATAAAATGAACAAAATAAAATGATCATGATTTTTAAAGTATTAGCTACCTAATGCTGTGATGCATTTTTCAAACTAGACCTTACATTATATTGTTCAAGAATTATCGTCAAACATTTGCAAAAGTGTAGAGCGGGCAGTTCACAACATCACAACTCACAATACTGTATAATGACACGCAATGTCAATCACATTGAACACATTCTGTATGTTTTGGAATATTCATAGGACTAATTGTCCGAAAGGTGCATATTAGATACCATGAGGCAGTTATATAATACGCGAAATTTCTATAGCTTGGATAATATGATGTATTTTCAAATCCCCCGAATATAATAAGTGCACAATGACTGAAATGTTAATACGCAAATCATAAGTCTGCAGTTTTTGAAGCTCCATGCGTGCAAGACAAATCATTTGAGAGATGCCTCCAAGAGCTAGACCAAGACAACCTCGAAGATTAATTCGTAAAGCTGAGCGAAATATGCTTCACCAAATGTACAATAGGCCCGGCCCACATGTAAGACAGACACGCAGCTAGACTAGAGTATGTTTTTCATCTACAAATTGTCTACAAATTGTAGCTGTTATAATAGTGAAGACTAATCACAAATCCCATCGGTCATTAGATTACTGCGAGTTGCAAGCATAATCCGTCAAAATGACTTTCTTCATATAGTAATCATTTGCATGTATTGACCATGCAAATTAAAAAACGATTAACTCAGAACAACATAGTTAGCATATAAGACAGCTCATGCCATAGCCAATCAAATATTGCTATGTTTAGTTTAGCCATATTTTGCATATAGGTGATATAGCAAGAGCCAATAAGAAATGGCGATTTTCCGTGTCTTTCGTCCCGTTAATGATATTAATGAGGTTTTACGTCCTTAGATGAAGGTCAACTAATAGATTGTTTATTGTTTTCCACATCGACTTAGCATCCTTTTTACTATTATTAATAGCTTCAAGAAAATATGCTCTTTTGCTTTCTCTGTTGATCTTAACGACATGATTTCTCAATTTCCTATAAATCGCCCAGTCAGAAGGAAAACCAGAGGTCCTCGCATCACATTTTGCTGCATCCCTCATCAACATTAAGTCACGAATGTTTTGAGTTAACCAAGGAGCTGGTTTTGATTTAACTGTATATTTCCTAATTGGGGCATGAATGTTTGCAATATCTCTGAACAGATTAAGAAATACATCAAGCGCGTCATTAGGATCATCCGACAATTCAACCAACCAGAACGGAATAAGTTTCAAGTCATTAATAAATTTCTCTGCAGAAAAATGTTTATAACTGCGCTTATAAACCACTTTCGAAGGTCCCCTGGGAATTTTAGACTTTATCGACAAAACCGTAAGATCGTGATCGGTAAACCCTACAGGAATAACTTCACAATTAGACATATTTTGATCTGGATTATTGGTGAAAATAAGATCAATGCAAGTTGATGTTGTAGAACGGGCAGTATTTACTGTTCTTGTCGCTTCAGTTACCATTTGAGTTAGACCACAAATGTCAGCGTACGATCTTAAGAGCTCTGGATCTTCCTGGTTAAACCAATTTTTATTAAAATCACCTAGCACGTATGTTTCATAATTTTCGTCCGTGGCTCTATCCCAAGAGTCATATACATGCGACATATAGTCACCACTTGCGTTAGGAGGGCAATAAAATATACCTAACAGCATCTTGGGCGCTTTAGGCCTGCAAATTTCAACCCAAAGGTCCTCAATATACAGCGAGCATAGGTCATTCCTTACTTTACATACTAGACAGTCTTTAAAATACAGGCCAATTCCTCCCCCATGTCCATTTCTATTCCTTTTTAAAAACTGATAACCCTCAATAGCCAACGAACCGTCAAGAACAAGGTTGTCCAACTTCGTTTCCGTGAGGGCCAGAAGATGAATTTCAGTGTCAATCAACAAATGTTCGATCTCCTTTGTCTTATTTCTAAGACCATTAACGTTTACTTGACCAAAGTGAAGGTGCTTCTTTGGCAATTGAGTAAATATGTGGCCTGGATTCAATAATAAGGCAACATCGCCAGAACGTTGTAGTATAAGCGCAGCAAAAGCAAAATTCATAAGACCAAGCAACTGCTTCCCTGATGTAAATGTCGAGCCCGTGTATTTGACTTTGACTTTCGTACACGTTTGCTTCAAGGCGAATGACTTCGGTCTAAATTCACAGTTTAGATGCACGTTCATCACCAAACTATTAGATCGCACCTTACTGATATCGTTATCGAGCTTTACATGAGATAACTCGTTAAAAATAGCTTCAAACATCAATAAAATCAAGAGCATACGCCATACACACTCCATGGTTGACGTTAGCAGATCTTCTCTTACCAGACTGGGATAGCCACTCTGCTTTCGATGACCGACGAGAAGACTAAAAATGGTGTCAATATCCATGCACGTAAGGTTTCTCTGCAAACTCGATAAGCATTTCTCATTTCGAACATTCAACGAAGCAACGAGGTCTTTGGCTAACACTTGAAGGTCATTTTGTACATCCGAAAGTTCTCGTGCTTTCCAGTTTACAGTTTCTACTCTTTCTTGCGTTGCAGTGACGGACACATTTTTATCGGCTATTAGCCAGCCTACAACCAACTCCTGACCATTCAATCGAAATTCAGTTATTTCGTCAATCTTAGAACTAAGATTAACACAACTTTCAGGCGGAGAAGAGATAGAAAGTTGACTAAGAGCATCCAGGCCGTCAATTACCTTGGGAAACCAAACCACTGCTTTCCAAATCGGAACCTGCAATCCTTGCAGATTAACAAGATATGTTACAGCAGGGGTGAAGACATCGACGACGCCGCATAAATCTGCAACAAAATCTTGACCGCATATCTCCCATTTCTTTAATTCAAAATTGGAATCTTGTTGACGCGTGTCTATGTAGGTTGCTATGTACACATGAAGACATGAAATTAGCTTTTTAAACTCGTCGATCTGAGACGTCGAGAACCGAGTGGCGCAAGCACGACTTGTCAGTTTTAATTTGCTTGTCATCTGACTGGCTTTGCTTTTTGCTTCTGCAAGCGACTTCCCTCTCTGAAAAATGTTGTGAATAGCAGCACTTCTATCAATTAATCGCTTTAAAAAAGCCTTAGAATTACCGACTTTTCCAACCATTACGTCCTCAATAGCCAAGTTAGCCCAGTGGGGCGGATCCCACACAACTTCAAAAAATGGAGAGGATTGCTTTCCCAGCAAATTTCTAAGCTTCGCAGCAAAACCTTAATACAAAATAACAATACAAAACGACATATGATGATAATTATCTTCATGTACTGTTGTCTTCAAGGTATAATGTCGCTATTGCAACCAAGAAAGAAGTATTGTTTAAAAACAATAAACTAACCTATTGCCTGATATTGGCCGTCAAGAACATTTCCCTGCCATGAAGTACATAAAATCTTTGTCAGATTTGGGTAGGCATGTTTAATTGTGTTAAACATGTTTTCCGCTAGTTCTGGTGCGCAAGCACCAGCAACGGCATGTGAGTCATCCTCGCCACCACTGTATACAACAGGTGCCTGGACTGCAATAGCCGTCCTACAACCATTGACCGCAGTACATATTATCACACCTTGATTGGTTACGCGGTGAATCGTTGATTTATCCGCCAGGCCGCAAAAGTGTGGGGGCAGTGACGTGTTTTTTAGTGGGGACAGCAGATATTGCTCGATCTCTTTGTCTAGATACACTTCTGCAGCTTTCAATATCTCATTAAACTGTTTGTAACTGTGCCCCATGTCACCCATGTCGGAACCGGTTGCTATGTGTGCTGCAATTTGAGTTTCATAGTGGATTGCAGCACATTTAGATTTCACGACTGACAGAGCTACTCTCACAAGGTTCTTTGTAACGCTAACACCTCTTTTGTCTAACTTCGTTTTTGAAAGCTTGACCTGAGATCAATAGAATGTTGTACAGTGTGTTTCACTCTGACAATGTATGGAACAAAATCATTTTTGATAGAAATACATACTGTTACAGGTAAAAGAATAGATCAAACAAGAAGCTGCCAATGCTGGTTAGCCTCTCGAAAATGATGATTGTATCCCAAGTGGAGCAAAATGAAATGCATATGCATAAACTCTGCATGTCAAATGTCGAACGGTATTTGTAGGGCGTTGATGAGTAACAGCAATGCTGATCAACACTCAACATTGCAAAATATTCAAAATAATATTTGACTTTCAAAAAATCTGGTTGCATTTGAAACAATGGTTGCATTTCAATTTTAGTTTAGTATTGAGGATCAGTACCCTGTATTTAATTAAGCACGATTAACATATGAATTTTAAAATATAAACTCTACTAATTGCATCTGATAAAACGCAATTGACTTTCATCACTGGAAGCAATAAAAAATTATCTTTGCGTACAGTACCTTCAATGCTTCAGCATGTGTTTTTGCATTGTCCCCTATGCACCACAGATGATTTTTTATCCTGTTTTTAAGCCTATACCAGTAATCAGTACCACCTTCAACAATTTTCTTTAGGTTTTCAGGTTCTAAGAACAACCCACTTGATATGTTATTTCCGTATCTGTAACAAAATTTAAATACCAAAACTGGGATCTAACTGAATCCTTTTCGCTTGGAGGTTAGCTTACCCATTCGGGTGCAGAGCTTCCCTGGCAAAAAATGCGTAAAACCATCTGGCGTTAGTCGTTAGACAAGTAAAAAAAGTAGGTTGAACCAGGGTGCATAGCAGCTCAATAGGTTGATAAATATGTATTGTTCAGGTATGTCAAAAAACTATGTGTGTGCATGGGGGATTCATTTCATTAGGATATTGCAACATTTTCTTGTGCAATAACCACCTCTTTGTCAATCATCATTAACATATTTAAAGTCTTCAGATAAAGCCTAAAAGTCCCCATCTACAAATAAAAATGCAATTAAGAAGTTATATACTTCCTTATATGTTTATCTGCAGCTTCTCCATTATCATCAGTTTCTGATCGGTCACACTTCATCAAACCAGTGTCACGGGAGCAATGATATTCAAAACACACTTGGCATCTTATGCAGCCCTTCTTTCCATTTTGTCCAGCAAAGAATCTCACACTTGTAACTTGGCTGGTTAAATCAATAATGTTCTCAATTTTGCTCCAATCAACATTGCCATCAGGATCATTTTTATCCATGAAATTTTCCTGCAACATAGTTGGCACATCTGGAATACCAACCTTTGGATGTTCTATTTTTGCTGACAGTTTATTTAATATGTCAATTACAGTGTCCAAATGTGTCTTCCAATGTATTTGTGATTTTTGCACCAGAACTTGTCTGCTCTAAACTATCAGGGGACCTTACATCAGGGTAAATCATGGTTATTGGCTCTGGGGCTACTTTGCTTTCTAAGTCATAAAGCTTGGTGGATGGGTTTTTTATTTGTTTATCCTGTTGATCTTTTCTTTTTTTAGATGCATTTACATAAGCATCCATTGCCTCTTTACCATCTGCAGTATCAACACCCACAAACTCAATAAGACCACTTTCTAAGCCATTGTGTGCAGTGGAACTGTGTCGAGCTTTAGCTTGTTTGTCGCTGCGCGACAGGTAGTACTTGAATGGTGACATTGATTTGTCAGAACTGAAATCATTAAAAAGTAATAAATAGTTTAATTCCCATGCAAAATAATTCAGTATCAGTATTTACCAGTCTCTAGTACAGACTTTAACAATACAAACTGCTATTATATTGGAAACACTTACTAGAAACATGTTAAGCATATACAAGGTTTTCTTGAAGGGGGTGACAGCTTACAGGATCTCTTGGTGGTTGTTTGGTTGAGCCTTTCTTGGGAAGGTGAGACTGATCGCTTTCTTTGAAAGTAACTAAACATGCTGCACTGGCGCCTATTTGATGCTTTTTCAGCTGAGGCTGCAGAGCTTGATCCATCCACTTCACTTACTTCAAGTTCAATATTATTGATTTGCTGAGCTGCTTTGATCAAGAGAAAAAAATCAGTTTTCAAATATTACAACAAGAAAGGTGAAAGCACAATTTATTTACCTTGACATTTATTGCATATAACTGGTGAACCATACCCTTCTTCAGCTGTAGGCTAACTGCATGTTGCAATGTTGTGGCAGGGGTTCTTGCACACTTTACAGGAATGGCTTCCATCATATTCACTGTCACAGGAAATACACACTGATTTTGCTTAAAAATGAAAAAAATATCCTTCCACTTTTTAATATGGCAAATGGCAATATCTTTTTTTATAATTTTTTTAAAATTTTAAAATTCCGAATTATATAGTTTGGTCTATAATATTTCTTAGCTTTCTTGTAAATTAGCATGGAATATTATTTTACACTGCAAATAATTAACACTATAAAAAAAGCTCAAGAAAAGGCACTGTTGTCTATTGTCTATTGAAAAGAAAAGGCACAATTGTCTATTGAGGCATTGAATAAGTTGAATTATTAATAACAAAATGAACATGAATAATTGATAACATAAAATAAATGAATAATTAAATAACTTCAGTTACACGAAAATAAATCGTGCATGAAAGACAAAAATCAGTGGACACAATTAAAGAAATCAACAAGAATAAGTCATGAAGTGTCACAACGTGACTTACCTGGCGACAATTGGTCTTGTAACTCTTGTTAGTCCATCTCCATTTTGGATTTTGCACACGTGCGCACGTTATAATAGCAGAGAAAGAATACCGGCAAAGTGACCCATTCGTTTTAAACCGGAAATAATTTCCGATCTTTACATGTTTTTTTAAAAATATTACATAATTTTACATTTCGATTTACTTCGCTGGCGCCTGCTGGAAGTAGAAGCTTTATATTTGAGCATTTCTTCTGCAATATGCCAATATTCTGCCGCATTATATCCTACCGCATTGCTGGTTGCTACAAAATTCTGCCGCATTATCCTGCCGCATTTGAGCATTTACAAAGAAGCCTCCCGCGGAAGATCTTCCGCTAAAGTGGCCTACTTTCTACTCTGGTAATTCGCCAAAACAACACTTCGACAACATCGAAGATTTCAAAATCACCGAAGGAACGGAATTCGTTCAAAGCCATTAAGGATATTCTTCTAATAATACCTAGAAAAATAATGGCATTTTGCGGATCATAAAAGCAAAGTTCGACGGTGAAAAGCGAAGGAATCTGCAACACACGGCCGAATTCGCAAAATGGCGTCGGTGAGTGAATTTATCGGTACTATATATCATAGGTAGCCCAGGCTAGGTGACATTCAATATAATGAATATATAATTACATAAGGTTGGCAACTATATCCAAGTCTACGACGATACGACTCCAGACAAAACGAAAATACTTCGCAAACGTAAATAAAACACCGAAAAAAACTATGAGACCTTAAAATATGATAATTTTTCTACAAACCCCCGAAAAAACCCCGCTTCAATACGTGCTAAAAAGCTGAAAAAAAGCTGTGAATATTTCAAGTTTTGATATATTTTTTGCTGTCCAGATGCGCGATGCCACAAGGTGGTAATGTCGTCATTTTTTTAAAAACCAATATGCAATCTGGTTGGTTAAAAAAATAAACAATGTATGACGTAAACTCTTGAGTTCCGGGGGGAGGAGTTGTATACAAAACAAAAATTTTAATCCGATTTTGCGAGTAGGCGAAAATTTAACTTTTTTTCAAGGATATGAGAAAATAAAAAAAATGTAATTTGAAAAGAGTGATTCAGGTACGTATCTTTATGTTGTTTAAATTTGTTTAAGATAAATATTAAAATGAGAAACGCAATACGAGCAGTAATTTATAGAGTCTACAAATGATCATTGAAACAAAAAGACAAAGCGAAGTAGCAAAGCAATTTTTTGTTTTTATGTAGTTTAGAAGCCATATAAACTCTACACAAACTAGAAAAAATAGGCTCACTTTCTACACTGACGTCTGCTTATTTCATTAAATTTAATCTACCATAAAAAATGACACAACTCTCATTGTTTTCAACAACAGTATAGTAAGTATACACGTCGGACGAGCAAAACACTGCCGAAAATGGAGACGAAGCTCTCTAGCCGGCCAAGCGGGTTTTGTAAAGACGTAAAGATGTTTTTGTGGTAAGTACCTGATTCTTACAGGTTCTGTTCTAATATAAGTAAGTACATTTAATAAAAAAATCCGATAAAAACCCATTTTTGACTATTAAATATAGGTTTATGCATACTGTGATTGGCACGACCAATTGCAAACTTCACGCGAACGCACTCGTGCATAAACTTTTGAAAAAGGCTATAATACATAAAAAAGCATAAAATAATATAGCTATTTACCTGTAGCCGGTCCTTCGTATGACTATCCATGCATCCAAAGGGGTGTAATACATAATAACATTGTATTTTAGTTAATTTTCCTCTTTAAACTGAAACCTTCGGGCTCGCAAACCGCTAATTACCAACCATGTATAGGAAAGCGATTTATATAAACCAACTTTTATGCATCGGCACCCTGATCCACTCTCGAGCTCAAGCGATAAATTCCTCGGATTCGATTGTCGTAATCATGTAAACCATGTGAAAAACATGAAACACAGAAAAGTGAACATAATCCAAAAAACTGATATAATCATCGACCAGAAATCTCTCTTGATCCATATTTCTACTAAGAATAACCTAAAAAAGCATGTACATGGGTTTAAACGTTGTAAAGTTTATGGAAATTGCATGAAAAAAACTGTAACTAAAGTCGAAGATTAAAAAAACCTCGAAATGATTGGGATTCGCAAAAACACTTAAACAAATCTAGTATATTCCTGTATTAAACTGGAAAATGATCGAACAAAACAGTAGGACTTACCAACTAACATCAATTTTTCACGATCAGTAATTTTTACCCTTAAAAAGGACTTTTTAAAGAGCTCAAATATCGCATGGCATACCATGAACGGCCATCGTGCAAAAAGAACGTTTCAAGAAGATGTGCGTGCGCACCTAGCCTTGTTAAAATTCTGTTCTTTTTGAAACGTTCTTTTTGCACGATGGCCGTTCATGGTATGCCATGCGATATTTGAGCTCTTTAAAAAGTCCTTTTTAAGGGTAAAAATTACTGATCGTGAAAAATTGATGTTAGTTGGTAAGTCCTACTGTTTTGTTCGATCATTTTCCAGTTTAATACAGGAATATACTAGATTTGTTTAAGTGTTTTTGCGAATCCCAATCATTTCGAGGTTTTTTTAATCTTCGACTTTAGTTACAGTTTTTTTCATGCAATTTCCATAAACTTTACAACGTTTAAACCCATGTACATGCTTTTTTAGGTTATTCTTAGTAGAAATATGGATCAAGAGAGATTTCTGGTCGATGATTATATCAGTTTTTTGGATTATGTTCACTTTTCTGTGTTTCATGTTTTTCACATGGTTTACATGATTACGACAATCGAATCCGAGGAATTTATCGCTTGAGCTCGAGAGTGGATCAGGGTGCCGATGCATAAAAGTTGGTTTATATAAATCGCTTTCCTATACATGGTTGGTAATTAGCAGTTTGCGAGCCCGAAGGTTTCAGTTTAAAGAGGAAAATTAACTAAAATACAATGTTATTATGTATTACACCCCTTTGGATGCATGGATAGTCATACGAAGGACCGGCTACAGGTAAATAGCTATATTATTTTATGCTTTTTTATGTATTATAGCCTTTTTCAAAAGTTTATGCACGAGTGCGTTCGCGTGAAGTTTGCAATTGGTCGTGCCAATCACAGTATGCATAAACCTATATTTAATAGTCAAAAATGGGTTTTTATCGGATTTTTTTATTAAATGTACTTACTTATATTAGAACAGAACCTGTAAGAATCAGGTACTTACCACAAAAACATCTTTACGTCTTTACAAAACCCGCTTGGCCGGCTAGAGAGCTTCGTCTCCATTTTCGGCAGTGTTTTGCTCGTCCGACGTGTATACTTACTATACTGTTGTTGAAAACAATGAGAGTTGTGTCATTTTTTATGGTAGATTAAATTTAATGAAATAAGCAGACGTCAGTGTAGAAAGTGAGCCTATTTTTTCTAGTTTGTGTAGAGTTTATATGGCTTCTAAACTACATAAAAACAAAAAATTGCTTTGCTACTTCGCTTTGTCTTTTTGTTTCAATGATCATTTGTAGACTCTATAAATTACTGCTCGTATTGCGTTTCTCATTTTAATATTTATCTTAAACAAATTTAAACAACATAAAGATACGTACCTGAATCACTCTTTTCAAATTACATTTTTTTTATTTTCTCATATCCTTGAAAAAAAGTTAAATTTTCGCCTACTCGCAAAATCGGATTAAAATTTTTGTTTTGTATACAACTCCTCCCCCCGGAACTCAAGAGTTTACGTCATACATTGTTTATTTTTTTAACCAACCAGATTGCATATTGGTTTTTAAAAAAATGACGACATTACCACCTTGTGGCATCGCGCATCTGGACAGCAAAAAATATATCAAAACTTGAAATATTCACAGCTTTTTTTCAGCTTTTTAGCACGTATTGAAGCGGGGTTTTTTCGGGGGTTTGTAGAAAAATTATCATATTTTAAGGTCTCATAGTTTTTTTCGGTGTTTTATTTACGTTTGCGAAGTATTTTCGTTTTGTCTGGAGTCGTATCGTCGTAGACTTGGATATAGTTGCCAACCTTATGTAATTATATATTCATTATATTGAATGTCACCTAGCCTGGGCTACCTATGCTATATATCGGCAGGTTTGCATGCTCTGTTATGTAGAATACGAGAATTATGTTTAAACAAGTGTGAAGTTTGATAACAGCGAAAAAATTTTCGGAAAAAATATAAATAATCCACTTTGCCAATGTTGTAACTTAAATTATGCATATTCAGCAATTTTCCCATGATAAGGTATGGCCATATTCTTGGAATATATTAAAGCTAGAGATTTTTTGCTTCCTAACAACCACCCCTAATGTGACCACTCTGAACACCATAAAAGCTTTAAAACAAATGTATCTCTAATGATTCAGAAGTTGTAGTCCTAACGAGAGGCTTATTTCTGCGGGTGCTCGTTTTCGGACGTTTCGTCCCGGATTCAGGTTTGGGCAAATATGCCATCTTGTTCGCCATGGTTAACTTACCCTAAAACAGTTGAGATTATCTGGGGTAAATGAAACGCATACAAAGTCCTTGACAGCCAGAGTAGAAAGTAGGCCACTTTAGCGGAAGATCTTCCGCGGGAGGCTTCTTTGTAAATGCTCAAATGCGGCAGGATAATGCGGCAGAATTTTGTAGCAACCAGCAATGCGGTAGGATATAATGCGGCAGAATATTGGCATATTGCAGAAGAAATGCTCAAATATAAAGCTTCTACTTCCAGCAGGCGCCAGCGAAGTAAATCGAAATGTAAAATTATGTAATATTTTTAAAAAAACATGTAAAGATCGGAAATTATTTCCGGTTTAAAACGAATGGGTCACTTTGCCGGTATTCTTTCTCTGCTATTATAACGTGCGCACGTGTGCAAAATCCAAAATGGAGATGGACTAACAAGAGTTACAAGACCAATTGTCGCCAGGTAAGTCACGTTGTGACACTTCATGACTTATTCCATAGGCGGCCCAATTCAGTGTGTAGTTTCATATAGAGATCAGTGCGCACGTAAACACACTTCGTAGTTTATGATATAGTTAATTTCCTAAGGTTGGCAACTCTTTGAACTTTTTGAAATACACGGCACGAAATAAATCCGTAGTTTATCAAAACCAGAAAGAAAACAGCTTTAAAAACAACACAAATATAAACTAGGATAATTTTACTAACCTGTTAGCAACTTTTCTTGTCAAAACACGGCTTTAAACGGTCCGTATTTGAACGAAATATAAAGGTATTTTGCCGATTTCTCGTCTGTAACTATGCGGGATGCCCTCATCCTGCTACTGGAAAGAGTTTTAAATGACGAATCCGTGCAGCGATTGGCTTAACTATGAATTTTTAACGTTAAAACTTTGACAAGCCAATCGCTGCACGGATTCGTCATTTAAAACTCTTTCCAGTAGCAGGATGAGGGCATCCCGCATAGTTACAGACGAGAAATCGGCAAAATACCTTTATATTTCGTTCAAATACGGACCGTTTAAAGCCGTGTTTTCACAAGAAAAGTTGCTAACAGGTTAATAAAATTATCCTAGTTTATATTTGTGTTGTTTTTAAAGCTGTTTTCTTTCTTGTTTTGATAAACTACGGATTTATTTCGTGCCGTGTATTTCAAAAAGTTCAAAGAGTTGCCAACCTTAGGAAATTAACTCTATAAACTACGAAGTGTGTTTACGTGCGCACTGATCTCTATATGAAACTACACACTGAATTGGGCCGCCTATGCTTATTCTTGTTGATTTCTTTAATTGTGTCTACTGATTTTTGTCTTTCATGCACGATTTATTTTCGTGTAACTGAAGTTATTTAATTATTCATTTATTTTATGTTATCAATTATTCATGTTCATTTTGTTATTAATAATTCAACTTATTCAATGCCTCAATAGACAATTGTGCCTTTTCTTTTCAATAGACAATAGACAACAGTGCCTTTTCTTGAGCTTTTTTTATAGTGTTAATTATTTGCAGTGTAAAATAATATTCCATGCTAATTTACAAGAAAGCTAAGAAATATTATAGACCAAACTATATAATTCGGAATTTTAAAATTTTAAAAAAATTATAAAAAAAGATATTGCCATTTGCCATATTAAAAAGTGGAAGGATATTTTTTTCATTTTTAAGCAAAATCAGTGTGTATTTCCTGTGACAGTGAATATGATGGAAGCCATTCCTGTAAAGTGTGCAAGAACCCCTGCCACAACATTGCAACATGCAGTTAGCCTACAGCTGAAGAAGGGTATGGTTCACCAGTTATATGCAATAAATGTCAAGGTAAATAAATTGTGCTTTCACCTTTCTTGTTGTAATATTTGAAAACTGATTTTTTTCTCTTGATCAAAGCAGCTCAGCAAATCAATAATATTGAACTTGAAGTAAGTGAAGTGGATGGATCAAGCTCTGCAGCCTCAGCTGAAAAAGCATCAAATAGGCGCCAGTGCAGCATGTTTAGTTACTTTCAAAGAAAGCGATCAGTCTCACCTTCCCAAGAAAGGCTCAACCAAACAACCACCAAGAGATCCTGTAAGCTGTCACCCCCTTCAAGAAAACCTTGTATATGCTTAACATGTTTCTAGTAAGTGTTTCCAATATAATAGCAGTTTGTATTGTTAAAGTCTGTACTAGAGACTGGTAAATACTGATACTGAATTATTTTGCATGGGAATTAAACTATTTATTACTTTTTAATGATTTCAGTTCTGACAAATCAATGTCACCATTCAAGTACTACCTGTCGCGCAGCGACAAACAAGCTAAAGCTCGACACAGTTCCACTGCACACAATGGCTTAGAAAGTGGTCTTATTGAGTTTGTGGGTGTTGATACTGCAGATGGTAAAGAGGCAATGGATGCTTATGTAAATGCATCTAAAAAAAGAAAAGATCAACAGGATAAACAAATAAAAAACCCATCCACCAAGCTTTATGACTTAGAAAGCAAAGTAGCCCCAGAGCCAATAACCATGATTTACCCTGATGTAAGGTCCCCTGATAGTTTAGAGCAGACAAGTTCTGGTGCAAAAATCACAAATACATTGGAAGACACATTTGGACACTGTAATTGACATATTAAATAAACTGTCAGCAAAAATAGAACATCCAAAGGTTGGTATTCCAGATGTGCCAACTATGTTGCAGGAAAATTTCATGGATAAAAATGATCCTGATGGCAATGTTGATTGGAGCAAAATTGAGAACATTATTGATTTAACCAGCCAAGTTACAAGTGTGAGATTCTTTGCTGGACAAAATGGAAAGAAGGGCTGCATAAGATGCCAAGTGTGTTTTGAATATCATTGCTCCCGTGACACTGGTTTGATGAAGTGTGACCGATCAGAAACTGATGATAATGGAGAAGCTGCAGATAAACATATAAGGAAGTATATAACTTCTTAATTGCATTTTTATTTGTAGATGGGGACTTTTAGGCTTTATCTGAAGACTTTAAATATGTTAATGATGATTGACAAAGAGGTGGTTATTGCACAAGAAAATGTTGCAATATCCTAATGAAATGAATCCCCCATGCACACACATAGTTTTTTGACATACCTGAACAATACATATTTATCAACCTATTGAGCTGCTATGCACCCTGGTTCAACCTACTTTTTTTACTTGTCTAACGACTAACGCCAGATGGTTTTACGCATTTTTTGCCAGGGAAGCTCTGCACCCGAATGGGTAAGCTAACCTCCAAGCGAAAAGGATTCAGTTAGATCCCAGTTTTGGTATTTAAATTTTGTTACAGATACGGAAATAACATATCAAGTGGGTTGTTCTTAGAACCTGAAAACCTAAAGAAAATTGTTGAAGGTGGTACTGATTACTGGTATAGGCTTAAAAACAGGATAAAAAATCATCTGTGGTGCATAGGGGACAATGCAAAAACACATGCTGAAGCATTGAAGGTACTGTACGCAAAGATAATTTTTTATTGCTTCCAGTGATGAAAGTCAATTGCGTTTTATCAGATGCAATTAGTAGAGTTTATATTTTAAAATTCATATGTTAATCGTGCTTAATTAAATACAGGGTACTGATCCTCAATACTAAACTAAAATTGAAATGCAACCATTGTTTCAAATGCAACCAGATTTTTTGAAAGTCAAATATTATTTTGAATATTTTGCAATGTTGAGTGTTGATCAGCATTGCTGTTACTCATCAACGCCCTACAAATACCGTTCGACATTTGACATGCAGAGTTTATGCATATGCATTTCATTTTGCTCCACTTGGGATACAATCATCATTTTCGAGAGGCTAACCAGCATTGGCAGCTTCTTGTTTGATCTATTCTTTTACCTGTAACAGTATGTATTTCTATCAAAAATGATTTTGTTCCATACATTGTCAGAGTGAAACACACTGTACAACATTCTATTGATCTCAGGTCAAGCTTTCAAAAACGAAGTTAGACAAAAGAGGTGTTAGCGTTACAAAGAACCTTGTGAGAGTAGCTCTGTCAGTCGTGAAATCTAAATGTGCTGCAATCCACTATGAAACTCAAATTGCAGCACACGTAGCAACCGGTTCCGACATGGGTGACATGGGGCACAGTTACAAACAGTTTAATGAGATATTGAAAGCTGCAGAAGTGTATCTAGACAAAGAGATCGAGCAATATCTGCTGTCCCCACTAAAAAACACGTCACTGCCCCCACACTTTTGCGGCCTGGCGGATAAATCAACGATTCACCGCGTAACCAATCAAGGTGTGATAATATGTACTGCGGTCAATGGTTGTAGGACGGCTATTGCAGTCCAGGCACCTGTTGTATACAGTGGTGGCGAGGATGACTCACATGCCGTTGCTGGTGCTTGCGCACCAGAACTAGCGGAAAACATGTTTAACACAATTAAACATGCCTACCCAAATCTGACAAAGATTTTATGTACTTCATGGCAGGGAAATGTTCTTGACGGCCAATATCAGGCAATAGGTTAGTTTATTGTTTTTAAACAATACTTCTTTCTTGGTTGCAATAGCTACATTATACCTTGAAGATAACAGTACATGAAGATAATTATCATCATATATCGTTTTGTATTGTTATTTTGTATTAAGGTTTTGCTGCGAGGCTTAGAAATTTGCTGGGAAAGCAATCCTCTCCATTTTTTGAAGTTGTGTGGGATCCGCCCCACTGGGCTAACTTGGCTATTGAGGACGTAATGGTTGGAAAAGTCGGTAATTCTAAGGCTTTTTTAAAGCGATTAATTGATAGAAGTGCTGCTATTCACAACATTTTTCAGAGAGGGAAGTCGCTTGCAGAAGCAAAAAGCAAAGCCAGTCAGATGACAAGCAAATTAAAACTGACAAGTCGTGCTTGCGCCACTCGGTTCTCGACGTCTCAGATCGACGAGTTTAAAAAGCTAATTTCATGTCTTCATGTGTACATAGCAACCTACATAGACACGCGTCAACAAGATTCCAATTTTGAATTAAAGAAATGGGAGATATGCGGTCAAGATTTTGTTGCAGATTTATGCGGCGTCGTCGATGTCTTCACCCCTGCTGTAACATATCTTGTTAATCTGCAAGGATTGCAGGTTCCGATTTGGAAAGCAGTGGTTTGGTTTCCCAAGGTAATTGACGGCCTGGATGCTCTTAGTCAACTTTCTATCTCTTCTCCGCCTGAAAGTTGTGTTAATCTTAGTTCTAAGATTGACGAAATAACTGAATTTCGATTGAATGGTCAGGAGTTGGTTGTAGGCTGGCTAATAGCCGATAAAAATGTGTCCGTCACTGCAACGCAAGAAAGAGTAGAAACTGTAAACTGGAAAGCACGAGAACTTTCGGATGTACAAAATGACCTTCAAGTGTTAGCCAAAGACCTCGTTGCTTCGTTGAATGTTCGAAATGAGAAATGCTTATCGAGTTTGCAGAGAAACCTTACGTGCATGGATATTGACACCATTTTTAGTCTTCTCGTCGGTCATCGAAAGCAGAGTGGCTATCCCAGTCTGGTAAGAGAAGATCTGCTAACGTCAACCATGGAGTGTGTATGGCGTATGCTCTTGATTTTATTGATGTTTGAAGCTATTTTTAACGAGTTATCTCATGTAAAGCTCGATAACGATATCAGTAAGGTGCGATCTAATAGTTTGGTGATGAACGTGCATCTAAACTGTGAATTTAGACCGAAGTCATTCGCCTTGAAGCAAACGTGTACGAAAGTCAAAGTCAAATACACGGGCTCGACATTTACATCAGGGAAGCAGTTGCTTGGTCTTATGAATTTTGCTTTTGCTGCGCTTATACTACAACGTTCTGGCGATGTTGCCTTATTATTGAATCCAGGCCACATATTTACTCAATTGCCAAAGAAGCACCTTCACTTTGGTCAAGTAAACGTTAATGGTCTTAGAAATAAGACAAAGGAGATCGAACATTTGTTGATTGACACTGAAATTCATCTTCTGGCCCTCACGGAAACGAAGTTGGACAACCTTGTTCTTGACGGTTCGTTGGCTATTGAGGGTTATCAGTTTTTAAAAAGGAATAGAAATGGACATGGGGGAGGAATTGGCCTGTATTTTAAAGACTGTCTAGTATGTAAAGTAAGGAATGACCTATGCTCGCTGTATATTGAGGACCTTTGGGTTGAAATTTGCAGGCCTAAAGCGCCCAAGATGCTGTTAGGTATATTTTATTGCCCTCCTAACGCAAGTGGTGACTATATGTCGCATGTATATGACTCTTGGGATAGAGCCACGGACGAAAATTATGAAACATACGTGCTAGGTGATTTTAATAAAAATTGGTTTAACCAGGAAGATTCAGAGCTCTTAAGATCGTACGCTGACATCTGTGGTCTAACTCAAATGGTAACAGAAGCGACAAGAACAGTAAATACTGCCCGTTCTACAACATCAACTTGCATTGATCTTATTTTCACCAATAATCCAGATCAAAATATGTCTAATTGTGAAGTTATTCCTGTAGGGTTTACCGATCACGATCTTACGGTTTTGTCGATAAAGTCTAAAATTCCCAGGGGACCTTCGAAAGTGGTTTATAAGCGCAGTTATAAACATTTTTCTGCAGAGAAATTTATTAATGACTTGAAACTTATTCCGTTCTGGTTGGTTGAATTGTCGGATGATCCTAATGACGCGCTTGATGTATTTCTTAATCTGTTCAGAGATATTGCAAACATTCATGCCCCAATTAGGAAATATACAGTTAAATCAAAACCAGCTCCTTGGTTAACTCAAAACATTCGTGACTTAATGTTGATGAGGGATGCAGCAAAATGTGATGCGAGGACCTCTGGTTTTCCTTCTGACTGGGCGATTTATAGGAAATTGAGAAATCATGTCGTTAAGATCAACAGAGAAAGCAAAAGAGCATATTTTCTTGAAGCTATTAATAATAGTAAAAAGGATGCTAAGTCGATGTGGAAAACAATAAACAATCTATTAGGACGCTCAAATTGTTCAATCCCAACTTATGTGGAGAGCAATGGTGAAATTAATACAAAACCTAAAGATATCACCAATCATTTTGCGAGGTTCTTTGAAGAAAAAATTAAGAAATACAGATTTGAGATGTCCAACACGATAGATATGGAGTATGTTACTAAACCAATTATCGAAATGATGACTGGAAAGAACTGTCGGTTTGAATTCTCATCTTTAAGTCTTGTAGAAGTTCAAAGTTGCCTTGCCAAGCTTCCAGATACTAAAGTGACAGGTGTAGACGGCATAGACAACTTTTTACTTAGAACTGCCTCTAATATCATAGCGGAGCCTATTAGATTTATTTTTAACTGTTCATATGCGAAGTCAATATTTCCTGATCAATGGAAAGTAGCTAAATTGCACCCGATTCCCAAAGATAGGAAATTGCCTTTTGAAGATATAAATAGTCGACCCATTAGTCTTCTAAATGTACTGAGTAAACTGCTCGAAAAATTTGCGCATAAACAGATTTGTCGCTATGTTTCAGAACATAACATAATGCTCAAGAATCAACATGCCTATAGAATCAATCACAGCACTGAATCAGCACTTTTACATCTGACTGACAGTTGTCTTGACAACATGGAGAATGGTACACTTACGGGCGCTGCCTTATTAGACTTTTCAGCTGCTTTTGATTTGATTGATCATAATTTGCTGCTTCTGAAATTGAAATGCTATAACTTTTCAGATAATGCGATTAACTGGATCAAGTCATACTTAAATGGAAGAACCTCAACCGTATATATCAATGGTGCTTTTTCTGACCCAATCGAGATGACTTGTGGGGTGCCACAGGGTAGTTGTCTTGGCCCACTACTCTTCAGTTTATTTGTTAATGATTTACCATCAGTCTTAACAACAGCTGATATCACCTCGTATGCCGATGATAGCACTTCATTTCAATCTGGACTCAACGCCAGACTCATATCAGTTAACCTTCAACATGATTTATTTAAAGTTGAAGAATGGGTCACGAAGAATCTTCTCATTCTTAATGCTGATAAAACAAATAGTATCCTTGTTGGAAGTCGGCAGAAGGTTAAATCTGCTTCACCGCTTAACTTACCCATTAAGGATAAAATTATTGAACAACTTCCATGTGTAAAACTTCTTGGTGTTCAGGTTGACGAGAACTTAAGTTGGAAGCAGCATTGTAAAGATCTACTTAAGGATTGTTCTAGAGCTCTTGGCTTACTGTTCAGATTCAGCAGATATATTCCATCAAAGGTTTTAAAGGTTATCGCTGAGGCACTTATACTGTCAAAACTGAACTATTGTTGTACAGTTTGGGGATCTGCACAAAATCAAGAGTCGATTAATGATTTACAAAAACTTCAGAACAAGGCCGCCAGACTGATACTAGGATATAAGGTTAATGAAATATCTAGGGAAAATCTCCATGACGAAATAGGTTGGTTAACAGTGAGACAAAGGATTCATGTCAGAACCTTAATGACATTGCATAACGTACTTTATTCTGGTGAACCATATGTAATTTATGTAAATCTTAAACCACTTGAAATTACGCATGAACACAACACAAGATTCTCGTCAAAGTGTCGAAGTGATAGTATGTTATTAGAAAAGCCCAAGTTAAAGAAGAAAACATTTTTAGCTCGAGCTTTTAGAACTCGAGCTATTGATTTATGGAATAATTTAGACTGTGCTATTAAGCTTTTATCTTCGAAATCAATGTTTAAGTCTGCTGTTCTTAAACAGCTAGACTGGTTTATTTAATTATACTATCGCTATTTGAATATTAACGTACGTTAGCAAGTTAGCAAATTTAGATTTATATGGACTTTTATATTGACTTTTATACTGACTGTTATATATTTATATAGACTTTTTTTATCTTAAAGTGTAATTCTATATTTAAGACCTCGTGTAAACTAGCGTGAGCTAACAGAGGTTCTTTTAATAAATACAAATAAATACAAATACAAATGAGTTTGTGCAATATGGAAAAGATGACTTCAAACTATTGTACACTTATGTCTGCTCCTTAAGTCACGTTAAACAATTGGCCGAGAATCATTTTACAGAGCTAAAACTAAAAGAATGTTACAGTGACGAAATCCTGGCCAAACTTAAGCATGCGTTAAAAATTGTTTTGTGGACTCCTAAACGTGCTCCAATTCTTTGCAAATGGCTAAATTGTATTACAGCAACAACTAAGCATCAGGTAAGCTCCTATAAGTATTCTTTATTTTAACAGAATTGAACAGAATTGACGGTTTTAATATGCATCATATTTATTAGGTCAAAGAAAGAAGTCTTGTGGATGAAATTGGTCTGGCTGATAAAGAAGGTCGTGCTGCCAAATTACTGAAATTTGAGCGCATAGAGAGATCGTATTACGAAAACATTTATTACTTGCCAAATTTGTACAAAGCTAGTTTTCTGTTAGATGAGGAGACAAGTGAATTTGTGGCTCTTATTGATGAGTCCGAGGTGTACAAGTAAGAAGTTTAAAGAACAATCCTCGATTGTTCATATTTTGATATGATCTTTAAATATATTTTGAACGTACGCAATAACAACTGCCAACGCTTGAAGGGCTCCTGCAATCAAACACTAATGATAACCAATCTTATTTTATAGATCTTTGTATGTAAACGAGTTTTTATATGAAATGGTTGGAGTAGAAATGAGCATATGTATCGATATTGCATTATCACTGGGAACGACGGAAGCAATTGTTGAGTCTCTTTATTCTGTTATGCAGTCGCAAGCCATGGAAGGTGGCCAAGACAATGATACTTTAGCACTAAGGTGATTAAGAATGTCATGGTATATTTCTAAAACTTTACCTAGTTTGCTATGCATACGTTTCTACTATGATTTTTTCATGTTTAAGGACAAAAATCGACTGGTTAATGCCAAATTTGCTTCAGACTGACAAGATTGTCGAAGGAATAGCAAAGATTTACCATGATGGAGATAAGAGTAAAAACCTTAAAAAACATCGTTGGCCAATTATGAACTCAAAGCCTAGGGCATCTAGTGGATTAAGTAAAGTTATGTATAGGAAAAGTAATGAGGAAGCACGTTTATCTTTTCTTGTTTAAAAAAAATGTGATTTCAATTGTTTGTGGCTAGCTTTTACTCCGAACATGATGTTTTTTGTTTTTATAAAATATTGCTCCTTCGAGCAAATTACCGAACTTGGACGCTTTCAAAATGCTCTATAATGCCCCCAAATTATGTACGTATTGCCGCAGTGGCAACCAAAGAACTGGCAGAAAGACGAGACCTGTGCGGCAGAAAATTTCATGGGGGCGTGGCTATGCGGTAGTTTTGATGCGAAACTCAGAAAGCTGCGGCAGATCTCCTGCGGCTAACGAATCCAACTTTCCACTATGGCACAAAGGTTGGTTTTATCGCTCTTTATTAATAAATAGAACATGCTTTAGTTTTAGTCGTTCTTTTAATATAGAGTCGAGTCTTATAGATTCAATTATTTTAACACTAGAGTGTTTAGGTTTCGCTACAAAGCACGTCATTCATTTCATCCTTGCTAAAGAAAAATTTAAATGTATATCCTCGCTTAGATTATCTTCCAAAGCCAACGCTTTATAGCTTCTACTAAGCCACAGAGTAGATACATAGTATCTACTCTTTGACTAAGCGGAGTGCAAAATATCGCATTTTTAATGTTCCCGAGGGGCCACACTAGAAAGTTTGGGACTTTAACGGGAGATCTCCCGCGGAAGGTGAAGTGCGAGAATTGCTGATGCGGCAAAATTTTGCGGCAGAATAACTCGTAACATTGGAGTTGCGGCAGGATCTGCGGCATACATATTATTCGACTGCACTAACAAAATACAATATATACATGAAGTATTTCACTTCATCCATTTGCCTGCAATGTTAAATGGTCAGCGCCATTGCGGTAGGATACACAGCAAAAAACGCACAACCTGTTCTGGCCTGATGAAAACAGCATTGAACAATGTTGTGCTGCCCACATTACTCAAGGTTGTCAACAATATTGTTCAACATTGTTACACCTGATTGCAGGCTAATTCAGGCTCATCAACTTGTTCAATGTTGTTGACAACCTTGAACAATGTGGGCAGCAAAACATTGTTCAATGCTGTTTTCATCAGGCCAGAACAGGTTGTGCGTTTTTTGCTGTGTAAGAGAAATGACCGTGTTAACTTGCGGCAGTCTCCTGCGGCAGCAAGAACGGACTTTCCACTATGGCCGAGGGGGGCGAAGACATCTTGAATGGATGAATTGTTAGTTGAATAGTTGCAAACATGGCGTCACTATAAACTATGAAAAGGGATATTTCACGTCACGAACGGCTGACTGTATTAGTGCGGAGAAATTGTGCGGAGATATTATACCAACCTTTATAAAATATAAATATAAAATAACACTAAAGGCAGCCGAGCCTGCAGAGGAACCATCGAGGGTAAACTTTGGGAACGTAGCTGTCAGGGGGGGGTTCATTCATTGTTCACTCATTCAAGATGCCCCAGGCCAAAATATATACGGTCTTTTTAAGCGAGTTTCCTAATCCTTTGGCCTGTAAAAATATTTTACAAATCATTTATGTTTGCCAAAAAATGTGGTACATGCTATGTTTCCCGACAGTATTTACCAATAACGAGTGTTTGTGATCAGTAGCTTCGCCAGTTGAACGATTTAGTCCCGCCATGCAAATATTTCTATTTTGATTGACTGTGAAAACACTCAATTTCTCAAGAAATGAATGATAATAATTTTAAATTTGCATACGGAACTAGATCGTCTGCAGTCTGACTACACCACTATTGTAGTCGCTATTAGTGGTTATAATTTTTGAGTCTTCCTGCGCAATGAACAAGTGAACGCCCCTTATCAATTTGTTTCCGTTTGAATCTATGCGTATTTCAAGCTGAGATTTAGTCTAACGAATTATTATAACGTGTAGAAACACCACACAAGAGACAGATTTAAGAAAAATTAAAGAAACCAGCCATTTTTAGATTTTAACAATATATTTTAACAAATTCCAAATCATATACATTGTTGTCTTAAACAATATTAATGCATGCAAAGTTTTATGAATGATATACACTATTATGAGTTTTTGTCCACAAATTACTTTTCCCTGCAACGCTATAACGTTGATATAACCAGCAACTGATGCTGAACTTCAAAGTGTTTCGTAAATAAACAAACTAATTAATTGGTACAACTAGAACTGTATTTCCTCTTTCAATGATGATAAATTCTTTGAAAGGCGTCAGAATGTCAAAGGCATGCAAGCTGAATTTATGAGAATGAACGGGACGTCTTTTTTCAAACGATGTTTTCTTATAAGCATTAGAGGTACATGCGAAAATTATTTCAATAGTGATAAGAAACGGCGCTTGAAAATTTTTATGTTGCGATATCTGCATAAGCTTGTACACCTCTGTCACTTTCCAACACCTCCGACACAAATCATCAATTAGATTACGAAGCCGCCGAATTAACTATCTCTACGTAGAAATTGGAAGTAATCCATAATTGTTCTAGTAGAATCACAAATCAAACAATATATTCTACAATGCAAAATTAAGTTAAAGCTACTTTGTCGCAGGAAAAATGATTGTTTTGCAACACTCGCTATCTATCGAGCAATAGAGCGAGTAGAGCAGTCATTCAAATTTTAACATTTGCAATAGTATACTAGTGTGATTCTACTAATTATAACGATGGAATGGTAAATAATATCAGACACTATCACTGTAGTCTTTTTCAACTAATTGGCTATATCTAGAAAGAAGATTTTTACTTAAAATGTTCTTAGTTACCGACCGTTAACAACATTGCGAGCAACGTGCGTGGACTAACTTGTAGACTGTCACAATCCTTTTCGTAGTGTATCTTCTATTTTGACATTCTGTTAACAGATTTCAACCTCGTAAAGCATGCAAGCGGGTAAAGCATCCAACACGACAGTTGCGCCCTTTCCGAATTTTACATAGCCTTATAGTCATCTGTCCATGATCACTTTCATTTCAGCTGATTATTCAAAGTATTTTGAAAAGCATGACAGCATGAGTTAACTGTGGATTCTTTCCGACGTTTTTATGACCAGGATGTATAAGTTCAGCGTTATATAAAGAGAACCATTAAGATAGTGGCTGTGACACCAGTAATAAGTGTTTTATTTTCAGCATTTGATGGATTAGCCAGTTGCATGATGTCACAGATCACCAGCATTATTCCGTTACTGCATGTCGTTCTTTGAATAGCTAAAATAAACATTTGCATTTTCTTTCGTAAAACTCTATAATTTTTTTAAAGTTTCTCGAACAAATGTTTCAGTTATTAGTATTCACTCTTTTGATGTTTGACTGAACACAAGAATTCTTGGTCCGTCAAGTTTCTTTGCTCTTTTGAATTTGAAGTTCTTTCGATATAAGAACAAGAAGGCACGACGCGGGATAGATATGTTTCGTGGATATAATCAGCTGAAGTTTTAGGATATTAAATTTTCCGTGATTAATCAACGATTCATTTCTACTGTTCATTTCTTTATCCACTCAGCATACGTAAGAATAACTACCGTCGTTCTTTTGTCAAGGATCAGAAAGGGGCGCAATGGTGGAATTACCGTTATGAAGTCGTCATAATGGTTTCATCAATGTTCCATCTCAATGTTTCACACTAGTGTGTAAAGTTTAACGTAACTTTTCTCAAAGCACACGAGAAAACACTGAGCACTAATATCATATATCTGCTGTCCGTGTTGAAAGTTTTCAAATGAGTTCTGTTTCTATTTCAAGATAGTGATCCCATCATATGATCTTACTGGTTGCTCCATCTACTTTCGTTCATCGTCGATCTTCCACCACGCACGTTACAAAATGTTGTTCAATGATTTTCATTTCTCGAACACTTAAATACTGGACTGTATGTGTTAAATACTTTAATGTGATTTCTGTATTAGAAGTAAAAAATTAAGCCTTCCTGGTTCTATCGCCCAATGAAAGTCTATAAAAACTTGCACAAAAAATGAATGCCTACAAAAACAAGTGGATTTTGCATCTAATTTCATCTTACAGCTAAGGATATCACTTGAAAGCTTTTTTCAATATCACAACACAAAAAATTGAAACGTTGGTCAATTTTTGTCAGTCAAGTTTACATAGACTTTCTACGGGTTGTTAGTTCTAGACTATAGTGTCTGATATGAATACCAATATCAACTGCTATGAATCTCAGAAATATCTAAAGGAACAACGTTAGCAGCGTTAAATCAAATATGTGGCAACTTTTGAGAGCGAAGTTTAAATCGACATAAATTATTGATTTTATCTTTGTCGGGAGTTTATTAAACAAATAAACACGTGAATGGTTAGCTTGTTGCAAGAAAACAAGATATCTTTCTATGGTCTTTTTATTTTTTTTCCACGTAATAATTTTGTCTGCAGATCTTTTCAGTTCACCCATGATTTTAGATAATTTTCTGCAACTAAAACTGTGCAGAAAATATATCAGGAGCTTCCGTTTTTGTTCCCAGGATTTACTTACCAGAATTATGCCTTCCTGTAATCTTCTTGCTCTTTTGTCAACTTTGGTAAATTTGTAGCACTGTAATAAGAATCTGATTTTTAACATAACAATGGACAAAAACTCACAAAGTAAAATTGAACTATATTTCAGTAGCTATTCCCTTCTTGTGAATTCTGCAGATCTTATTTAGCAACGTAGAACAAAACTACCTGCACAGTTTCTAACACCTAAAAATCGCGATAATTCTCAACTACGCTTTTTTCCCATCAAATACGTCAAATAAGTTAGCTGCATGACTATTGCATAAAGCAAAAATTCTGCAATTGATTTTAAGGTATCCACGAACGTCCAGCTATTAAAACAGAACTAGTATGGCTTCATATTTTACCCTGTTTGTGCAATTGGTGAAAACAACAATGAAACAATCTAAATATATGTGTCGCGATTCTGTACTATTCTACAGTCTCCCCATCATTTAACGATTTAAAAGGTACATTGTCAGATTTAGCATCAGTGAATGGTGATTTTGCCATTACCAGGCAACTAACTCGAGCTAATTAACTTAAACCAAATGGATCTTTCGCTGTTTAATTTGGCAAGCTTAGAATGAGAACCTTCTCTCCTTAGCAACTGGAAAAGAACTTCTGGAAAACAAGTTTAATGAGAGTCGCGTATAATTTCACCTCAACAACTATAAATCGTTTATTCTGTGACTTAAAGCAACTTAAATACGACAAAGACGATCGAATTTTGTGTTAGAAATTTTTCTTATCCCGCCCGATACTATTTTAAGTGTTCCAACAATGATCTCAGTCATTTAGGGACAAAAATATTTACAAAACCTTTAAGATACATTACAATGGTTAAAATATCACTTTGTGTTTATAATTAGAATTGGTGGTGGCAAACTGGTAAAGACAATATCAATTAACGACTCAACAACTATGAATCGTTTAACTATCCTATCACTTAAATCAATCTAAATAAGATAAAGACGATGGAGTGTTGTGTTAGAAATGTTCCCCAATACTGATTTTAACTATTCTAACAATGATGCTATAAATTCAGTGATTTATCTACAAAGCCTACAAGACAAAGTCTTTAAGAGGCATGACGATGGCTATAACTCTATCCATTGGTGATGCTGGGAAATGTTCACGACTAACGTTAGGGTAGTACAACGAAGCTATCAAACATTTCACGAGACTTTTTCTTTATTTCTTCAATCTCTTGTTTTTCAAATTTCACGTCTTCTCCATAGATGGTAAATGGAGCCCACATTCTGATTGATTGAAATTTTTTGTTCTCGTGTTCGAGGAGGAAGTTCTTTGCCCTTCTTAAAGCCTCACAAACTGGTGTTTCCTGGAAGAGTTCTTCGTAGAACTTTTTCATCAACTCTATTGTTGCCCAATCATTAATAGGCCATAGAGTGGAAAGAACAGAGCGAGCTCCCGCGGCAAGAAATGATCGAGCTATACCTATAACACCTTCTGAGGAAACTTTACCTCTCCCGGTATAACAACAACATAAAACTACCAGGCGAGCTTGCACTGAAATACTTGTAATATCCTCTTGTGTGAGAAGGAATGACTCTGGGTTTGCAACAGGCCAACATGGCTGGTCATGAGAAGTGTTCGGCGCAAGTATAACTTCACCTCTGTTTGGTTCTCCATGGGCAGCGATATGGATTATACTAGCCCCACTAAGAAGTTGCAGAACTACTTGTTTTCTCGCCGCGCGTCGCAATAAAGCAGTAGCCTGGAAAAGATTTGCAAGATATGTTACCTCTTCAGCGGCTCCAGGTAGGGGACCAAACTCTTCTCCGTTAAAAGAAATTTTTTCAACAGTTGGATTACCAACAAACAATGCAAACCCAATGTTTGGGTCATGTTCTCGTTGAATACTAGCCTTCAAGGTATGCAAAGAAGGTGTAATTTGAATGCTGTATTTAGAAGAAAGAAAGCAGCCGTTTGCATCAACAAAAGAAGAAAACGGAGCAAAAAACAAGATTTGATCAGGTACAATGATAAGCTTGTTACCTTTTAGGGAATTCTTTACTGGATCAATCAGGAGTTGAAACAATTTCTCTAAAATTTCCTGACGACCACAACTATCAGGTTTAGAACTTTTTCCAACCTCACCTTTAGGTCGTGGTTTTCGACTTGAGATACCTATAGGATCATTAACTTGATTGTGGGTATATTCGTGAAACGAAGAATTACGACCGATGTTAACATTTACCATTTCAGGAAGTTCTACCATCAACCGAAGGATTGCTTCGCTTGGAGCATAAACCTTTCTGAAGAGAAAACCTTCGTTTAATACCCAGATATTTAGAAACCCTTCGTTGTCAAATGCAAATACCAATATCGAAGTATCATTTCGCTCCGTGCGCAGAATTTGTTGAATTTCTTGGATTTCTATTTCCTCCTCAGAAGCTCTGATTCTATTCCATGTCGTAACTGAAAAATCTTCCATTTCCGCGTCCTTACGATTTTTACTTCTTTCAACGCGGAAATGTAGCTCTTTAGCTTTACCAAGGTCAATGACCAACAATGCCGACTTGTCCCGTTCCAAAGAAAGAAAACAACGCATTAAAAGACGATGGGTGTTAAAATACTGTGTTGCAAAGGACAGTTTATGTTCATCAGGAACAAATTTTAAAAAGATTTTATCGAAATGTCTAATTGCGTCCTCTAGATGTGACCATGCTTCTTTATGTTTTCCTAAATTAAGATACGCATTGCCTAAATTGCTTTTTGTACTTGCTATTCCTGACTGATCCCCAATGGCGGTGCTTAATTCTAAACCTTTTTCATAATACTGAATTGCTTTTTGATATTCTCCCAAGCTGAGATAGGCATTGCCCAAATTGCCATTGTTACTTGCTATCCCTGACTGATCCCCAATGGCGGTGCTTAATTCTAAACCTTTTTCATAATACTGAATTGCTTTTTGATATTCTCCCAAGCTGAGATAGGCATTGCCCAAATTGCCATTGCTACTTGCTATTCCTGACTGATCTCCAATGGCGGTGCTTAATTCTAAAGCTTTTTCATAACACTGAATTGCTTTTTGATATTCTCCCATATTACGATAGGCATTGCCCAAATTGCCATTGTTACTTGCTATTCCTGACTGATCCCCAATGGCGGTGCATAATTTTAAACCTTTTTTATAACACTGAATTGCCTTTTGATATTCTCCCAAGCTGAGATAGGCATTGCCCAAATTGCTATTCCTACTTGCTATTCCTGACTTATCCCCAATGGCAGTGCTTAATTCTAAACCTTTTTCAGAATACTGAATTGCTTTTTGATATTCTCCCATATTACGATAGGCATTGCCCAAATTGCCATTGTTACTTGCTATTGCTGACTGATCCCCAATGGCGGTGCTTAATTCTAAACCTTTTTCATAATACTGAATTGCTTTTTGATATTCTCCCAAGCTGAGATGGGCATTGCCCAAATTACCATTGCTACTTGCTAATCCTGACTGATCCCCAATGGCGGTGCTTAATTCTAAACCTTTTTCATAATACTGAATTGCTTTATGATATTCTCCCATATTACGATAGGCATTCCCCAAATTGCCATTGTTAATTGCTATTCCTGACTGATCCCCAATAGCCGTGCTTAATTCTAAACCTTTTTCACAATACTGAATTGCTTTTTGATATTCTCCCATATTACGATAGGCATTGCCCAAATTGCCATTGTTACTTGCTATTGCTGACTGATCCCCAATGGCGGTGCTTAATTCTAAACCTTTTTCATAATACTGAATTGCTTTTTGATATTCTCCCAAGCTGAGATGGGCATTGCCCAAATTACCATTGCTACTTGCTAATCCTGGCTGATCCCCAATGGCGGTGCTTAATTCTAAACCTTTTTCATAATACTGAATTGCTTTATGATATTCTCCCATATTACGATAGGCATTCCCCAAATTGCCATTGTTAATTGCTATTCCTGACTGATCCCCAATAGCCGTGCTTAATTCTAAACCTTTTTCACAATACTGAATTGCTTTTTGATATTCTCCCATTTTACGATATGCATTGCCCAAATTTCCATTGTTACCTGCTATTCCTGACTGATCCCCAATGGCGGTGCTTAATTCTAAACCTTTTTCATAATACTGAATTGCTTTTTGATATTCTCCCAAGCTGAGATAGGCATTGCCCAAATTGCCATTGTTACTTGCTATTCCTGACTGATTCCCAATGGCGGTGTTTAATTCTAAACCTTTTTTATAATACTGAATTGCTTTTTGATATTCTCCCAAGCTGAGATAGGCATTGCCCAAATTGCCATTGTTACTTGTTATTCCTGACTGATCCCCAATGGCGGTGCTTAATTCTAAACCTTTTTCATAATACTGAATTGCTTTTTGATATTTTCCCAAGCTAAGATAGGCATTGCCCAAATTGCCATTCCTACTTGCTATTCCTGACTTATCCCCAATGGCAGTGCTTAATTCTAAACCTTTTTCATAATACTGAATTGCTTTTTGATATTCTCCCATATTACAATAGGCATTGCCCAAATTGTTATTGTTACTTGCTATTCCTGACTGATTCCCAATGGCAGTGCTTAATTCTAAACCTTTTTCATAATACTGAATTGCTTTTTGATATTTTCCCATATTACGATAGGCATTGCCCAAATTGCAATTGTTACTTGCTATTCCTGACTGATCCCCAATGGCAGTGCTTAATTCTAAACTTTTTTCAGAATACTGGATTGCTTTTTGATATTCTCCCAAGCTGAAATAGACATTGCCCAAATTGCCATTGTTACTTGCTATTCCTGACTGATCTCCAATGGCGGTGCTTAATTCTAAACCTTTTTCATAATACTGAATTGCTTTTTGATATTCTCCCAAGCTGAGATAGGCATTGCCCAAATTGCCATTGTTACTTGCTATTCCTGACCGATCCCCAATGACGGTGCTTAATTCTAAACCTTTTTCATAAAACTGAATTGCTTTTTGATATTCTCCCAACCTGAGATAGGCGTTGCCCAAATTGCCCTTGATTTTAGCTATTCCTGACCGATTGCCAATTGCAGTGCTGATTTTCAAACCTTTTTCATAATACTGAATTGCTTTGTGATATTCTCCCAAGTATAGATAGGCATTTCCTAAATTGCCATTGTTACTTGCTATTCCTGACTGATCCCCAATGGCGGTGCTTATTTCTAAACCTTTTTCATGATACTGAATTGCTTTTTGATATTCTCCCAAGCTGAGATAGGCATTGCCCAAATTGCCATTGTTACTTGCTATTCCTGACCGATCCCCAATGACGGTGCTTAATTCTAAACCTTTTTCATAAAACTGAATTGCTTTTTGATATTTTCCCATATTACGATAGGCATTGCCCAAACTGCAATTGTTACTTGCTATTCCTGACTGATCCCCAATGGCGGTGCTTAATTCTAATCCTTTTTCATAATACTGAATTGCTTTTTGATATTCTCCCATATTACGATAAGCATTGCCCAAATTACAATTGTTGCTTGCTATTCCTGACTGATTCCCAATGGCGGTGCTTAATTCTAAACCTTTTTCATAATACTGGATTGCTTTTTGATATTCTCCCAAGCTGAGATAGGCATTGCCCAAATTGCCATTGTTACTTGCTATTCCTGACTGATCCCCAATGGCGGTGCTTAATTCTAAACCTTTTTCATAATACTGAATTGCTTTTTGATATTCTCCCAAGCTGAGATAGGCATTGCCCAAATTGCCATTGTTACTTGCTATTCCTGACTGATCGCCAATGGCGGTGCTTAATTCTAAACCTTTTTCAAAGTAGTGAATTGCTTTTTGATATTCTCCCATATTATGATAGGCATTGCCCAAATTGCAATTGTTATTTGCTATTCCTGACTGATCCCCAATGGCGGTGCTTAATTCTAAACCTTTTTCATAATACTGGATTGCTTTTTGATATTCTCCCAAGCTGAGATAGGCATTGCCCAAATTGCCATTGTTACTTGCTATTCCTGACTGATCCCCAATGGCGGTGCTTAATTCTAAACCTTTTTCATAATACTGAATTGCTTTTTGATATTTTCCCATATTACGATAGGCATTGCCCAAATTGCAATTGTTACTTGCTATTCCTGACTGATCCCCAATGGCGGTGCTTAATTCTAAACTTTTTTCAGAATATTGAATTGCTTTTTGATATTCTCCCAAGCTGAGATAGGCATTGCCCAAATTGCCATTGTTACTTGCTATTCCTGACTGATCCCCAATGGCGGTGCTTAATTCTAAACCTTTTTCATAATACTGAATTGCTTTTTGATATTCTCCCAAGCTGAGATAGGCATTGCCCAAATTGCCATTGTTACTTGCTATTCCTGACTGATTCCCAATAGCGGTGCTTATTTTTAAACCTTTTTCATAATACTGAATTGCTTTTTGATATTCTCCCAAGCTGAGATAGGCATTGCCCAAAATGCCATTGTGATTAGCTATTCCTGACCGATCGCCAATGGCAGTGCTTATTTTCAAACCTTCTTCGAGACAGTTGATTGCTTCTTTATACTTTCCAATGCAATAATAAACGTCACCCAAGAGGCAATTGGTACTGGCTATTCTTGATGGCTCGCGAATATTAGTGCTTATTTCTAAACTTGTTTTACAATATTGTATGGCAGGATGGTATTGGGATAATTTATAGTGAGTATTTGCTAATTTCAAATTGCTTTTTATTCTTCCTGACAAATCTCCAATTTCACTGCGAATTTCTAAACTTTTTTTATAGTACTCAATAGCCGTTTCATACTTCCCTTTGCTCTCATATGCATCGCCAAGAAGGTCACTGAATTTTGCTATACCCAGCGGGTCACGATTAGCAGTGCTAGCTTCTAAACATTTTTTCAGATAGTGTATGCTCTTTTTGGAATCCATTGTGATCTGAAGAAAAGGATAAAATATACTTATTTTTTTTATTATTCATTAATTATCTTATTATTATGAATTTTTTATTATGAGGTTGTGTTTGTGTTATAAACAGTCTGATTTAAAACAGATGGCTAAATCGATTGACGGATGAGGAATGGGGGGGGGGGGGGTGTTAACTTGTATGGTTGAAGCTTCGAAAAACGTGTGGGTGAATGTTTTTTTGCCCTAGTTTTAAGGTTACAGAATACCTTAGGATTTTAAAAATTCCTAATGTTTTTAAGCTATATAGCTTATAAGTAGATCTATGAGAAGAAAAATATCAAATCAAAAAGTTTTAATTTGAGGAAGTTATCAAGTAGAATAATTTTCGAAATATTTGTTGTTTTTGGGGTTCCTTGCCTTTGCCGAATTGTGTATTGCAACCTATGGACAACAAAGCCCTAAAATTTAACGCGAACGTATTTTTGTAGCTGAGATATATACCTGCAATGTGTTGAAGTTTAAGAACAATTGGTTAAATCACACGTTTATACTTTTTTTAGTGCGTGTTTAGTGCTTGAAAACTGACTTAATGTTAATTACCTCCGTCGAAGCATATTTAAATTCGAACACATTTTTGTAAAAGAATTCTCAAGAAGGGTAAAAATGATAGTTTTATAAGTTTTCAGTGAAACCGGTTTTTAAGAAAGATCATGGCGCGAAGGCACTAGAAACATAAACTTGTAGGAATGATCGGGGAAATTATTTTTCCTTCATACATTTGATAGAAATTGGGTACAAATTGGCCGAGCATTGGCAGATATCCTACAACGCATGCCTATAGAGTATTTTGTGACCTTAAAGACACACTGTCCCAAATAATCAGGATGATAAATATTTGGTCGTATAATGCAATAAATAAATATCACGCAATAAAAGAAGAGAAAAAAATAGAACAGTACAGAGTTTGCATATCGTTGTTATGCGTAGCATTAAAACAGCGTTTTGTGTCTAAATAATTTAGTGTCTATGGCATTTTTCAGTATTGCATAGGATGCTGACGAGCAATTACATTGATTGAAATAATTATTCTCTCGTGAAGAAAATAATGACATTTTTATGAATCACATATGGTGTCAAATTTTAGTTCATGAAAATCATCCTGTCTACGATCGCGATCCTTGCAGCGTGGTCATATGTAAACATCGCGAAGTGGTTAGTAAGATAATTTTTAAAGTGTTCTTGTCGTAGACGGATTTTCCGATTGGTGCAAGTTTCTGCTGATCTGAAAACACGGAAACGTACTGGCAGTAGCTGTCAAATAGGAATTATTTTTCCATCAAAAATTCAATGAAAAGAAGTTATCTTGCTTTGAAATTTCTGGTAGACTTACAATTTTCGTTACTAAACAGGATTGCTAAGCATTAACAAGTTTCATGAAGGAAAATAAAAAACATAAGTGATTAAAAATCGGATTTCTATTTGGTAGCTTGTTCATGGTCTTTATTTACTGTCAGATCGATTATAGAGATCAGGCAGGCTTGATGAGTTCTTTGAAATTTAACATCTTAATAAAAGTTTGAAACTTATTTTAGTAACTTGTTCAAAAATTTTTTTCGCCCTTACGTTACGGTGTCTGCTCTAAGGGTGATTTGCATAACACTTCTCCCGTCTCAGAAAAAATAAAAGAATCATTGAATAAAATATCGTTCTTGCATGAATGTGATGTATGTTTGAACTGTTCGAGTATTTTTTACATTCCTCACATGTTCTTTCTTTTTTGTTTTGAATGCCCTCGCTGTTCCCCCTATGTACGACCAGTTGCAATCTCCACACCGTATCTTGTAAACTGCATTAGTTTGTTTAGTTTAGAGTGACCAACTCTGTGTTTCGGTGAAGAGAAATGTTGTTGCAGTGTTTGTAATTGTTTTGATGGTACCGTTATATCGTGTTCTCTTAGGTTCCGTATATTTTTGATGTAGGGAAAGATTACGTAGCTTTGTTTAATTAATGGTTCAACAATTTTGAAGAACACACCTACAAGTTGTTCAGGTGATGGGTCAGTGGGGATGGTAGTTTGATTTAGCTTCGGTTATGATATTGTTGATGGTTCGTAGTGGGTAGTTGTTGGCGCGTAGTGCACTCTTAATGTAGTCGAGTTCGTTATTCCTTCTTTCTTCGGTGTTTGGTAGTGTTAGAGCTTGGTCAATCAAAGTCCTAGCTGTGATGGCTTTGTGTTTATTTTGATGGCGGCAATTTTAATCAAGGTTTTTGCGTAGTCAAAGTTTCCTGTAGAAATCAATGTTGATTTTTCATTTTTTCGTGTGATGACAGTGTAAAGGAATGTTCGAGTTCAAGTGTGAATTGCACTGTGTATGGTGAGGTAATCTTCTACTAGATCTTCTAAAATTAATCATATACAGTAAAAGTTACTTTAATTTTATTACATTACATGCACTATAAATACATTACATTACATGGTACTGCATTTGCGAATTTTTAAAACTTACTTATATATTAAAAACTAATCAAGGCTACACTTATGAATTCACTAATGATGTACACTTATAAATACACTAATGATGTTCTATACTAAGAGTCACTTATAAACATGTCTAGAAACAGTTTATGTGCTATCCGCTTTGATGCAGGAAATGAACTCGAAGACCGTATCTCTGGTGGTTACATAGTGTAAAAATGTGCCCCAGTATATTTAAGTCCACACCTAGTGATTGATAACTTATAATTTGGCAAGCACAGATCCATGTTTGCAGTGCTTCTTGTCAGTCGCTGAGACACCGTCGACAATCGCTTGAACAGGTTAGTTAAATACTCTGGAGTCATACTATTTAGCGATTTATATGTCAAGCAAACTATTCTATGCATAACTCTATACTTTATAGGTAAGATGTTTGATTGTTCAAACAGCGGTTTGAAAGAGAAAATGTAGATTTGTCATATATTAGTCTTAGTAAAAGTTTTTGAAGTTTGTATCTTGATACGTGTGAAGATTGTCCCCAAATGGTGCAACAGAAACCAATCCTTGTTTGAAAAAAGCTTTACAGAACAGAATTCTTGTTTGAAGTGGTAGGTAAATCTTTATTCGGCGGAACAATGCAATAAGTTTGCTAAGATTTGAAGCCAAATCGTCGATGTGAGCTTTCGATTATAGATGATTGTAAATTGTCATGCCTAATAGTTTTGTGTATTTTACATTCTCAAGGACGCTGTTTTTTTGTGTTTGACACAGAGATCAGATGCGTCCATCTTCGTTGACTTTTTGTACGGGCAAATCACCATTGATTTAGTCTTTTTTGAATTAACCACCATCCCGTTAGATCCCATTGTTCAATGTTTTCTCTCATGGCTGAGGAGAGCGTGTGATTTAACTCATTAATATAATTACTGGAGGAGTGTAAGATGGAATCATCGGCGTAAAGATCTAGGTTCTGGTTGCTATGAAGGGGGAGGTCGTTGACGAACAAAATAAATAGAAGAGGTCCCAGGATACTTCCCTGTGACACACCAAATAATATAGGAGCTAATGATGATGAAGATGTTCCTAATTTGAACATATTGGCATCTTCCAGTCAGACAGGAATACATCCAGGTAATAAGAGTTTCGTCGAAGCGATAACACTTGAGCTTGGATATTAGAAAGTCGATGTTAATCATGTCGAACGCTTTTCGAAGATCGATTAGTGTAACACCATTAAGTTTTTCGTGTTCTATATTTGTCAGCCATGTGTCTGCCAACTTCACGATCGCACTTTCACAAGATTGATAGCGTCGGAATCCAGATTGTCCTCGCTACACTAAGTTGTAAGATCTTGGATGGGAGGTTATGTTGTTGTGATAGGGTCGATCCAACAGTTTGCTAACGATGCAAAGAATGTAGATAGGACGGTAATTATTTTTGCCTGTGCGGGTTCCTGATTTGTGAATGGGGGTAACTCTCGCGGTTTTCCATCGCGTCGGAAAATAACCACAAGCAATGCTTTGAGTAAAGATCACAGTTAAAGGCTTTGCGATGACTGAGTCCGATATTTTGAGCATGTTTGAGGACAGACCATCTAAGCCAGTAAGTAGCTTTATGGGGATCTAGATCATTTAATGATTTAAAAATTTCCTCTCATGTTAAAGGTGGTATGGTAAGAAGGTTGTCATCTGGAATTTTACTGTTAACAAAGTTCTTCAGTGTTTCAAGATCAGGGGTTTGATTGGTTGATGGTAGGTACTGATGTACCACTGTAGAAAAATGTTTCTCAAATATATGTCGTGTATCCGTTAGTGTAGTTTCACCGTCTTTTATGGCTGTTGGTGCGAATTTCGAAACACCTGTAAGAGATCGTGAATATGTTTCCAAAGTTTTGTGAAATCGCCTTTACTATTTATGATGCAAGAGAAGTAGAGAAGATGTCGCCAACAAGTCATTTCCTGGTCTTAGTGGTGTGGTGGGACAGGATTTGTTTCGATGGCCATTTCAAAGCCATTACCAAAACAATGCATTAAGCTCACAAAGAAACGCTGCCTCCGCTAATTACTTTGCTTTTGTTCAGATTTGAAATTAAAATTCCTTAACTACGATGTAAGATTAGCTAAGTTGATCTATAAGCTCCATGCTTTCGTTAGTCGTGAACCTGTAGAAGTACACAGTCTAGTGCCCAAAAACTCGTCAAATATTTCCGGTCAGAGAACGACTCCTTTTACCGGGTGTCGCAAAAAGATGCCCTCCGGTAAACTTTAGAGGATACTTATTCAGGAAAGAGTTCAGGTTGTAAATTAATACTATCTAAGGAAACTGTAGCATCAAATCTTTCTTAGTGCAAATTTTCGGATCAAAATGTCGAAATTTGTTATTTTTCCAGCAACCGAAAGAAGGAGAATCAAAATTGTGACTTTAAGCACAAGCAACTTTCCAAGTTTAGCACAACTTAATTTACTTTTTCTGTTTCGACAGGATTTAAAAGGACAACAGAACTGGAAAAATGTTTGACTGTCCTAACATCAATGATCTTCTTCCCTTAAGATGTCCTCTTTGAACTTCTAAGCATTTTCATTTACTGCTCTGTTTCTCATATCTCACATGGCCCGGCAAGCCCGCCTCATTGTCCTTGTTGTTCACAGAGATACAAACTCACAAGTGATTAGCTGATGTTTAGCTCGTCAACGTTAGCTAGCCGATAGTGTTTTAAACTTGGCTTTTAATCTCTCCCAAAAAAATATTTGAGTAAGGTCTGAGGACCTTACAAACAATTTTACGGTACAAATTCTTCAACATTTAATGTATACATCATGCAAAACATGGGCAAGTCAGAATTTTGGTCTTGATTCTTAGCTACAGGAATTACGAGTTTCAATATTTTCATCCGACATTTTGCAGAAAAACAAATATCGTAATAGACTTTTGTTAGATAATAATAATTTACAGACTGTGTTCTGACTTTGAAAAATAACCTCCAAAGTTTGGCAATGGGCATTTTTTGGACACCCTGTATCCTGACCGCGCTTCATCCATACTTACGCTTCTCACGTTTTAGCATGCTTTCCTAAAAGTATGTGATAAAGCTTAAGCCTTGAAACCCTTGGAAGCATTGTTTCGAAAACCGTCTTGAATATTTGTTTCCTGTTTCAATGTTATGTCATGTTTACCAGCGTGGGTAAACAGTTTTTTCGAGAAACATTAGCTCGCACGAATCCCAAAATATTGCTGGTAGATGCCTGATCTTGGAAACAGTGAGTGAAGTTTCCCCGTGTTGGAAACATGTGGAGAAACTTGGAAACATGGCTATACTTGTACGAAAATGTTTTTCTGCTTCGTGGGAAGCAAATCCGCAACAAAGCTTCCTGAGGTGGAAGAACAGGAAGACAGGGTTATAGGAAAATGCGGATGCGGACGCGGACGGAAAAGAGGGCAGCGGACGGACGAAAGTCATATCCGCGTGTTATCGAAAAAAACACTTTTGAGTCTTTATATTTTCTAAACATAGCCAGGAGCTGGTTGTACAGTTTTACAGCAAAGTTGGTCAACAATTCTGTATCGATTTTGGTATCTTTTATTCAAAAACTGGCACAGAAGCAGTGGCAGAATCGTTTTATCGCGTCGTAGAGAAACAAGAGATGGACGGAGGGCAAAGTAACTCTGTCCTTGGTAATGAAGCGAAAATCGACTGGTGTTTTCCACCAATAGTCAGATGTGAAAGAGCGTTAGACGAAATGGCGAAGTTGTACGTATTTGAATGGGGGCAATTTTGTTGGTCTGAAGCAGCATCATGTACCAGTTTTATTATAAGACAAGAAATCTGTGAGAAATTCTAAGGACGTTTCTAAAGCAATAAGCCGCATTAAATTAGGAAACACGGGCTGGGAATTTCTCCCTTAAACATAGGAGCACATGTTGCAATTTCTTTACTTGCAACTATGCAAAGTTAAAACAGCCATATGTTGGTGGTATTATGAAAAAAGAAATATATTTAAATTAAATTCTAAAAATTCCAATCTTACTAGGATTCTGTGCTTGGCATTCTTTACTAGAGCCTGGCAAGTCACTCAGATGTTGATCTTTGGTTATCTTAAAGGCTGATTTCCTAATTTCTTCTGTACCTCCCAGTGACTTGTAAAGTGTATCTGAAAGTATTGAGTTTATTATAATCAGGATGTTAGCCAGAAGTTTAAAAATATCCATGTTTAAGTGAAATTGGGAAATTTATTCTGATTCCAGTTGTATAATGTTCCAAATTTCTTTCTGGGTCTGTGGGCATGCAACCTTCTAATAATTGTTTAACATGATTGTGTCTTTGAAATGGCACCCCTCACTTTTTGAGAGCATAACATGCAGCACTGTAAAAATATTTAGGTCAAGGCAATTACCTGAATTTGGCATTATACAAAATACAGTAATTGTATGCATGTTAATCCAAACAAGTCTAAAAGAACATTGATTGCCTGATTCACTCTTGCATGTGAAAGACACAGTCACTGTGTGAACACAGATTTAATTGAAGATTTATAATATAACTCTGTTTTAATGACCAAAATTGGAAAATTGCAACTTCAAAGTAAATGGGAAAACCAGTTTGGTGCAGTACTTTTTACTATAGCTAACACCCTGACTATATTTGTTGCAAACTTGTCTTAAGTTTATGTAATTCAAATTTGTCTCTTGCCAAAGAGGAAAATAAAAGTGACAACAAATCATCCTGGTTAACCATGCTAGTTAGGCTAGAATGTCTCATGTAAACATTCCCTCCCCTCCCTTAAGTTATTGCATGGTGTGCCACTTTGGCATCAATTCTCACGTTTAAGACGTAATGACATCCGAACTATCCATCTACCAAACACATTTACAACATGACAGAATACATAAATTGTTATTTTGTAGATTTTAAACCAAAAGTGAAAAGAATAATGCGCGAGCGAGAATAAGGATTAGGGAATTTCCCGCTTAGGGAATTACCCTTTTCTTGCTCAACAAGCTAGCAACGTTATTTGATATCAATTCTTACATTTCTTTAAGATATAATGAAATGAAAATGGTCTACCGAACACATTTTCAACATGAAGCAGTATATAAATTGCTATTTTGTGTATTTTATACTAAAAAGTAAAAAAAAAATGCGCGTGCAAAAATATGGAATTCCCCGCCAGATAAGGGGGTTTACCCGAACATGTTCATGAAACACATTGCGCTAAAACGTTGTTATAGCCATGAAATAGGGGATATATTATGGCGTTCCATCGCCGCCAAAATTCAATGTTGCCACTCAACTTTTAACATTACCTCACAACATTCAACATTGTGTGACAACATTCAACAAATGCGCAGCAACTTTCAACATTGCAAATCCAACTTTTATCTTCGCTAAAATCAACATCCAACTTTGAGAAGCGCAATAACGAACATGGCACATCTCGTATGAACTAGTGAAAAGTCAACTTTCGATCTCAAAAATTTTAATAGTGCGATTGGCAATGTTGAAAGTTGCGATTCGCATTGTTGAAAGTTGCGATTCGCAATGTTGAAAGTTGCGGTTCGCAATGTTGAAAGTTGCGGTTCGCAATGTTGAAAGTTGCGGTTCGCAATGTTGAAAGTTGCGATTCGCAATGTTGAAAGTTGTCTCGCGCGTACCAAGACCGCCAAAAATCGGGTGTCGCGATGACGTCATCCTCATCTCTTGCCATGTGCAAATAAACATGGCCGGGGAGTTCACAACCACTAGCAGCTAAATTGAGGAATTGCACCCGGTGCAGAATCTTGAATTTGTCCGCGTTTGAGCTCTGGACGCTAGTTCTTACCGGAACAGATCATTAGCCGGAAGCTCTCTCCTCCGCAAAGGTTATTTATGAATTAGACAAGAACAACGCGGCACACGCTCTTATATTTAAAGGCCCCGTTTAGACCATAGATATAGGAGACCTAGATTGCTGACTCGGCCCAGCAGGCGTGGCAATTTTTTAAAATTCAAAATGGCGGCTCAACCGGGCAAAAATCATAGAGCGGTATAGGGAAAAACCATGTTTTTTGCATTTTACGTCGTCCTACGGCTTCCGATCCCGTTCCAACACATTATTTTGGAAAGAGCTAACCGGTGCGAAGGTTTTGAATGTATATTTGTTATAATTAGTACATTTTGCAATTTTTATTTTACATTTTTACAACTGGGCAAAGGTGGGTAAAGATCAGAAGCGTGCGAACCTGTCGGCCTGGTTTCATTTCCTGTGAATTTCTTCGGTCTTTTACGAGATTTTCCAACGTAACGACATATATATCTAGTTATTCTAAGATCTAGTACTGTTTATTTTGTTCTTTCATCGTTTTTTTCGACCAAACTACAGTATTTTCATCTGAAATTTCTGCTGTGGCATTGCATTCCAAAAATATCTGAATATTTTCCAGTATATATTATGGATAATAAAATATCTATTGTTTTTTAACTACCCATGTATAAGCATGCCTGAATATTGTCCAGCATATACCCATGAACAATAAAACATCTATTGTTTTTCCTACTATCCATGGTATAACTGCAAGGTCCTTCCATAAGTATTAAGTCTATATAATATTGTACATTTGTACACCATATATCCTTCATATAAAAAGAATAGTTTAAGACAATAAATCATATAAAAAGTATACTTTAAGACAATAAAATAATAAAGCTTTCAATAGCATAAAAACAACTTGTTTTGTAAATACTGTAATGACAACAAAATGTAGTTTTGAGTTTGTTGGCTACATATAATAGCATAATATAAAACTATTTACAGTTTTAATTATGCAAAGAATGTTAGACCAAATAAGATCTTGTTTTGAACATGATGCAACAATTCTGTCAAAGACTTTTGTTCACATTAGTGAACCAATATTACATCTTTCCCTTAAGTTTGCACTATTTTAACTTCTCATAACCAATCCCAGCATGTAACAAATTGGATAACAGCAATGAAATGGGCAGACTGGATGTCAACTAAATATTCAGTCTGGCATGCATGAGAAACACTTTATACCTAACAACTTCATTAATATTACAGGAGGGCAAGTAATAGACCAATTTGAAAAAGATGCCATCCCATCTATTTTTGATTATCCTTTCCACCTTGCTAAGACCATGAACACATTGATATTGTCTTGTCAGATGTTTTACTCAAACTTTGTTTTGGCAAAGGAAATCCATCCCAGAGGCCAAAGCTGAATAGCTTTATTCTTTTTGGCAATGACTGACTAATCTATATGGCCTGGACTGTAAAAAATCAATCAGGTGTCTTGGGGAGGGAACTAAGATACTTTAACAATTTAATGCATAGCTATACTATACACAAATTAGTTAGTTACTTCAAATTAATGCATTGAAAACTTTTTCTGGCATTAGCTCTCACTAAAAACCTGATTGTTTCATCACTTTTCACAGTCTAGGCCATATGGACTTGAGATTCCGTGACACATCTGCAGCAGCAAGGTCATAGTAAACAAAGCATCAGAGTTTTCAAACCAGCAGACTAGTAGACCAGATAAATCAAGCAAAATAGGGTGAAACTTCACAATATTATTCCCTGTTTTATGTTCCAAACGAGATCCTTAAGAAAAAAAGTACCCAAAGAACCCAAACCTTTATTTTCTGCAACAAATTGTCTCGAACATTTCGAACAGCTCAACCGACCAAATGCTATGATCTTCAGAAAACGTTTCGCGATCGATTATTTCGACTTTAATGAACTTAAATTGTACAAATATACTTTCAAAACCTTCGCATCGGTTAGCTCTTTCCAAAATAATGTGTTATGACGGGATCGGAAGCTGTAGGACGACGTAAAATGCAAAAAACATGGTTTTTCCCTATGCCACTCTATGATTTTTGCCCGGTTGAGCCGCCATTTTGAATGCTCATAGTTGCCACGCGCGTGCGTTATGAATTCTGCTACAGTCAGCAATCTAGGTCTCCTATATCTATCACAGGTCACCCGGAATGCGTACAGTTTTAATATAGCGCTCAGTGGGACAGCATCTATTACATAATGTATATATTAACAAGGGGGAATTTCATTTTGAGCCAATCAGCGTGTTTGTTTACATTTTCGCAATAGACCAATCAGAACGCGCGACACGCAAAAACGTAATCAAAAGCAGTGAGAAAATAGCACCTGGTTTAAAGCCTTCGGTGAGCTTCGTTTTTAACTTTTTCATTTTAAAACTTAAAAAATCTAGTTCAGCGACACCTCCTCTTTAAATTCCTCGTGTAATTTGGGGAATTTTGACCTAGAACCGAAGATATCGACGTCGAATAGCAGCCTTTTTTGAGCACGCGAAGCAACAATTATTTCACTGTGCATGACCTGCAGAATTCTGTAAAAAAGTTAATATTTAATACCTGTCATCATGTGACGCCCTGTAAACGTCTTGCAAAGATCTTGTATAATATCCGGTCTCGTCAGTCGGCCATTGTTGAATGTTTTTTTGTAAAGACTTTATATTTGCTTTTGTGTTCACAACTTGCAAGCGAATTATACCCCAAGCCAAGGGCAATTATACTCCAATGCAACAGTTTTTAACATTGGGGAGAGTTAAAAACACAAAGGAATCGACACACTATTGTTGTGGAACCTCTGGTCTTTGCCACAGACTTATTCTTCGCAACAGAATGTGCACACTTTCTGGTTGTTCTGGTTGTTCGTTCTCGTGACATTCTGTCTCGTCATCTGATCCACTGTCGTCGTCGTCACTTGTGTCCTCGTCGCCATCGTCGGTGGAATCGGGGTTTATATTAAAGACGGCATCGTTTGCAGTTTTGCCAAGAATTTCAATCTTGGACAACAAAGTCGCTTGACAAATCTTGCAGACGCTGAGATCTGGTAGAAGACATTCGACATGGAATGAATGAGCACAACCTCGGAACACCGTCCATAGAGCGCTACTCTTCTTGCAGCCAGGTAAGTCGCATTTTCTGTATAAACGAAATTGTATTTTCTAATCTGCATATGCAAAAATGTCACATCTTGTTGACAAGTTGTTGACTCATGAACACTGAACAAGCTTGTTGTGAAAGAAGTCTGATGCAGGTTTGCTACAAGTTGTGCATTTTTATATGTGTAGGCTTTCTACCCTATAAGACCCTAAATACAAACAAAATATTCTAACTTGGTCTAGCTGCAAACAAAACTTTGGAATACTTAGCCATACTTAGCCACTTGGCACTTGATTTGATATCAGAATTTTGTTTCTCTTTATATAGCTGGTAGGGCAAACAAGGATGTACTTCTAAACATGTGGTTTAAAGAGTTGGAAGGTTGATCAAAACAAATAACTTTAAATTTCTGATGATATAAGGATTGTGCACAAGCTGCTATAACAAGAAACCTAGTAATCAGGTATTCTAAAGTTGTCCTATTAATGATTCTACTGTTTATTACAAACTTGGGTAAAGCATTTACCTTGCTGGGTTGGGAGGATTTTCAACAGAGGTAAATCCTAAAGGGAGCACTCGGTTGGTCACTACTTTCTCACCAAACAAATTTGGAAGCTTCCACTTTGTCATGTACTTGGGCTGCCTTGGTTTTCTTGGTAGCTCAGCTGCCATGTTTGGGTTATCATGGAGGGTCTCAAATTTGTTGGTCAGGAATTCAGCAGCCTTTGCCTTTAGCCCATCTATTTTCTTTCGGCTGAAAGTAAACTTTCTTGGTGGTACAAATGCTGACTGAAATGACTGTAACGTGTGTTTGCAGGCATCAATTTCCTTGGCTTTAAATGCTATCTGGTCTGCAGAATCTGTTTCCTTGGTTCTTCCTCGTAGAACAGAGTGGAAGTTCTCAACTGGGTATTCATCCAGTGTAACCAAGTAGTTGCGCAAGGTTTCATACATTGTCGGGGAATTTTCTTGCCAATGATGGAATATGGACAAGGTAACCAACAATGCCTTATTGTAGTGGCGTCTTCTAAACACGACACACATGACCCAACATTTTAGCAATGATACTAAAAATTCTTCGTATTTGTTGCACTTAAATGCAATAGAGTAGATGGTTAAGACCAGTGGAACATATGTATCAAGAAGATTGACAAGTGTCAAATACTCAATATCTTTACACTTGAAAAATACTGAGAGAACCATATCTCGTATGAGTGTCCACCCACCATAGATGATTTCCAACAGTAGGGAGATCCTCCAGGGTTTTGGTTTTTTTGCTAGCTTGGCTTTTTTACCAAAGATGAATTTGTAGAGGTCTGCAAAGATCTCATGGAAAATCAGCAATATACATTCTCTGGCATTCAAAGAGATGTGGAGTGGTCCAATTAGAGGGATGACATTCTTTAGAGCTGCAGAACAGGGAGAATTGGAGTAAACCAGTTGTCGAGCAAAGAACTGCATTGGCCAGTCACCAACAAAGGGAGCAACAAATTTATCAAGGTAAATTTCTAATCCACTAGACAGGATTCTTTTAACTGCTGTGAGAACATTATCACATGATTTAAGAGGTAGTTCAAGACTGTCAACAAGCTTGGTGTTATCCATACATCTCATTTGCTGGTTTTCAGTTTGCTGATAGTCGTGAACTAACAGTCTTTGTCTTTCAGCTTCCGGGTCAAAGTATTTTGCAACAATCCAATCAGGCATGATTTCTGCATACGTTTTTGAAAGATTGTCCATATTTCTTGCCATAAAGATTTTAAGTTCAGGAATTGTTACAGGACTTTTAGGGTGAAGATCGACATTATTGGGGATGGCTTTAACCTCTGGAAATACTTTCAAGAGGAGGGTTGTCATGTGAATAGCTTGTGTTTGTGTTTTTGCTTCAGGTCGATGCTGTGTGTGAATATTATGGTAGTCATCAATCAAGAACAAAAGCAGATGCTCATTCTCAATAGCCAATTCAATGAAGCTTTGGACGGTATCAGAATGGGAGGAAGACATCAATTTTGACTGGGCTTTCACTGTGCGAGGGTGTGCAGTGATACCAAGATTGCGAAGAGATTCCAGTCCCCTCTCACTAATTCCAAACTGCTGGAGTGTTCTGGATAAAGCTATCTGGAACGAATTACATCTTTGCGATTGTGAGTATACCATAATATAGATGATCACCATTGTACGTACTTTAACCAAATTTTTGCGTTCATCCGACATCTGCTCTGTGCATATAGCATCATAGATACAAAAATACAGGTTCTCAGCACCACAATCTCTGCAAAGTTTTTGAAATCCATCTGGATTCATCTCAGGCTTTTCCAAATTTTGCAAAAGTGATCTGATGTTATTGAGATTATTTTTGAAATCATGGCAAAGTGATGCTTGTTTTAATAGCTTATCATATTCTTCACCTGACAAGAAAACGCCATCTGTTGTTTGGCATTCAGCATCAACATTAACTCCTGAGGGTTTTTTTAATAGAACAGACTCCTGACTGTCGACAGTAGTTGTGTGGCTGTGAGAACCCACAGTTATGGTCGTTTCGTTACTCAACTGACTGCTGTTGTATTCAGTATCTTGTGGCAGCTCTTCGAGATCTTGTGATTCTTCAGGGTTACTGGTGTTTGGCTGGTTTTGGCAATATTCTGTACAAACTGATACATCACCCAGCTGATTGCCAGAGCAAGACTGACCAACATTTGCATTCAATTGCTCATTTTCAATAAGAACTGGTATTTCTGTATTGTTATCCAAAGTACTAAGCTAAATGGTAATTACATAAAAAGAGCATGTTTTCCCATGTGCATGTTAGGACTGTTTACAGTATTTAATTTGGGGTTTACCACTTTACCTATGCTGTATTTTTTGAAATAAAGTTTTAATATATTATAGCTTTCCCTATCTTAGTGAGCCCAAAGTGCTATAACTATGAGTACCACTTATCAAATAAATCATAATGTAGGGTTGTTTTTCTTCAAAAATTTGTTTTAAATGAACATGTTTTGCTTTCCTAATGGCAATGTAAAACCCACTCTGACTTTGTGTTTGTTTCTGTTACAAAGGATTAACATAAAATTATCAGAAACTAAAACAGTAGTTTATTTAAAATAATGATGATTTTTCCTGCAGATTAAGAACCTAAAAAAAGCTACCCTAGCTGTCTGCCTGTTGATCAAAGTTGATCATGACAACTTTGCATACCTGTCTTTGAACTTTCCTTTCAAGGTCGAGTGAAGAATCTTTGGGGAGAAATTTGGTGAATTTTCGCTTTTTAAAACATTCGCGAAGACACGTAGTGCAAAGGAATTTTACACCACGAGGAACTTTCTTCCCCAATTCTGCCTCAATAAAACTTCCGAAAACCTTCGATAAAGTTAGCAAACCTCGTCCTGTAAGGTTCACGATTGTTTCCCCGTCATTTTTCGACGACGACCACTCTTCGTGAAAGGGATTATTGCAAGACCTCCTAAACCTAGGCATTTTTGCGTTGCTGTTTTCCAGTAGCTGTTGTAGAGATTAAAAAACACGATGTTTTTTGATACTTTTTTCCCGCCGCTTGCCGCTAGAAAACCATTTACTGCATAGTTCTAATTTTCGATCTGGCGGCAAAATTATCGCTCTTTTGAATATTTTGATTTGCTATCGTACTATTCACTTTAACTGTTACCACAGAATACCTTGTTTATGAAAAATTGTTTAGAGCCGTTTTATAAAAGTACAAAATTCTGCAGGTACACAAATTAATTCTTGTGCACACAGTGAAATAATTGTTGCTTCGCGTGCTCAAAAAAGGCTGCTATTCGACGTCGATATCTTCGGTTCAAAATTCCCCAAATTACACGAGGAATTTAAAGAGGAGGTGTCGCTGAACTAGATTTTTTAAGTTTTAAAATGAAAAAGTTAAAAACGAAGCTCACCGAAGGCTTTAAACCAGGTGCTATTTTCTCACTGCTTTTGATTACGTTTTTGCGTGTCGCGCGTTCTGATTGGTCTATTGCGAAAATGTAAACAAACACGCTGATTGGCTCAAAATGAAATTCCCCCTTGTTGTATATATTAACACAAAGGTTGGCAAGTAAATACAAATTTGAACACTCGTACAAAATTTAAACCACAAAAAAATCTGCAAAAAGACTTCGATATTCATTTAAAAACATACACATATTGAGAAGACATAACTGAAAAGCATATACGTTGTATTTTTGTGTCAATTCAACACTTTTTACCCGACGAAATTCGCGAAAAGTCATCAAGTTTTTAGTTGATTTTCGCTAAAACTATGCGCGATGCCGGCTGCCTGCCTTACGTCACAGGAAAAAGCTCCCTGATTGGCTGATGAAAACTCAAATTTTTAACCGCTAAAGCAAAACCGGGGGGAGAAATGTTAGAATTTTCAAAGAGCTACGCCGACGCTGCGGAGGGAAATTTGAAGTGAAAGCTTTTTTAAAAACAACAACTCAGTAACAAATGCAAACAACTGCGAAAAATTTTAAACTGAAGTGCTAAAGATGTGAAGAGGTGCAAAAGAAGAAGCATTGTATATTCATTGTGTATTACGTAGCCCCCCGGTTTTGCTTTAGCGGTTAAAAATTTGAGTTTTCATCAGCCAATCAGGGAGCTTTTTCCTGTGACGTAAGGCAGGCAGCCGGCATCGCGCATAGTTTTAGCGAAAACCAACTAAAAACTTGATGACTTTTCGCGAATTTCGTCGGGTAAAAAGTGTTGAATTGACACAAAAATACAACGTATATGCTTTTCAGTTATGTCTTCTCAATATGTGTATGTTTTTAAATGAATATCGAAGTCTTTTTGCAGATTTTTTTGTGGTTTAAATTTTGTACGAGTGTTCAAATTTGTATTTACTTGCCAACCTTTGTGTTAATATATACATTATGTAATAGATGCTGTCCCACTGAGCGCTATATTAAAACTGTACGCATTCCGGGTGACCTGTGTATCTATGGTTTAGACTATGCCGTAACGACGACGCAACTTATTTCTAGGAGTAGCGTTGTGGTGTAAATGGTCGATTGCCACGGCAATAATACTATACTGTGAGGTTATTCATCAGCAATACAAAGTAATCTAGTGTCATATTTCGGCGCGTATTTTTTAAACAGACCGAGTGTTTACACTACAACGCTACGCAAATTTAGTTAATTTACCGCAGTGATTTGTTATTCCGATGCTACGGCAAATCACTCCCTCATAGTGTAAACACAACACCATTAAACGTAATGATTTCTTAACTGAATGCTAGACGTAGGATCATAGTAAACGGGGCCTTAAAGCCCTTAAGCCAAAGTAACAGCGCAGGTTTGATGCACGAGTAAGTTTAATGCTAGTTTTTATTTTATATCACTCACACACACACACGCATAATGCTCGATTAGGCTTTGAATTTTGCGGGTATAGTAAGAGTATATGCAGGTGCAGATATTTAACTACCATCTTGTTGACATCTTTTTTAGTTAGTGGCTGTATCAATTCGACTTCTTTCATTAAATTAACTTTTTCCGGCTAGTGATGTGGCTTCCGGTAAGAGCTAGCGTCCAGATCTCAAACGCGGACAAATTCAAGATGGTGCACCGGGTGCAATTCCTCAATTTAGCTGCTAGTCAATCTAACTTTGTAAGAAACGAAATACGTGAGGTCCTTCGCAAAGAGGTTTCGCGTTTCCTTGGTAGTACACCAACAACGTCTAACTCTACTAATGTATCGAGCCGTGAAAGCAATAATGAAAGGCCTCCTGTAACCCCTCAAACTCAATCCAGCAATGGCCCGTCTGTATCGACGTACTCCTAGGTTGCCTACCTCGTCATTCGAAGATTTCTACAAAATGCGGGAAAGCCAACGCCAGTCAGGCTTCAAGGTCTCGAAGAAAAAGAAAAAAGCCTCATCGACCACTAGCAACGCTCCAAAGAAGTCGAGTAATGTCGAAATTAAAGTTGGCATTGCTGCCCAAACAGATGGGGTTGTAAAGGCCCGTCGCGGTATAAAGACACATCACACATGTGATAACAGTAATTTCATCTGCCACAACAGAAGAGATTACTCAGAAAGCAATAGAGAAGCACAGGAGTTTTGATCAGACTTTTGATGAAACTGTTGCTTGGGTTCTATTATACCCTGATTTCCGAGAAATCCAATGGATTCCAGGAACTAGGCGGCCCTTCATGTTGTCTAGTTACAAACAGGCAATTGGTAGGGACTATAAACGACTTACTTTTTATCTGATCCCACTGAATGATGTAATGGAAAATTCAGATGAAAGTGGTAATGAATCTTCAAATTTGAGCTCACTGCCCGATATTCGTAAATATGCTCTTAATTCGGTTCCTGTAAATAGCTCAAGCTCCCCGTCAGTTGTACATATAGATGATGAAGGTGCTTCAACATCACATGCATTATCAGGTGAGAATATGCTTATATTAACCCATTAAAGCGAAAGACTGTCTCCTTGACAAGTAAAATTGTCTGGTGTTGGACAGACTACAAGAATAAAATAAAGTATGGTGGTTCATTAGGGTGCATTGCTGCTTAATGGGTTAATATATAAAGTTATAATAAAGGGCAAACAGTTGGGAAAAAGATGGAAAACTTTCATGTTTTTACCTTAAAATTGTATATATATGATCACATTGCATAGCATACTGCCAATCTCATTTACTGATACAGGGGTAACCAATACACTAGTTTACTTGGTGTACTCCTATGTAGGCAAATTCCTTATGCAACACTAATCCAGGTATGGTACATAAAGGCCTTTGTTCAAGAATTGCTATGATTATTAATGGCACCAATTTTGATTGTGTATCAGTGTGGTCCTGTATAATATACATGCACGACTGTACAGTTATTCACTGGCAAGACTAAAATGGTAAATAACATATTTTAAGGAACAATGTGCATGGTAGACAACAGTATATTTGGGGGAGGCTTAATTAGAGTGGAGGGCTAAATAAATTTCTTCATCTCAAAAAGGGGGAATATTTTGGGCAAGGCAAGCTTAGGTGGAGGTGGCTAAATATGGTAATTACCTCACAACAATGCTTGTTATACATGCCAGGAAGCACAACTATCAGCATGCTCAGCTATTTCTTCAATTGGAAATGCCTTAAAACAAATGGGGCATTCCACTCCTTTTGCTGAAAGGAATAATAAACAATTATTGGATGAGGATGAGCATAAAATCAAGAAAAAATGCTTAATGTATAACAAGCATTGTTGTGAGGTAATTACCATATTTAGCCACCTCCACCTAAGCTTGCCTTGCCCAAAATATTCCCCCTTTTTGAGATGAAGAAATTTATTTAGCCCTCCACTCTAATTAAGCCTCCCCCAAATATACTGTTGTCTACCATGCACATTGTTCCTTAAAATATGTTATTTACCATTTTAGTCTTGCCAGTGAATAACTGTACAGTCGTGCATGTATATTATACAGGACCACACTGATACACAATCAAAATTGGTGCCATTAATAATCATAGCAATTCTTGAACAAAGGCCTTTATGTACCATACCTGGATTAGTGTTGCATAAGGAATTTGCCTACATAGGAGTACACCAAGTAAACTAGTGTATTGGTTACCCCTGTATCAGTAAATGAGATTGGCAGTATGCTATGCAATGTGATCATATATATACAATTTTAAGGTAAAAACATGAAAGTTTTCCATCTTTTTCCCAACTGTTTACCCTTTATTATAACTTTATATATTAACCCATTAAGCAGCAATGCACCCTAATGAACCACCATACTTTATTTTATTCTTGTAGTCTGTCCAACACCAGACAATTTTACTTGTCAAGGAGACAGTCTTTCGCTTTAATGGGTTAATATAAGCATATTCTCACCTGATAATGCATGTGATGTTGAAGCACCTTCATCATCTATATGTACAACTGACGGGGAGCTTGAGCTATTTACAGGAACCGAATTAAGAGCATATTTACGAATATCGGGCAGTGAGCTCAAATTTGAAGATTCATTACCACTTTCATCTGAATTTTCCATTACATCATTCAGTGGGATCAGATAAAAAGTAAGTCGTTTATAGTCCCTACCAATTGCCTGTTTGTAACTAGACAACATGAAGGGCCGCCTAGTTCCTGGAATCCATTGGATTTCTCGGAAATCAGGGTATAATAGAACCCAAGCAACAGTTTCATCAAAAGTCTGATCAAAACTCCTGTGCTTCTCTATTGCTTTCTGAGTAATCTCTTCTGTTGTGGCAGATGAAATTACTGTTATCACATGTGTGATGTGTCTTTATACCGCGACGGGCCTTTACAACCCCATCTGTTTGGGCAGCAATGCCAACTTTAATTTCGACATTACTCGACTTCTTTGGAGCGTTGCTAGTGCTCGATGAGGCTTTTTTCTTTTTCTTCGAGACCTTGAAGCCTGACTGGCGTTGGCTTTCCCGCATTTTGTAGAAATCTTCGAATGACGAGGTAGGCAACCTAGGAGTACGTCGATACAGACGGGCCATTGCTGGATTGAGTTTGAGGGGTTACAGGAGGCCTTTCATTATTGCTTTCACGGCTCGATACATTAGTAGAGTTAGACGTTGTTGGTGTACTACCAAGGAAACGCGAAACCTCTTTGCGAAGGACCTCACGTATTTCGTTTCTTACAAAGTTAGATTGGTCAGACGCCATCTTTGATTTGGGAAAACCCCCGATAATATAATCCGTATGCGCGCGCACGGTTTTGAGCTTTTGTTTGCAGCGTGCTCTATATTTTGTTTGCAGTGTGTTTTATATTTTGTTTGCAGCGTGTTCCATATTTTGTTTGCAGCGTGCTCTATATTTTGTTTGCAGTGTGTTTTATATTTTGTTTGCAGCGTGTTCCATATTTTGTTTGCAGTGTGTTCTATATTTTGTTTGCAGCGCGTTCCATATTTTGTTTGCAGTGTGTTTTATATTTAGTTTGCTGTGTTTTCTATATTTTGTTTGCAGTGTGTTTTATGTTTTGTTTGCAGTGTGTTCTATATTTTGTTTGCAGCGCGTTCTATATTTTGTTTGCAGTGTTTTATATTTTGTTTGCAGCGCGTTCTATATATTTTGTTTGCAGCGTGTTTTATATTTTGTTTACAGCGCTTTGTTTATATGTTTGCAGCAAATCTCATTCAGTTTGTTACAAATTGCTCTTGTTTGTGATGTTCACTCTGTTGACAGTGGTGTCCCTTCCGGGCCACCGTAGAAAAGTTAATTTTTGCGCAATATTAAAATTAGTCGGCGTACCTTTCCAAACGGGTAAAGATTACTTGTGTAAGTCCTGCAGCAGAAAGATAGAGAAACACGGAAAAATTGCAGACAATTTAAAGAAAAGCAAGGAAGAAATACACACAATATTTAATGGAAGAGTGCAAGAGCTAAACGTGAAGAGAGCGTTCGTAGATCTAGCCGTATCGAGCTCGGTGCCCGTGCCTGTTGCCGCTAAGAAAGCATGTTTACATGATGATGTTGATGATAGAATCAAAGCGCCTTCGCCATTGTGTACAAGCACTCCTATAAAACTTGCAAAACCGTCGTCCACCGATAATGATAAGGCCCCAATAGTATCGGGATCTAAAACCGAAGTGAAGGTCAGTTTTTAATATACGACATTTATCGATTGAAACTTTGCAAAAATGTTAAGAAAACGACAGCGCTTCATATAGTGGTACTTTGAGAAATATACGGTGAAAGAATAGCCGAATATATGAATACATGTTAAAAGATCAGCAGTCGGCAAGCGCCAGCTACATTAATACGCTAAAGATTTCGCTGTATCTTGTTTGCTTATTATTACTTTCGCACGAAGCTTTGCTAAAATGTAGAGAAAACTACGGCAATTCATATCATTTAATGTAATTTAGGACAATTCATTCGGTGTAATGCACGACGTTACATACATACATTTTGCCGTATCTACTATATATTTATACTATAAATATATATATTGGGGCCTTATCATTATCGGTGGACGACGGTTTTGCAAGTTTTATAGGAGTGCTTGTACACAATGGCGAAGGCGCTTTGATTCTATCATCAACATCATCATGTAAACATGCTTTCTTAGCGGCAACAGGCACGGGCACCGAGCTCGATACGGCTAGATCTACGAACGCTCTCTTCACGTTTAGCTCTTGCACTCTTCCATTAAATATTGTGTGTATTTCTTCCTTGCTTTTCTTTAAATTGTCTGCAATTTTTCCGTGTTTCTCTATCTTTCTGCTGCAGGACTTACACAAGTAATCTTTACCCGTTTGGAAAGGTACGCCGACTAATTTTAATATTGCGCAAAAATTAACTTTTCCTCTCCCTCCAACAAGATACCGGTCAGTTGATAACACAATACTACCATTTGCATTCAATCGTTACACCGCGCCGCGAAATGAAAGTTGTTTCGAGTTTTCCAACGCGTGTTATCATTATACAACTTTACGTTTTATATTTCAAACTTCTAATTAGGGGGCGTGAACGTTTGCAACCGTCAGCAACCAGCCGAAAATAGTTCGACTGACACGTCAGTTTTATGTTACATGATCACGAAGCTGAAATTGTTCAGTTTCGAATTTTGTCGTTCAATATTAATGTATTTGCTTTACAAAGAGATGATTGAATGGTTTTCAAGACAATTTAGTGATAATTATTGCAAAAGAACGATTTAATATATATTTGTTTACGTTAGCGGTTGCTATTTATAGCGGTTCGCCGGATATAATTGCAAAAACGGTTGTAAACGTTCACGCCCCCTAATTAGAAGTTTGAAATGTAAAACGTAAAGTTGTCCAATTATAACATGCGTTGGAAAACTCGAAACAACTTTCATTTCGCGGCGCGGTGTAACGATTGAATGCAAATGGTAGTAGCTGTACAACATAACAAACAATTGATACTCGAACGAGAGCCTAAATAGATCATATTTCACAACAAAGATCATAATTATGCAAAATTAATATCTCGACCAATCAAAATCACTACCGGAATTCCTGGTAGTAGGTGACGTCACTGGACTTGTTTTTCTTCTAATGAATTCAGACGCCTCCTCCCAAGAGGAGCGTCTGAATTCAGGCTATGCGAACCGCAACTTTCAACATTGCGAATCGCAACTTTCAACATTGCGAATCGCAACTTTCAACATTGCGAATCGCAACTTTCAACATTGCGAATCGCACTATTAAAATTTTTGAGATCAAAAGTTGACTTTTCACTAGTTCATACGAGATGTGCCATGTTCGTTATTGCGCTTCTCAAAGTTGGATGTTGATTTTAGCGAAGATAAAAGTTGGATTTGCAATGTTGAAAGTTGCTGCGCATTTGTTGAATGTTGTCACACAATGTTGAATGTTGTGAGGTAATGTTAAAAGTTGAGTGGCAACATTGAATTTTGGCGGCGATGGAACGCCATACTAAACTGATCAAGCAAAAATTATGTATTTTTTTAAAAATCATATTCTTACCTCAATACACTCGCTTTTCTCATCAACACATACGATGCAGGTGACACTTCAGTTTCTTTGATGGTTTGATACAACCTTGTACCCAGGCCTGCTATATCTATGGGCCTGCCCTGGCCACATCCCTACGAGAAACGAATCTGATTGGTGTTGTGTTTTTTCGGAAGTACATGTAACCGGAAGTGAACCCTTGAAGGAGGTTCCAGGAAGGTGGACGGAAGAACGGAAGAAGTTATTTCGCAACATGTTCTCTTCCCTCCGATTTACAATAATTATAAATTGTAGAACTAAAAATTGCACCACAACAATTAGACACAGACGAACATGATGAGCTAAAGCGCGAGCCCGAAGGGCGACTAGGCCCAACAATTTTTTAACCAGTAATATTGCTTCGTTTTTAAGCTGGCCCTAAAATTTACAATTATTATTAATTGGAGGACGATGTACAATTTACAATTATTATTAATTGTAGGGAAGAGAACATGCTGTATTTCGCTGGCCTCAAAATGACATGACGTCTTACTTCACGGCACGCTCGGGCGGCTCGGTTTAAATACCGAAGTCGGGCCGAATATAGTTCAATGGGCCGAAGTCAAACCTCGTCCCCAGGGTCTTCTTGTGAGAGTTCATGAGAGTAAGTTGGAGTTCTCTGGTCAGAGGTATGGAGTATAATAAACCTAACCAGTTGTCTGTCGAGAGACGTCATTTCATAGAACCAGAGAATTACGTCGTGGACTTTTTGGAAGATGATGACCAATTCGAAAAAAGTCTATTGGAAGACTTAAACGGTAACATACAATTTTATACACCAATTTTTGACATGTAATTTGACATTATGACATATATAGTCAATCACCTTAATGAAGAGGGGTTACAGTGCTCAATGTAAGCAAACGCAATGTTTACATTTTGAACTGCTATATCTCTGAAATATGATTTACCACCAACCAGAATAACCGACACAGTTCTGGTTCGTTTTGCTCATATTACAGTAAATGTTACTCATACTGTAACTAGTGTTTCAGTTCAAAAAGTTGATGCAAAATCTGCACAATGGGCTTTTGCAATTTTAATCTGCTTTATGCACCTCGTATGGAAAATTTCCCAATAAATTTACACGCCTCCCCATAGGAGTGTTAATGCCCCTTCCACATGGAAATTTATCCTTATACATTCTCTAACAATGGAAATTCCCCCTGTTGATGTGCTTGTTGGTGTGATAGCCGTACAGTTCGCTTCCAGTCAGGTTAGGTGTCTGTATAGCAGAACAAAACTTGTTACTGCAAGCATGCTGTCTCCAGCCATTAATTTTAAAAATAGAGTTAGCAATCACATCATATTCCCACATTTGGATGTGAAGATGGCATTTTCATTTGCCTTCATGCCAACTTCACATTATGTTTGCTAAGCCATAGGTGGCCCAATTCACTGTGTAGTTTCATATAGAGATCAGTGCGCACACAAACACACTTCGTAGTTTCTTAAATATAATTCCCTAAGGTGGGCAACTAAATCAATTACGAACATAGACCCCCATGGAATAAAGCATAAATACACAAAGAAAACGTAACGAATTACAAACTAAACAAGACCAGTGTGTGGCTGGATAAATTTACTACCCTTGTGGTGAGTTTCTGTTACGAAAACCGCTTAAAAACATTTATTGTATACGTGTCAAAGTTTTTAATGTTTTGTTAAATTTTACGGCTGTAACTATGCGGGATGCTCTCATCCTGCTACTGGAAAAAGTTTTAAATGACGAATATTTGCAGCGATTGGCTCAACTATGAATTTTTAAAGTTAAAACTTTGACAAGCCAATCCACAGATTAAGTATATACAGGTATGGAACTCGCACATGTTTCTGTCCTCACTTTTTTGATGTTGTGATGATTTTAAAAATTCACAGTTGAGCCAATCGCTGCACACATTTGTCATTTAAAACGTTTTCCCGCATATTTACAGCCATAAAATTTAACAAAACAATAAAAACTTTGCCACGTATGCAACGTTTTTAAGCAGTTTTCATAACAGAAACTCACCACAAGGGTAGTAAATTTATCCAGCCTCACACTGGTCTTGTTTATTTTGTAATTCGTTTATATGAAACTACACAATGAATTGGGCCGCCCATGGCTAAACCTGTTTAATGTCAATCAACTGCTGATCTGAACAATACTGGAGCATACATTCAATATACTTTGTCAATCTAATTTTGATGTTGCTGCCATTATGTTGCACCGGTGGCAGATCCAGACAGGAGTGACATAAATAAGATATAAAATTAAAACTCAAAGTGCCTAAATGAGGGCCAGGACTGACTAGGGTAAAATGGGAACTTGGAAATGCCCAAAAGGGAGTTCTATGCACTGGGACTTATTGGCCAAAAACCTCCAGAAAATGGAAATGGGATTAAGATTTGAGTAAGATTGCCACTAGGACTATGGAATTTGTGCATTTTAGACAGTGGGATTTAGTCAAAATTTGGGTTGGGAAATGGCAAAAGAACCCCCTCCCTTAGGACTCTGCTAAATTGTAGTAACCCCCATTGGTATAGTCATTTCAAAAAAATAATTTAAACAAGCTTTGGCATTTTGAACTTTTTTGAAATTGTGAGCTGCTAATTTGCGTCAAGGCATTGCTTGGTAGTACAGGGCCAAAGTTGCTCTATAAACAACATTTTAATTCCCTTTCTGTAAATTCCCTATAAAAAAGAAAATAATTCTGTGTTTAGAAGTGAAAATAAACAATAACCCATCATCCCTTGCATGCTCATAGTTTATAGTTTATGCTTTTGGAAGGAACACCGTTTTTTGGATTAGCTGTATAACAAAGTTTGTAACATGGGATTTGTAACATCTGTATTTAATTTTTTTAAATAACTTGCATTTGGTTATGGGATTTTAGCGTTTAAATTTTGGGCACGCCTTGTCGTTGTATCCAACTCCCACCCCAACCCCCACTTCCCACCCTGCAAAAAAATAATAAATATTCCCTAAAATTTTTTCTGATTTCCTTAATTTGTTTTTTAAGGTTTATCAATACATAAGCATTTAATGACTCAAAATTTTATTTTTAGCTCGCAGCCGTATCCTGTACACTGAAGCCTATTACAAAGAGCTTGAATTTGGCGAAGCAAAAAACAAACGAATCCCAGTTATGATCGTTGGAAAAGACCGTGGCGGGAAAACGTCTTTAAAAAAGCATCTTTTAGGGCAGCTTTTCGATGACAAGGAGCCAAGTACTGAAGGCATTGACGTCCACATGGTAGAGCTAACTGATAAGAGTGCAGCGGATCCCTGGTGTGTGGTGGAAAAGGAAACAAAGCTTCTTACAAGTCCCGAAGAAGCAGAAGACAAACTTTTAAAGGGCACTGCAAAGCTAGTGATGGACGGAGAACAAGAGAAGGCAGGCGTTACTTCTTCTAACTCAGAATCGCCTTCTAGAAAAGTACCCACATCAAAACAGCTCGATAAAATCGAGAAACTATGCGGTGAAAATATCCCAAGTGAAAAGATGATAGACGGAAAATCCATCACGGTATTTATCCATGACTTTGCCGGGCAAAGTATTTTCCACGATACGCATTTTTGCTTTTTAAAGATGCAATGTCCTTACCTGTTGATTATTGATTGTAGTTTACCCCTAGATGATCTCGCTGAGCCACGATATGAGTCGCGTCATTTTAAACGTGATGTCCCTGATCCATTCCTTGCGACCAACTTGGATCATTTTGTATCCTGGTTGACAGCTCTGGCAAGATTAAGTATAGCATACCGTAACTTACCTTCAGACGACTATCCTAACTTTAAACTACCACCCGTCCTGATTGTTCTGACCAACAGTGATCAATGTGAGGACATTACTGAAGAAGTAAAGGAGAGAATTCAAAATATCCTGATTCACAAAGGATTCCCCAATGCATTCCTGGATATTTACGTGATCGACAACACGCTATCTGATAGAGATGGTAAAGAGATACGAAGGCTCCGCTTAAAGCTTTATGAACTCTGCAAGTCCATTTTGGAATGCCAAAAACCGATGCCTGTCCGATGGCTACAGTTAGAGGTAGCTCTCGGCGAAATGCTGATAGGTAAGGGGTTGAAGCACATTCCAATTGAGGATTGTCACAGAGTTGCTCAATCGTGCGATGTGGTCAACATTGAAGCTGCCGTCACGTTTCTTCATCACCAGGGTATAATCGTCTATCATAGTGAATCTAAAGTCGTGGTGCTTGACCCACCTTGGTTGATGAACCTGTTCACAAAAGTTATCACCATTCCGGATCCGAAACATTGCCCTCCAATGCATGTCGGGACCTACAAGCTGCTGCGTGAAAAAGGTATGTTGATGCAAAAAAACCTACGGAAAATAATTGACGGTGAATTGCTAGAAGATTTGATGAAGCAATTTAGTTTGATTTGTCCATTGACATATAATGGACAACCAGCCTACATCGTCCCTTCACTGGCTCCACTTATGAAAAAAGGGGTCTCTGTCGAAGAAAAGCTGTCCAACAGCGAGATTGTGCCAGTCTTCGTGCACTTTGAAAATTGGAGGTATGTTCCTCCTGGCTTCTTCACGAGATTGCAGACGACCATGGTAAACAGTTGCAGGAAAGAACTGGATGAAGAGGCACCCATTGAACTTTGTGGCAACTACACTCTTTTCAACTTCACTTACGGCGAATTTAGTTTTGTTGTGTATCTTATCAAAATTCCAGCGAAGATCAAGGTTGGCGTTCTTCCCTTAGACAGCTCGAGTGAACGAGATAACTGCAAGTTTGTTAGTTATCTGAAAGATGCCCTGAAAGATTGCATGCAGAAGGTCAAGACGGACGAGCCGCTGATTTACCACAATGTCAAACCTTCGTTTTTCGTGAAATGCTGTAACACAAAAGAAAATCATTGGTGTCCTCATGGCAACGACTGTGATCGTGATGAATGTGCCAACTTCTTGTCGCTAGAGAAACTTCAAGGTCGTACGAAGGATCCTAAATGTCATCACGATAGGGCGTGCACTGAAATATTTGCCCTCTGGAGAGTTAGGCATTGGCTATATACAGATACAGGTACATTTATTTGATAGTTTCTTTGCTCTGTTTTATACAGCATACATAAAGTTAGGTTAACATTTAACATTCTTTACTTCTCCCCAACGAAACATTGATAATGGAGGTAGGACCGACATAATGATTTCCTGAGGGTTTAGTAAATAAATAAGCGCATTGGGAGGGTTGTAGTTTGGATAGTTAACTACAGGTGCCTCATTGGTGAATGGTGAGTGGATGAACAGAGTTTAGACAGGATAAATTTGCTAAGTGTGTAACCAATCAAACATCAAAACTGTTTTTGTTCAATAGATACACCCAGGAAGGCAGCTGAGGATGAAGGTAGCCAACTTGAGCTCGGTAAACATATAGTATCTAGCTGGTATTTACGTTTCTAACATCAGCTGTTTAGATGTTATCCCTTGGCATTCCATTGCAATAGCATTCTATGTATTATATGCGTCAGTATTGGCAATATCTTGCATTATTTCTCTGTATATGCATGAATATGTATTATCTGTTAATATTATCTCAAATCATCAAGTTATATATTATATAACTCAGTTGTTCATAACAAATCAAACATCCATACTGTTGTTTGTTTAAGAGATGCATTCGAAGAGCAGCTAAGTCTTTTTTCTCCCTCTTCGGTTGTGTATTCTGCGTTTCTGTCAGCATATTTACTTTATAATTTCTGATGTCAACAGTTGATGTCATTATTTGTGTAGGTCAAGCCTCTGGTACGAGCAAAGAAACTATTGTTCCTAAGGGTATATGGAGCCTCTTTTATTCATTTTGTGTTTCTGTCAGCCTATTTACTTTTATTATTGCAGTAAAACTAAGGCCTGCTGGTTTTCATATATCGCAATTCATTCGCGATTTCCTTGTGGTTTTACTGTCGATGATCAGCGATGGATAAAATCTTGTGTTTTTCTGAGATCATTTTCTCCGTCAGTGATCTCCCACAATAGATCGGCGATGAATTGCGATGAATTACGATACGTGAAAACCAGGCCTAACAGTTGATGTCATTATTTATGTAGATCAAGCCTCTGGTACGAGCAAAGGAACTATTGTTCCTAAGGGTAAGTGGACCCTCTTTAATTCATTTTGTATTAATTTATTGCCGTATTGTGCTGCGTTTCTGTCAGCATACTTTCAGTTCATTGTTGTAGTAAACTATTAAATAGTCCAGGTCGCTATTTATTTAGGGCAAGCGTCTGGTAGGAGCGAAGACATTATTCCTCCCAAGGGTAAGTGGACCCTTTTTCACAGTGATGTAACGAAAAAACGTGCCTGGTAGCTATCTCATTTAAGGTTGTCCTTCCAAAAGCGTAATCTGTGAACAATAATCGCACATGGGACGATGAGTCATTGTTTATTTAGGCTCTGATACCCAGGGAATTACCTTTCTGGCAAGTAAATTTGCCGTCGTAAGTTTCCTATGTGCCCTCGATGCCGTTTCAAAGAAATAATTTCGAGTCTAGAGGTGAAAATAAGTCATCCCTTGCGCGCTCAAAGTTTACAGTTTACAACTTGATTGAATTAAATGTATATCACACTCAACTACACCACAGACTATAGTAAAGTTACTAGATGTTAACATCATTACTCCAGGAATGTATGGACCTCACCGTATAAGACGCGAAGTCTGACATAAACGGTGAATAGTTTCACAAATTAAAGATATTAGTTGTAATCGGTGATGGTACTGATCATGAATGTGCAGTGAATGTTTCATCAGACGCATCATGACAAAACAGAGCTATACCTCAATTGATTATAGCCAATCAAACATTCATACTATTCTTTCTTTAACAATCACAGAAGAAATCAGTTGAGGATGGAGGTCAGAATTTTTGGATCAGATATACAGTAAATTTAAAATACTTTATTCTTACAGCAAGTTTAACTATTGTTGTCGATGCTTATTAAGGTCAAGCTTCTGGTGGGCGAAAAAAGATTATCATTGCTTCCAGACGTAAGTGGACCGTCTTTTTTCATTTTACTTTATTTACTGCATGGATCACAGCAAAGACAAACAAAGGAAACGTATGGATAAAGCCTGGTTCACACTTGTCGTAAAAATCAGGGATGACTTCTTCTGGCCGATGTGATTAAGTGAATTCTATACCATTGCAAGCACAATATAATACTTGTCATATACTTTAGTTTGTTCACACATTCGTTTACATACGTGAGGAGGAGAAAAGCCTGGTTCACACTTGTCGTAAGAATCGGAGATGACTTCTTCTGGCCGATGTGATTGAGTGAATTATATACCATTGCCAACACAATATAATACTTGTCATATACTTTAGTTTGTTCACACATTCGTTTACGTACGTGAGAAGGAGAAAAGTGTGGTTCACGCTTGTCGTAAGAATCAGAGATGACTTCTGGCCGATGTGTGATTGAGTGAATTCTATACCATTGCAAACACAATATAATACTTGTCATATACTTCAGTTTGTTCACACATTCGTTTACATACGTGAGCAAACACAATATAATATTTGTCCCATACTTTAGTTTGTTCACATATTCATTCACATGAGTGAGAAGGAGAAAATTCCTGATTTTTACGACAAGTGTGAATCAGGCTTTAAGCGCTGATCTTGTTCACGCGACGCCTAGTGATCCAATCGACTTTGGAACTCTACCTGTAACTTCATTTTCAAATATTTTCCAGGACTTTGTATTTACATATCTTAAACAAGAACATCAATTTCTATGGAACTATCGACTTTTAAATCCTTTTTTCGGGTGCTATAAACAGCCTGAAAATCACAATGATTAAAATTGTTTTCGCAAAGCGTTTTTTAACAACATCAGTGGCGATATTTGTCGGCACTTAAAAAGAAGGCAAACATTTAGCGTTGGTTTTTAGCTTTTCTACATTCAAAGTCGATTGTTTCATAGACATTGCTATTACAGTAAATCACTTAAAATGTTCAACTTTATTGGATATGCATGCAAAAACACGACCACCGATATCATACTGCATAAAGAGTGTCTATGAGGTTGCTCATATTTTGCAACACGTAAGAATGCAAAATTACTAAAACTGCCCTTGCGGAGTTACACAAATTTTAACTTATCCTCACAATGCAATAATAAATTGTGGGGAAAAATTTCGTTCCATGGTTCCAATGTAAAACGTATCATGTACACACGTAAAAACGCACAAGTTGCTACAGACCTGCAAACAAGTTGTAACAAGTCTGTTCACAAGTTGTTGACAAGATGTATTCGCACTGTTTGTTCCGAATTTGTTTGGAACAAGTTTGGAACAAGCTGTTGACAAATTGTAACAAGCTTGATGGGACTATCAGACCTGTTACAAGATTGTTCCAACAAGACTGATATAGCATGATATAACAATATTGTTACAGCCTTGTGTTATCAATCTTGTAACAAACTTGCTATAACAGGATTGTATCAGAGTTGTTAGAACAACCTTGTAACAAGTCTGATATTTTCGTCAAGCTTGTTACAAGTTGTCAACAAGTTTGGAACAACTTGTTGACAACTTTGGAACAAGCAGTGCGAACACATCTTGTTGACGGCTTGTCTGCAGACTTGTTACAAGTTGTGAGATTTTCACGTGTGTAGGCCGTGTCACATAAGTCATTTCTGTTTCGAAGTTGTCTTCATATTGAGTGATTAACATTGAGACATGAGTGTTAACAATTAACTTCACCTCATCTGGTCCAATCCAATAATTTTTACAACTCCAGCATGGATTCAACGAACGAATTCAATATACTAAATAGTGCGAGCATTCCTTTAGGATGTGTATGCAGTGGAGCAGAAGGATTTTTGGGAAAGATACGCGAAAAACCAGACAATGAATTCGAAATAGAACCACGTGTATTCCCCCTGGTGTCTGATGCGATTGTGGGAACGGCATTTATTTTTAAAGGTAGCAATTCGAGAAGCCACGTTGTTTCCTGGTCATCAGAACCCCAGGCAACTTGCATAACGACTTTTGTGAGAGACAACGAAAGAGAATTCTGCCGTATTTCTTTACATAAACTGGACAACAGCGATCTTCTGACAGGCGACGTGCCAGAGGAAGTATGTAACAGCGTTCATGCGTTTGAAGCAGCTCCAACCAACACGACAGCGAAAAAGGTTAAGTTGTTCATGACCTCACGCCTTGCCGTTTGCCCTTCTTGTCGTGGAATGTTCATAAAAAGGGTGTCAAAAGTCTGCCCTCTTCAAAGGCAGACTGATACTACATATGTTCGCCGTGGTAGGTTTAAAAGTTTTCCTCTTGGTGCCCCTGTTGTCGATGGTGATGATAAACTGGTTGGAATAGTCACAGATTATGATGACGACAAGGTTACAGTTCTTGGTAGCCAAGAATTAAACAGACTGTTATTGTGAATATTTTTGATTGCGAATATTTCAGTTAATGATCCACAGGCTGAACGTATGGGCGCCCAACGCGCGAGCTTTGTGGAGATCCCCGGGGGTATCCCTCGGGATACTTTGAAAGCTAAAACCCCCAAGCAGTCCAATAGTTTAGGCGATTTTTAAATAATTTTAAATAGTATAATCATAGGCGTACGGGAACTTTATCAACTGGAGGGGCTGTAAATATTTTTCCCAGAAAAAATTCAGTTTACCCCGAAAAAAATTTTTATTGGATAAATTTTTTCATAGAAAACGCCGTTCAACTATCTCATTTTGTTTTTTTCAATTATTTACTTGTTACAATATCCCCGAAATTTGGAAAAAAATATCGCTGAAAATTGGGGGGTTTTTGAGGGGGGAAGCTGCACCCCTCCTAGTACTCCTGGCTCGTACGCCTATGGGTTTAATGATTTTAAATCCTAAATAAATGTAAATATAGATTGATATATATTGGTCAAACACGCCGACATATACACACGCGAATCTCAGAACATGTGGGACTTTCGTCCAAAACTGGAAATAAGCTTTCAGTCTCGCAAATGTCGGCTGTTCTGACTCACCATCATCTCTCTGGACATAAGTTCTCTGATTTTACTATACTGACGTCAGGCAACTCTAAGTTTGATCTTGAAATGCGTGAAAGTCTCCTCATTTCCAAATTAAATCTATTTTAATCACTAATCCCACTCGAACTTGACCTGGTATTTTGATATACCGGTAATATGTAATCACTCAATTCCTAATTTGGCATAATGTTTTTCTAACTCTTTTACCACTCGTCCCTTCTTTTTAAATTTTTACCGTTTGTAATATAATACTTAGTTGTCATGTATATATAGATACAACTTATGTTTTTTCATTATATATAGCTCTGAATGATGTAGCGACGAAACGTTAGCAAATTAAATTTAATATAAACTTGAATTGTTTGCTATGTATACATCTAAAATTACTTGCTGTGCATTAATATTCATATTCAGATTACGTTTTCCACCTGTTATTTCAATTGCCACTATTCTGAATAGACTAATATACATTTTTTGAATTTTTTTCATTTATTTAAACCACTCGTAACATGAAATTTATTCATGAAGTAATTGTTTTTTATCGTTTGAGTAATGCAGTATATTACAAAATCCCAGTGCATTGCAGGGAGTGACTTGCGGTCAATTTCCGGCCAGGTAGCACTGGATAGCATTCCTACAGTCGTACTTAAGGGTATAACCAGAGGGTATAACCATTGGGTATAACCAGAGGAGTCGGGAGTAGAGGGAGTTGGGGAGTTATAGGGTCATTGAGGGATATTGCTCGCTTTTCAATATGGCGACAAAAACTACAATTTCAGGTTTTGAAACAATTCGAGTAAAATTCGACATAAACTCAGATGCTCATCATGTTGTGTACTTGAAAAGTCATTCGGTCAGAGAGGAAGATAAATGTACGCCTAACCACAGGACGTTATTCGTGCTAAATGTGCCACCATACTGCACAAAGGTTGGTTAAAATAAACTTTATTTTTCTGTTTAAAACAGATCATGCCAACATTTAGTTATTTTATCAAGTAAAGTGCATAAAATTGTACTCCTTAAGTTAAACGCATAATATCATAGCACGAAGATATCTTGCAAAGCGGGCAATGAAAACACATAAACCTACTGTTGTTTATATATAAATAATATTACAGCCTTACAGGTTTCTGCCTGTCATGTTCCTATTCCTAGTATTCCCACTTCCCAGTGAGTATTCCAGACTGCTGAGTGTGTCAACAGTGCCCCCGAGATTTTTTATAGAAAAAATTTAGCGCACCTACCTTCCTTTTTCCAGAATCAATCTGCCCCAAAATCTCTAATTTTTATGGTTTTTGTTGGTGCTGGTATCTACTTGTATACTGGGTCAGGCTGACCAAATTTTCAAGTTTCAAGCCCCAGCAAGATTGATTTTTTCGACTCAGTATAATACTCTTTGCTTGGGGAATGTTGTATATTATTGTATACTTGACTATTGCATGTGTCGATTGACATTGATTGAAATGACTGTATAAATAGGCTGTTGCGCAAAAAACGGTAATATAAATATTTTTCTGCTCTGAAATAATTGATATGAAACTGGGAGTTTTGTTTGCAGAAAAAACATTAGATAAATGCATCTGTATTAAATTTGCAGCACATATTTGCAGACTGCAAGTTTTCTGCCAAAAACACAATCATATTTGCTTTGTCAGGTTTCATTCGCACTCTCTGTGAGCTAAATTTGTCAGGCAGAAAAAAATTGCATGAATAAACACCCTCCCAATTAATGCTCCAGTTATGCCTATGAAGTTGACCAGCCTTGCTGGACTGTCTTTTTGACAGAGAACTACTGTATTAGCAGAAATGGCCAAATACTTTCAGGCCACTTGACTAAAGCTTCAACCTTATCGTAGTGAAACATGTCCATATCATTTGTTGTGCCTGAGTGTTCATAAAACAATGAAATATGCTACGTTCTGCTATGATATAGTTCAAGTGGAAAACAGCCTTAAAGGAAATTTCTGAGAATGACACTTTCACCAAACTAAGCATTGTCGTTGCAATCAACTGTTAGTAGTTTTGTGTAATCTTCAATTTATTGCTTCGTAAAGCATTTTAAAAGAAACTGTGATTATATAGCCATTAAAAAGCAATTGTTTGTCAAACAATCGAAAAATTTCAATATTTTTTGATATATTGAAAAGTCAAATGTTGAATATTGGTATTTAAAAAAGACCAGTATTTATAGATATATTGCAACAGCCTATATATAAACATTCAATCCATAGTAATTGTCTTTGCTAGGCAGCATTGAGGAATGTGTTTGGCAACTGTGGCAGGATTCAAAATATCTATATTCAAAAGCAGCCAGGTCCTGTGATGGAGAAAAAGACATCCTTTTTCAACATAATGGAAGATAAAGTTTTGGTGTGTTACTGTCAATAGGTCATTCCAAAAAGATCCATAACCCACCCATAGAGGAAATTTTTGCCATCCAGAGAGGGGTGAGAGGAATCCCCTCTAAGGAATGTTTTAAATTTGAATAGGATGTCCAGAGAGAGGGAAGGGGTGTTGTTAATTTCTTCCAAGGGGAGAAGGTGGATCTTCTGAAAAAAAAAACCATTCAGTAAAAGTTATTTAATTCAATCTAGCTTAAACCAATGGCCATCTGCTTGTCCTATTTTTAAGGGATTTAAAGTTGCATATATAGTTTTCAAAAACGAGTCATCACTACAAAAAGCTTTGCAGTTGGACAGCACAGAGATGAGATATTTTTCAACAGAAGATAAACCTATTGAAACAGGAATAAACAGTAAGGTGTTTGGATGATCAAATGCCCTTTTGTGTATGGCTGTATTTGTGCTGTATTTTAAGGTAGGGTTAGGGTTAGGGTTAGGGTCACACAAGTCTACTTGACAGTTCTAAGTTGATTCATAAATCAACTTAGAACTGTCAAGTAGACTTGTGTGATCAAATTCCTAGGTTAAGTACTATTTAAAATATGAGCAGCCTGAGTGCTTTATCAGATATAAAACATGAGGCACAATAATACATGGGCGAAAAATGACCTATTTTATACCCATTTTGTGAGTTTATGTATGAAGAAATTTGTTGTTTAAGCTGAAAAATCAACGCAAATGTTTTATGTAATTCTAAGTGAACGTGAATCTTTATCACACATAAAGAACTTCACAGCGATGATTTCCTTGTGTATTCCTCATGAATTATTTAAATTAAATGAGTTTTTTAAGTAACAGGAATACCCCCTATTATGCCCCCCCCTGACATTGGGACCAATATAGAATTTACTGCCCACAATATGAAATTTGAACATTATACAAAGGTGTTGTTTGTTTAAAACTGGTCACATTTTTTCCAGAGTGGTGCAAGGAATATGCTTCAAATTATCCTAACTCAACTAAACTGCAGAGAGAAATCGATAAATTTATGGAAGAATTTGACAAGAAGCAAGAAGAGGTAAAACCCAAGCCAGGATGTTTTTAAGAAATTGATCTAGTTGCAATGGGTTATGTTACCAATTGAAAACTAGAAGTTATAGAAGTTACAGTGCAATCATAAGTTTAATGGACCGTCTGCAGTAGTTAAATCAAATCTCATTTGCAAATGACCCAACACTTAATCAGTCATATTTAATGATGAGACATAACATGAAAATGTTACAATACAAAGTGTGTGCTGTGTGGGCAGATCAACACTCTACTAACCTCCCCCCCCCTGCCCCTTCAGATGTGCAAATAAACAAGATGAGTTCTAGCTTTGTCACTCTGTCTGTAAATTACATTCATTTGAAACAAATTGAAACCCAACCAAGGCCTTGTCTTTACCATAGATATCTCATATACACTAGATAACGCATCTGCATATCAAAAGTGAAGCCAAAAATCTCAGCGGTATCCCCTCATAACAATAGACGGCGGCCATATTGGTCGTTTCCACTCATCAAAAAAATGCCAAAGAATTAACACTTACTATACTTTTCTGCATTTGTGTATTGAATACTTTTTAGCTGCATAGAACAGGATTTATTGTCAACTTTGTCCATTTTCGCAATACAAAATACACAAATTATCATGCTCTGTGTCAACTCTGTTGGAACGACCAGCGCCTGCGATCTGGGTTCAATTTTCGCCTGCCCACAGTGTGGGTGCACCATCTAGTGTACAATATATGAGATACCTATCGTCTTTACCCTATGTGTTCAAATGCAGGAAAAAGAGAAGGCAAAGAGGTTACAATCTGAACCAGATGAGGAAGGCTGGGTAACCATTGGGAAGGGTGGAAGGAAACCAGGGGCAAGTAAAGTGGAAGCTGGTGAACTTCTTGAGAAAAAGAAGAAACAAAAGGTAATGTTAATTTTGGGAACTACATCATTTTGAATGATCATGAAAAGATTAATCCTGTAGGCGTCAGGGGTGTGGCTGGGGTTAGTAATGCTTGCCAAACCATAGGATCAGTTAACCTGCTTAGTAAATGATGCAATTAAATTTCAAACTTCCCTTTGTTAAGAAGTTACTGGAAGTGATTAGTGGAGAGGACATTGAGTATCGGACACAACATATCAATTTTACAAGCTTGCATTTTTAAAACCATGTTGTCAATTCTGTTTGAACTATATCAATCACGATCGGGATATATTTATCGGGATATCAAAACACCGAGGAGAAAGTTGAAAAATTCAACTTTTCACAAAATTCAAGGTGCTTTGATAGCCGATAAAACACTGACTCAGTGTTTGATATACGGAGTAAGCGGTGAAATAAAAGTCTTAGAAATCTATGCTAATTGACACCGGGATATCGAAACCCCCTTCACGGTCATGATTTTCTTTGTTTTCACTTGCTGAATTCTGAATGAGCTTCAAAATGGTCGTCGCTCTATAGGATACCCTAAAAGTCGAAATATCGAGAGAGCACTGAGACCCTAACCTAGTGCTCTTTTGACATTTCCACCTTTAAGGTATTCTAAAAGGATTTGACTGATTGAGAAGTGCTTGTCTCCCTCTGCGAAGAAATAACTTACCAGGGGCCGCTTGTTCGAAGCCCGTTTAGCTTAAACGGTTGTTAAGCTCAAAATAGAAGCGAAGTTTATAGATTCATTCAACAACCAGACTAAAGGTTTTGAACCTTAATAGAATGATTATGCTTACAACTACATATTTACTGCAGAATATTCAAGTTAAGTGTTTAACGAGTGATGTAAGAGTGTTATTTAATTTTGCCTTATCCACCGTTTACGCTAAACGGGCTTCGAGCAACTGGCCCCAGCAAAAATAGGAATCCACGTGTAGGAATGCAGAATCCTGTAGTAGGACGCTCAGGTGTAACTGATATGTTTGTTTTCCTATGTTTTGTTTCCAGCAACAACTTTACTTCTATAACTTCCAACAACGCGAAACAAGACGAGAACGTGAGTTATTCACATCATATTTTTATAAAGATTATCTTTTATCTATAACTAGCTGATCTGAAAACACGGATAAGTACCGGCACTAGTTGTGAAATAGAAATCCAGTTTTTGAGCCAAACTAGCAAATTTCTCATTAAGTATAATTTACTTCGGTTCCAAATTTCTGGTGGTCTTATAATTTTCTTTACTGAACATGATTTTCAACGTTTCAACAAGTTTCATAAAGCAAAATAAAAAATATAAGTGATTAAAACAGCAAAATGGATTTTTATTTGGTAGCTAGTTTCAGGCCTTTTACTCAGGGTCAGATAGATCAGCTAGAAGTCAAAACAGATGTAACTACTTGGTACAAGGTTACCATTTATTTTTCATCATGCACTATTTTTGATTGCGTAGCACTACTGTTTTAAATTCTAGACATTGCTCCGTTGAGGAAGAAATTTGAGGAAGATAAAGAAAAAGTCGCGAAAATGAAAGCGGCTAGAAAATTTAGACCATATTAATCAGATCAGATAATGTATTGTTAATTTATTTATGCGCAGACATGCGTAGAAATGCTGGTTCCATTATTACCATTTCCCAATCGAGACGTCAAAGCGTACATTGATTGTTTGGAGGGACAGCGCGATAGACGGCCCAGTCATGAGGCATGGAACGAATAGTCAGTCTCGTATTATTTTTTTAGAGATCAGTGACAATTAATTAATACCAAGCGCGCAAGGGTGCTAGGTCAACAGGCGAAAAAACCAAGCGCGCATGACGAAAAGTGGCTTTTCTTTAGAGATAACATCGCATCTTTTATATTTTCTGTATTAAAGTTTTCTGTTGCTTCGCGTTGTCTCACCAAACAATCCATGGACGCTTTCCGCTTCTCAATTAGGAGATGAATAGTTGGAAATATGTACAGTTATTCTTTGGTTTCACTTGGGTAATTTGTAGTAAATATAAGTGGGAGTCAACCCAAAATGTACGGAGGATTATGCTGTACTGTAGTTAGCAAGTCTCACGAAATTGCACATATTTGCTGCCTAACACCAGATCAACACATACAGTGAAATTTTTTTCCCCGATGACTGTATATATCGATCTGGAGTTGACCCCAGTGAAATTGATGATGTCACATGCAACCCAAGAATACGGTGTGTCAAAAAAGGGTACAGTAATGGAATTTTGGAGTGCTCCCCAGTATTTAACCTACAGAAAAACTCTTCTACAGTCAGGAAGACCGAGCTTTTAGCTCTTTTGTAAAATTTGAAGAAAAATTAAGTTTATACAAATCAAATGAAAATTGCGTTTTGAAATCGCACATTTTCACCGTCGGGGATTCACCTGTTGAAATTTACTAGTTTGAAATTTAAGTAACTATCTATATTTTGATACCTGATTTCTTATTGGAATGATCAATTTGGCTGACAATTTTCAATCCGTTCGTAAATTCGAATTTGTTTATGAAATTTTACAAAAACGGTGAAATTGAAAAGCTAAAATTTCTGTGCAGCTGTGAAAGAATTTTTTCCCTTCTGCATACTTCATATAGAGCGCGCCAGAGTATCCCCGAAGTTCGATTGCCTTTGTGTATGATACATCCTGTTAACGAATAATATTTATTCAGGGTGTCTTGTAAGTATGTGTTAGACCCATAATGTCTGCATCAAACATCACCAAATCTCGTTTTTTGCTGTATAGAATTAAATTACACTACAGATTATCGAGACAGCGCCGGCACGCGATAAAAAAAGAAGTTAAAGTAATCTAGTTGGGTTGTATAGCACGCGCGTCTCTCACAAATATCAATGAAACAATTTGCATTTGCATTCTTCCTTTTGGGTATAATTTTATATATATTTTGTTGCTATTACTAATATTCTCAATAAAATTATTATTATTATTATCGAAGTAAAGAAGATAATTCAAGATATCCTACTTGAGAAAGAATTCCCCTATGTATTCCAAGAAATTTACGTGATCGACAACACGCTACATGATACAAATGGTAAAGAGATACGAAGGCTCCGCTTGAAGCTTTATGAACTCTGCAAGTCCATTTTGAAATACCAAGTAGCGATGCCTGTCCGATGGCTTCAGTTAGAGATAGCTCTGGGCGATGTGCTGATAGGTAAGGAAGAAGCACATTCCAATTGAGGATTGTCATAGAGTTGCTCAATCGTGCGATGTGGTCAACATTGAAGCTGTCATCCCGTTTCTTCGTCACCAGGGTATAATCGTCCCTCACAGTGAATCTAAAGTCGTGGTGCTTGACCCACCTTGGTTGATGAACCTGTTCACAAAAGTTATCACTATTCCGAATGTGGAACATTGCCACAAGGCAGTATTTTATTTCAGCATTAGCATAGTCTGTTAATTTGTAGGTCGTGTTTGAAATGCATGTTTGCCTGCCTTCCTCGTTAAGCAGACAGAAAGTATTCGTTGAGGAGCACTTAGATATAAATAACTACAAAGCTCAAAAACTCGATTGAAAGTGCACATTTCCACACATTTTGTACACGCCGGTCCGAAATTGTGTTGAAGCTCCGCAGCGGGTTGTCGACAGAGCGTAACAGAAATTAATATTCATGTTGATAAATAATTTAACTGTGGTTGCCAGAAAGAAACAAAACATTTTTACTTTAATTTTGTTTCATTTTTTTGCCATTTGGAATGTATTTTGTTTTGTTACCAAAGAAATGGACTTTTTTTTAAATGAATGAAATTAAACCCTAAAATTTGCTACTGGGTCTGGGAGTTTTTTCTCTTTTGTCAGTTGAAAGCTGAAGTATATTGGAGCATGAATATTTGTGTCCATTGCTGTCAATGTTCTCAATTTGATGTGTCTGCAGTGGTCGTGGAAATTTACGTAATTGAGCAAACGCGATCGAGGAATTGTGAAAATTCTCGTGAACCAAATAGTTTTGATTCCCAGGTGATCATTAATTTATAATCAGTTAAAATGATGATATTGTGTCGAAGAAAACACAACAAATGACGCCAGTGCAAATATATGTGTTCCTCATCAGTGGGCTTACTTAAGCTTTCAGTTTCGGGTTAGTTTCGGTTAATAAACGCCAATAAAGCAATATCACAATGTAAAGACGATGCGACTAAATTATATCTCAAACGTTATGGTCTAAAGGGGGGCAGTATTCTGCAATAAGCTGCCCCAATGTCCAAATAAGCTGTGCCTGTGCCCCCAATAAGTATTGAAATTCTCAAATGTTGTCACTAATGATTTTATTGGGTTAAGACATTCGGATCCAGTGTATTCTGTCATAATCTGTCGTGATTTGTGTCTGCACTGCCTGAAAAAGATATGAAACGTTGCGGTCTTGCGTACGTGATGGACCAGTGTAGGTAGTGTTCCACAATAAGCTGTCGTGGTTTGTGTGTGAACTAGCTGAAAAATGTCTGGGACAGTCCCAGTATATAGGGGACGTGAAGAGACCTTTCTGCCTGAGGGGAGAGGAGTTGTTCCTCCACAGATTTTTCTAAATCAGGTACAATTACCGTCTAGAATACTTGGCCACATAGGGTCGGGATTAGGGTACGTGTTACGGTTTGGATCAGAGTCGTTCTAAGAGGTCGTCTTAAGTTACCGAACAGACTAATTATGTCGATCAATTTCCGCCCGATTTCCAATCAATTTATCGCCAAGTCTTGTTTTTGGGATATCTCCTTCCCGCGCTCTGTACACCAGAACATATCCCACCCTGAAAATTCTATCACTTATCCATCCAGCTTACATTATGAGCGCAAATATTTAGGGCATTACAGGGTAAGTACTGTCACTGAAGGATATTTATAGGGTGGCTTAGGGATTTTAAGTGGTTTCAATATGGCGGCAAAATTTTAAGTTTTCAAACATTTCGAGTACAATTCGACAAAACTCAGAAGCTCGTCAAGTTATGTAGTTGAAACGTCATTCTTGGAGACAGGAAAGGAAACGTAAGTTTAACACGAGGACGCAATTGTCTTAAATGTGCCATCATACTGCACAAAGGTTGGTTACTTGGTTTTATCGCTCTTTATTAATATTGAGTAGAAAAGTAGCATATGCCATACGGTTCATTTTTGTCGTTCTTTATAGAGTCGAGTCTTATAGATTCAATTATTTTAACACTAGAGTGTTTAGGTTTTGCTACAAAGCACGTCATTCATTTCATCCTCACTAAGAAAAATAGGAATGTATATCCTCGCTTAGATTATCCTCCAAAGCCAACGCTTTATAGTTTTTGCTAAGCGCAATGCAGAATATCGCATTTTCAATGTTCCCGAGGGGGCGAAGACAGCTTGCAAAGATGAATTGTTACTTGCATTGTTGCAAACATGACGTCACTATAAACTACGAAAAGGGATATTTCACGTCACGAACGGCTGACTGTATTAGAGCGGAGATATTATAATTGTAAAAACCAACCTTTATAAAATATAAATATAAAATAACACTAAAGGCAGCCGAGCCTGCAGAGGAACCATCGAAGGTAAACTTTGGGAACGCAGCTGTCAGGGGGGGGGGGGTTGATTCATTGTTCACTCATTCATGATGCCCCAAGCCAAAATATATGCGGTCTTCTTAAGCAAGATTCTTAATCCTTTAGCCTGTAAAAATATTCTACAAATCACTTCGGTTTGCCAAAAAATGTGGTATATGCTATGTTTCCCGACAGTTTTTAGCGATAGCGAGTGTTTGTGATTAGTAGCTTCGCCATTTGAACGATTTAGTCCCGCCATGCAAATATTTCTATTTTGATTAACTGTGAAAATACTCAATTTCTCAAGAAATGAATGATAATAATTTTAAATTTGCATACGGAACTAGATCGTCTGCAGTCTGACTACACCACTATTGTAGTCACTATAGTGGTTATAATTTTTTAGTCTTCCTGCGCAATGAACAAGTGAACGCCTCTTATCAATTTGTTCCCATTAGAATCCATGCGTATTTCAAGCTCAGATTTAGTCTAACGAATTATTATTAAGTGCAGAAACGCCACACAAGAGACAGATTTGAGAAAAATTAAAGAAACTAGTCATCTTTAGATTTTACAATATATTTTAACAAATTCCAAATCATATACATTGTTGTCTTAAACAATATTAATGCATGCAAAGTTTTATGAATGATATACACTATTATGAGTTTTTGTCCACAAATTACTTTTCTCCGCAACGCTATAACGTTGATATAACCAGCAACAGATGCTGAACTTCAAAGTGTTTCGTAAATAAACAAACTAATTAATTAGTACAACTAGAACTGTATTTCGTCTTTCAATGATGATAAATTCTTTGAAAGGCGTCAGAATGTCAAAGGCATGCAAGCTGAATTTATAAGAATGAACGCAACGGGACGTCTTTTTTCAAACGATGTTTTCTTACAAGCATTAGAGATACATGCAAAAATTATTTCAATAGTGATAAGAAATGGCGCTTGAAAATTCTTAGTTTTATGCTGTGAGATCTGCATAAGCTTGTACATCTCTGTCACTTTCCAACACCTCCGACACAAATTAACAATTAGATTATACGAAGCCGCCGAATTAACTATCTCTACGTAGAAATTTGAAGTAATCCATAATTGTTCTAGTAGAATCACAGATCAAACAATATATTCTACAAGGTAAAATTAAGTTTAATTAGCCATTTTGTGGCAGGAAAAATTATTGTTTTGCAATACTCGCTATCTATGGAGGAATAGATAGCGAGTAGAGTAGTCAATCAAATTTTAACAATTGCAATAGTATACTAGTGTGATTCTACTAATTGTAACTATGGAATGGTGAATAACATCAGACACTATCACTATAGTCTTCTAAAACTAATTGGTTATATTTAGAAAGAAAATTTTTACTTAAAATGTTCTTAGTTTCCGACCGTTATCAACATTGCGAGCAACGTGCGTGGACTAACTTGTAGACTGGCACAATCCTTTTCGTGGTGTTTTTTCAATTTTGAGTTTCTGTTAACAGATTTTAACTTTCAGCGTGTAAAGCATCCAACACGACAGTTGCGCCCTTTCCGAATGTACATAGCATAGTCATCTGTCCATGATCACGTTCATCTCAGCTGATCATTCAAAATATTTTGAAAAGCACGACAACAAGAGTTAACTGTGGATTCTTTCCGACGTTTTTATAACCAGGATGTATAAGTTCAGCGTTATATAAAGAGAATCATTAAGATAGTGCCTGCGACACCAGTAATAAATGTTATATTTTCAGCATTTGATGGATTAACCAGTTGCATGGTGTCACAAATCACCAGCATTATTCCGTTACTGCATGTCATTGTTTGAATAAAGTAAACATTTGAATTTTCCTTCGTAAAACTTTATAACTTTCTTTAAAGTTTCTCGAAACAAGTGTTTCAGTAATTAGTATTCAGTCTTTTGATGTTCGACTGAACACAAGAATTCTTGTTCCGCCGAGTTTCTTTGCCCTTTTGAGTTTGAGGACGCGGGATAGATACCTTTCGTGAATATAATCAGCTGAAATTTTAGGATATTAAGTTTTCCTCGATAAATCAACGATTCATTTATAGCTACCCTTCATTTCCTTATTCATTCAGCATACGTAAGAATAACTACCGTCGTCCTTTTGTCAAGGATCAGAAAGAAGCGCAATGGTGGAATTCCCGTTATGAATTCATATTGGTTTCATCAATGTTCCATCTCAATGTTTCACACTAGTGTGTAAAGTTTAACGTAAATTTTCTCAAAGCACACGAGAAAACACTGAGCACTAATATCATACGTCTTCTGTCCGTGTTGAAAGCTTTCAAGTGAGTTATATTTCCATCTCAAGATAGTGATCCTATCATATGATCTTACTGCGTGATCCATTTACTTTCTTCTGTCGTCGATCCTCCACCACGCACGTTGGAAAATGTTGTTCAATGTTTTCTTTTCTTAATCACTTAAATACTAGACTGTATGTGTTACATAACTTTAATATGATTTCTGTGTTAGAAGTAAAAATTAAGCCTTCCTGGTTCTATCGCCCAATGAAAGTCTATAAAAACTTGTACAAAACATGAATGCAAACAAAAACAAGTGCATTTTGCCTCTAATTTCATCTTACAATCAAGAATATCATTTGAAAGCTTTTTTCAATATCGTCCTTCTCAACCAAAAAAATTGAAACGTTGGTCAATTTTTGCCATTCAAGTTTACATAGACTTTCTTCGGGGTGTTAGTTTTAGACTATAGTGTCTGATATGAATACCAATATCAAGTATTACGAATCTCAGAAATATCTAAAGGAACAACGTTAGCAGCGTTAAATCAAATATGTGGCAACTTTTGAGAGCGAAGCCAGTTTATATCGAAATAAATTATTGATTTTATCAGTGTCGGGATAGTTTATTAAACCAATAAACATGTCAATGGTTAGCTTGTTGCAAGGAAAACAAGATAAATTCAAACAGTTTTATGTGAAAAAGTTTTTTATCTTGACACAAATTTCTACTAGGTTTTCTGCAACGTTGTTTCCACCAGCAAAGTTTTAGCAGCCAGCAAATACTCTATCATTCGTTGACAACCACGTTGAAATGATACGATAATATTGATATTAGAACAACATTAGCTACCTTATAAATGACACATTTGAGCATTCAGTTATACAATAGAGTTTACAATGTTAAGTGAAACGAAAACAGAATAGTTGCTGGCGCACAGCTGGATCCGCAGGATCCATGCAGTTCAGATTTCCAAGCCACGTATATTTCTATGGTCTTTTGCTTTTTTTTCGTCTGAAGATCGTTTTAGTTAACCCATGATTTTAGGTAATTTTCTGCGACTAAAACTGTGCAGAAAATATATCTTGAAATATCTGTTACCCAGGATTTACTTACCAGAATTATGTCTTCCTGTAATCGTCTTGCTCTTTTATCAACTGTAGCAAATTTGTACGACTGTAAAAAGAATCTGATTATTCACATGAGAATGGACAAAAACTCACAAAGTAAATTGAACTATTCTTCAGTACTTATTTCCTTCTTGTGCATTCTGCAGATCTTATTCAGCAACGTACAACAAGACTACCTCCTACACAGTTTCTAACAACTAAAACTCGCGATAATTTTCAACTACGTTTTCTTTCCATCAAATAAGTAAGCTCACTATTGCCGAAAGCAAAATTTCTGCAGTTTATTTTAACGTATCCAAGAACGTTCAGCTATTAAAACAAAACTAATATAGTTTCATATTTTACCCTGCTTGTGCAACTGGTGAAAACAACAATCAAACAATGTATTTCTAGTGAGTCTGTAGTATTCTACAGTTTCCCCCATCAGTCAACGATTTAAAAGTAAATTGTCAGCTTTAGCATCCGTGAATGTCGATTTTTTCATTGCCTCGTTCAACTAACTCGAGCTACTTAAGTTAAACCAAATGGATATTTCACTATTTAATTTGGCAAGCTTAGAATGAGAATCTTCTCTCCTTAGCAACTGGAAAAGAACTTCTGGAAACAGGTTTATTGACAGTCGCGTATAATTTCACCTCAACCACAACAACTATAAATCGTTTATTTTGTCACTTAAAGCAACTTAAATACGACAAAGACGATTGTCTTAGAGATTTCTCTTATTCTGCCTGATACTATTTTAAGTATTCCAACAATGATCTCAGTCATTTAGGGTTAAAAATATTTATAAAGCCTTTAAAATACATTAGGATGGTTACAATATCACTTTGTATTTATAATTAGAAATGGGAGTAGCGAACTGAAAAAGACAGTACGAATTAACGACTCGACAACTATGAATCGTTTAACCATCCTATCACTTAAAACAACTTAAATGCAACAAAGACGACCGTGTGCTGTGTTAGAAATGTTTCCCAATGCCGATTTATACTATTTTAACTATTCTAATAACCATGCTATAATTCAGCGATTTATCTACAAAGCCTATGAGACGAGGTCTTTAAGAGGCATGACGATGGCTATTACGCTATCCATTCGTAATGCTGGGAAATGTTCGCGACTAACGTTGGGGTAGTACAACGAAACCATCAAACATTTCCCAAGATTTTTTCTTTATTTCTTCAATCTCTTGTCTTTCAAATTTCACGTCTTCTCCATAGATGGTAAATGGAGCCCACTTTCTGACTGATTCAATTTTTTTGTTCTCGTGTTCGAGGAGGAAGTTCTTTGCCCTTCTTAAAGCTTCACAAACTGGTGTTTCCTGGAAGAGTTCTTCATAGAACTTTTTCATCAACTCTATTGTTGCCCAATCATTAATAGGCCATAGAGTGGCAAGAACAGAGCGAGCTCCTGCGGCAAGAAATGATCGAGCTATACCGATGACACCTTCTGAAGAAACTTTACCTTGTCCGGTATACGAACAAGATAAAACTACTAAGCGAGCTTGCACTGAAATACTTGTAATATCCTCACGTGTAAGAAGAAATGATTCTGGGTTTTCAACAGGTAAACACGGCTGGCAATGGCTTGGGGCAAGTATTATCTCACCTCTCTTTGGTTCTGCATGGCCAGCGATATGGATTATGCTAGGCTTACTAAGAAGTTCCAGAACTACTTGTTTTCTCGCCTTCCATCCCAATAAAGGAGTAGCGTGGAAAAGATTTGCAAGATATTTTACCTCTTTAGCAGCTCCAGATAGGGGAATAAACCTTTCTCCGTTAAAAGAAATTTTTTCAACAGTTGGATTACAAACAAACAATGCAAACCCAATGTTTGGGTATTGTTCTCGTTGCATACTAGCCTTCAAGGTATGCAAAGAAGGTGTAATTTGAATGCTGTATTTAGAAGAGAGAAAGCAGCCGTTTGCGTCAACCAAAGCAGAAAACGGAGCAAAAAACAAGAATTGATCAGGTACAATGATAAGCTTGTTACCTTTTAGGGAATTCTTTGCCGGATCAATCACAAGTTGAAACAATTTTTCTAAAATTTCCTTAAAATCACAGCTATAAGATTTAAAATTTTTTCGATCATCACCTATAGGTCTTGGTTTTCGACTTGAGATACCTAAGGGATCATTAACCTGATTGTAGGTATTTTCTTGAAACAAAGAATTAGGATCCACGTCAACATCTACCATTCCAAAAAGTTCTACGATCAGCCTAAGGATTGCTTCGCTTCGAGCATCAACCTTTCTAAAGACAAAATCTTCGTTTAATACCCAGATATTTAGAAACCCCTCATAGTCAAAGGCAAATGCCAATATCGAAGTATCATTTTGCTCCGTGTGCAGAATTTGTCGGATTTCTTGGATTTCTATTTCCTCCTCAGAGGCTCTGATTCTATTCCATGTCGTTACTGAGAACTCTTTCGTTTCCGCGTCCGCACGATTTTTATTTCTTTCAATGCGGAAATGCAACTCCTTAGCTTTACCAAGGTCAATGACCAACAAAGCCGACTTGTCCCGTTCCAGAGAAAGAAAACAACACATTAAAAGACGATAATTTTTAAAATACTGTGTTACGAAGGACAGTTTATGTTCATCAGGAACAAATTTTAAAAAGATTTTATCGAAGTGTCTAATTGCGTCCTCTAGATGTGACCATGCGTCTTTATATTCTCCTAAATCAAGATAGGCGTTGCCTAAATTGCTATTGTTACTCGCTATTCTTGACTGATCGCCAATGACAGTACTTATTTCTAAACCTTTTTCGAAAAATTCAATTGCTTTGTGATATTCCCCCAAATTGCTATAGACACTGCCCAAATTTCCATTGTTACATGCTATTCCTGACTGATCCCCAATACTGGTGCTTATTTCTAAACCTTTTTCAAAATATTGAATTGCTTTTTGATATTCTCCCAAACTGTGATAGGCATTGCCCAAATTACCACTGGTACTTGCTACTCCTGACTGATTTCCAATGGCGGTGCTTAATTCTAAACCTCTTTCAAAATATTGAATTGCTTTGTGATATTCTCCCAAACTGTGATAGGCAGTGCCTAAATTGCCATTGTTAGTAGCTATTCCTGACTGATCGCCAATGGCGTAGCTTAATTCTAAACCTTTCTCAAAACATTGAATTGCTTTTTGATATTCTCCCAAACTGCGATAGGCAGTGCCTAAATTACCATAGCTACTTGCTATTCCTGACTGATCGCCAATGGCGTCGCTTAATTCTAAACCTTTTTCAAAATATTGAATTGCTTTTTGATAGTCTCCCAAGCTGAGATATGCATTGCCTACATTGCCATTCTTACTTGCTATTCCTGACTGATCTCCAATGGCAGTGCTTAATTCTAAACCGATTTCACAATATTGAATTGCTTTTTGATATTCTCCCAAATTGCGATAGGCAGTGCCCAAATTGCCATTCTTACTTGCTATTCCTGACCGATCGCCAATGGCGGTGCTTATTTCTAAACCTTTTTCAAAATATTGAATTGCTTTTTGATATTCCCCTAAGCTGAGATAGGCATTGCCTAAACTGCCATTGCTACTTGCTATTCCTAACTGATCGCCAATGACAGTGCTTGTTTCTAAACTTTTTACATAATATTGAATTGCTTTCTGATATTCTGACAAATTTAGATAGGCATTGCCCAAATTGTGATTGCTATTTGCTATTGCTGACTGATCCCCAATGGCAGTGCTTATTTCTAAACCTTTTTCATAATACTCAATTGCTTTTTGATATTCTCCCAAACTGAGATAGGCATTGCCTAGATTGCCATTTTTACTTGCTATTCCTGATGAACCGCCTATGGCAGTACATATTTCTAAACCTTTTTCGTGATACTGAATTGCTTTTTGATATTCCCCCAAGCTCAGATATGCATTGCCTAAATTGCTACTGTTACTTGCTATTCCTGAGCGATGAGCAATGGAGGTGCTTATTTCTAAACCTTTTTCGTAATACTGAATTGCTTTTTGATATTCTCCCAAATTGAGATAGGCATTGCCCAAATTGCTGTTGTTACTAGCTATTCCTGACTGATCCGCAATTGCGGTGCTTATTTCTAAACCTTTTTCATAATACTGTATTGCTTTTTGATATTCTCCCAAACTGAGATAGGCATTGCCTAAAATGCCATTGTTACTTGCTATTCCTGACCGATCACCAATGGCAGAGCTTATTTCTAAACCTTTTTCGCAATAATTAATTGCTTTTTGATATTCTCCCAAACTGAGATAAACATTGCCTAAATTGACATTGAAACTTCCTATTCTTGACTGATCGCCAATGGCGGTGCTTATTTCTAAACCTTTTTCATAACATTGAATTGCTTTTTGATATTCTCCCAAGCTGTGATAGGCATTGCCCAAATTGCCATTATTACTTGCTAATCCAGACTGATCGTCAATGGTAGTTTTTATTTCTAAACCTTTTTGATAATACTGAATTGCTTTTTGATATTCTCCCATATTACGATAGGCATTGCCTAAGTTGCTATTGTTACTTGCTATTCCTGACTGATCCCCAGTGGCACTGCTTATTTCTAGGCCTTTTCCGAAACAGTCAATGGCTTCTTCATATTGTTTAGTGTGGTAATAAGCGTTACCTAAAAGGGAATTGCTATTTGCAATTGCTGACTTGTCATCAATATTAGTGCTTATTTCTAGACTCTTTTTACCATATTTTATTGCGGTATGATATTGTGCTAATTTAGAGTGGGTATTGCCTAATTTGAGATTGCTTCTTATTCTTCCTGACGAATCGTTAATTTCACTGTAAATTTCTAAACTTTTCTCATAGTACTTAATAGCTCTTTCATACTCCCCTGAGCAGAGATAAATGTCGCCGAGAAGGTCACTGTTTTCTGCTATACCTAATTGATCATCTTTTGCAGTGCTACTCTCCAACCGTTTTTTGTAATGTAAAATTGAAATGCTTCTGGAAGCCATCGAATTACCTTTTTATCTTTTTCTTGAGATCTAAAAAAACAGAGAACACTTGTTGAGTTGATATCGTTTATGTGAAGGGATAGACTACTTAGAAATGTTCAAGTGAGAAATCATAAAATTAGATGATCGAGTGTTAATCCACTTGTTAACATTCATTAGAAAGAGGAAGATAGATTGACATATAGATGAATGGTTGGAAGAGAAGATGGATGGATCTTAATTTTTCTTGTACCTATGCTTGTTTTGTTTGGCTAGATTATGGACTTCAGAACATTTTAAATTCAGAATGTCTGATATAAAACTTTAACACAAAGTTGCTCAATGTAATGAAAATTACCTAGTGAGACACTGTTACATCAGTTTAGCGATTACAATTTCAATGAACTATGGCGACCTCATGAAGTTGTTGTTGTGGGAAAAATCATGGTCGCGAGCCCTTGTTTAACCTCCAAACTTTTTTCATAGTAATCAACAGCCGTTTCATACTTGCCTGAGCAGAGATAAGCGTCGCCCAGAAGGTCAGTGATTTTTTCTATACCAGACGGTTCACGATTAGCAGTGCTAGCTTCTAAACATTTTTTGAGATGATCTATGGTTTCTTTTTGGGATCCATTGAGATCTAAATAAAAGCAGAGAACACCCTCTCATGAATTAACTTTCAATCATAATTTTGATATCTTTTTTATTATAAGGTTGTGTTTGTATTATACTCAGTCTGATTTAAACAGATGGCTAAATTGATTGAAACTTGGGAGGACGGGTGAATGGTTTTTATTGCGTCCAGTTTTATACGGTTACAGAATACTCTTGGCGTTTAGAAATTACCTAATTTTTTTCAGCTATAAAGCTTAGAAATAGATCTAGGAGTAGGAAAAATTAAAATCTTATAATTTGTGCAAGTTATCAAGTAAAATAATTTCCAAAATCTTTATTGCTGAGGGTATAGGCATGTCTTTGGCGAATTGTGTTATATCGCAACCCATGAACAACAAAGCCGTTGTAACTTTGCCACAAAAATAATGGCCTAAAAAGTTAACGCGAACACATTTTAGTGACTGAGACATATGCCTGCAATGTGTTGAATTTAAAGAACAATAGGTTCAAATGCATCTTTATTATTGCCTTTTTAGTGCGTGTTTAGTGCTTGAAAACTGAACTAATGTTAACTACTTCCGTTGAAGCATGATAAAATTCGAACACATTTTTGTAGAACAATCCTCAAAACGAGTAAAAATGATTGTTTTTATAAGTTTTCACTGAAACGGGCGTTTAGGAAATATCATGGCGGGAAGGCACCAGAAACATAAACTTGTAAGAATAATCGGGAAATTTGTTTTTCCTTCATACACTATATAAAACTATTTTATTCGTCATTTATCTGGCTATATTCAAAGAAAGGTTGATAGAAGTTGGGTGCAAATATGCCGAGCATTGGCAGATATTCTGCAACGTATGCCTACATAGTATTCTGTGACCTTAAAGGCACACTGTCCCAAATAATGAGGCTGATAATATTTGGTCGTATAATACAATAAATAAATATCACACAATAAAAGAAGAGAAAAAATAGAACAGTACAGAGTTTGCATATTATTGTTATACTTAACATTAAAACAGCGTTTAGTGTCTAAAGCATTTTGTGTCTATGGCATTTTTCAGTATTGCATTGGACATAGACGTGCAATTACATTGATGTAAAGAAATATTCTCTCGTGAAGAAAATAATGATGTTTTTATGAATCATATATAGCGACAAATTTTAGTTAATTAACGTTACATTAACGGATTTTCTGAAAACACGGAAACGTACTGGCAGCAGTTGTCAAATAGGAATTGTTTTTCCATAAAAAAATTGAATGAAAATAAATTATCTTAATTGCTTTGAAATTTCTGGTAGACTTAAAATTGTCTTTACTTAACATGATTACTGAGCATCAACAAGTTTTAGAGGAAAATAAAAAATATAATGATTAAAAACAGGAAATTCGGATTTTTATTTGGTAGCTAGTTCCTGGACTTTACCACAGTCAGTGAATACTATATAGTGCCTGTCTTTCTGGTGTTCTCAGATCGCTTGTAGTATAAAAAAATGGGAATGCAATAGAGCCACTCATCATTGCAACGTGGCGCTTTATTATTGTGCAGTTTAATCTGCAACCAGCTAGCAATTTACTCGCTGGGATAATGGTACAATGGTAGCATTATTCCTGCGACATGTTCGGACGAGCACTTGAATGTTCTCGACTTGAGTATATAGGGGTACTCTTAATTGAATGTGCTTCCAATTAGCTGATCCATTTCATTATTTTTCTGTATATCGTCAATGGTAACAGCAAAATTGTTTCTAAAGTATGTATTATATTATTTAACTGCCTGACGAAAAGTGTGCATTAATTAAACGTGAACACAAGAGACATTTACATAAACATTATTTCTACGAAATGTACGGACTTGCACTTCAAAGTTCCCGACTTGATTAGCTCATCCATTTCATTATTTTTCTCTATGTTGTCAATGGTTACAGCAAAATTGTTGGTAAAACATGTATTAACTTGTTTAACTGCCTGTATAGTATGCATTAATTAAACGTGAAGACAAGAGACATTTACTCAAGTAGAACATTTGGACATTCACAAGTTATGAAGTGACGATGTTTTGCCTAATTATACTAAAGAATTATACTAAAGATATATATTTATACAAATCAAGTAAATACGACGTCGCAAGGTTTCCACTGGTCCCACGTTTCCCTCACCAATGTCGACAGTGGGAAAGCTCGCTTCATTTAAAAACGAGCGAGTTCCTTAAATGAATCCTACTTGTGACATGAAAGTTAAACAACCGTTCCATTTCACTGAATATGACGTCCAATGACAAAGTGAGTCCGCTGAACAGTTTTAGAATGAATCTTACCTTTAAAATTGTAATCTCTTTGTATAAAGCTTCGCAAATTGTTACAAGTTTCAGCTGATGAACAATATGTACAGTAGAAACAAATTCACACACGTGTTCGTTTGTGTGTGCTGGTGGAGTGATCTGCTGTGTAATATTTACATCTTGTTCAATAATATGCTCACATAAACAAGTTATGATTGGTCAGAATTATAATACCATATACCAAATATAGTACTTACGAAAGTTATAGCACAGCACGATACTGCATAGTTGAAGGACGCCAAATTTGTTTTTGTTTCAAAGCAATCCAGGAGATCTTATATATGAAAATTATTAATTTTATGATTTTCGTATGTTTGTAAGTGCGTATAGTGAGCTATGCATATCCCTGGAAGAGTGGCTGTCATTCTATTCTGTAGTCAACTGTAGAGTCTCCCCCCCCCCTAAAATATTGTATTTTTATCTCTCATGCCCACACCCTTTTTGGGCATAAAGACTATAAAACTGAGTCGCCCTTGGAGGAATAAGTCCCGGATTTGCGGTTGCATTGTTATTAGTCATTATCATAATATAATCTGCATGAGAGATGCTGGAATTCTAACATTGACTTTAAAACTAGTACAAAACATACTTAAACTTAACTGCATATCAATTTGAATATTTCATCAACTTAACCTTATTTCAGCAACTTAACTTTTCAAAGTTCAGTGCAAAATGGTTCATAACAGCTGGGCAAACATCTTAAGGCCTTATAATGATATTGTAGAGTTCACTTGTTGTTAAAATACAAGTTTCACTTGTACTAAATTTCTGTCTGTAGACGTCTATGGAATATATCTCTCACACAATAAGAAATAGAAGATGTGGCATTCGTATTTATTCTAATTTAATTGAAATTCCAATGTAATTATATCATGTTATTCAGAAAATTATATTTGCGATCAGGAAGAAGCAGCAATCTTTCCTCAACGTATTACAACCACATATTCCAAGCATATCCATATATACAAAAACATATATACATATATATAAATGAAAGTTCTCTGGATTGAAATATATTTTTATTATTAGAAATATATTTCAATATAATATACGACGTGGTATAAGGTTTTCCATTGGTCCCATGTTTCGGCCACCAATGTGAACAGTTGGAAAGCTAGGTAGAATATTTACAGTAAATATATGATAAGACTCATCATAATCGGAAAGATAAAGCGGGTGCGCTTGTGCTAGTCGGAGGTGCTTTCGCTGACACAGTCACTATCACACGAACAGCTTGTTTCTTTAACTGTTCAGAAAGAAGCAATCTTTCTGTGTCATCTGCCTCGTAATTGTCTATAGTTCAGCTATCTGAAGTTCTTCATCTGAAGCTTTTCGCGATACTAAAAACCTAGTTATGCATGCATGCTTGTATGTACGTATGGAAATAAAAAATGAAAATACAGCCACATTAATACCTACACTATTAATTAATACGTCCAAAAGAAATTCGAATGTAATTAATTATATCATGATTTGCGGTTGCATTCTTATTGATCATTATAATAATCATAATAATACAATCCCACGACTAGAAAGTCTTTTGCGCAAGCAATTATTAGAGAGGCTATTAATATTCTAATATTAACGTGCAAAACTATTATAAGACATACCTTAACTAAACTGTATACAAATTTGAATACGAATACAAATTTTTTAGTTAACTTTAAACGTGTTTCCTAAAATTAGATTAAAACTGCTCGATATTTTCGATAGAAAAACTCAAGGTCAATGTTGGCAACACCCAAACCTTGCTGACTAGACTATTTAATATAAACATTACAATATCCTTTCGTTTGCTATTTTTCACTAAAATCACTTTAAACTTTCTCCTTATTTCATAAATTTAACTTTTTAAAGTTCTCCGTGGACAGAACAAATGCTCAGTGCAAAATGGTTCATAATCAGTGGGCAAACATCTTAAGACCTTATAATGAAAGTGTAGAGTTCACTTGTTGTTCAAGTACCAATCTCAGGTCTACTAAACACTGCCCTTATAAGATGCCTATGACACATATCTCGCATACAATCATAATAAGAGATAGAAGAAGATGTAGCTTTCGTATCAATTCTAATTTAATTGAAACAGCAAGCTTTCCTCAACGTATTACAACCAAATATTACAAGCATACCGATACATACATACACACATATATGAGATCATTTTATCCAAACAATATTACCAAGTGAACATCTATTACCAAGTATAAGTTTTTCCATTGATCCCATTTTTAGCTATCTGAAGTTCTTCATCTGAAGCTTTTCGTCATGCTAAAAACCTAGTTACGCATGCATCCTTATACGTAGGAATGAACATACAGGTATATTAATACCTACACTATTCATACGTTCAAAAGAAACTATAATGTAATTAATGATATAATGATTTCGATAAAATCATACTTGCGAGCAGAAAGAAGCAGCAAATGTCACTAGTGAGAAAGCTGGCTTGAATTTAAAATAAACGAGTGCCTAAATACATCCTACTTGAGACCTGAACATCAAAGTTATATAACCGCTCCATTTCAATGCATACGACGTCTACTCACATAATGAGTCCGCTGAACAGTTTCAGAAAAAAATCTTACCTTTAAAATTCTAATCTCTTTCTATAAAGCTTCACAAATCTTTACAAAAGTTTCACTTGATCAACAAGTGCACAGTCGAAACAACTTCACATACTTGTTTCTTTGTGTGTGCTGGTGAAGTGATCTGCTGTGTAATATTTGCATTTTTATACAATAATATACTTACAAAAACTGACAAACAAGTTATGATTTGTCAGAATTATAATAGTATATACCAAATATGGTACTTATATTGCATCTAACATAGCACCATAGTGTGTAGTTCCGGGGGCCAAAATGTTATTGTTTTAAAGCAATCCGGGAGATATCGTGCATGGATAATAATTGATTATAAGTTCCTTGTATGTTTGAATAGTGATTATAAATCTGAGTATAATTCTGTGCAATGCTTTCGATTCTGAAGCTTGTATCTTCATGGCCGGATATTACCATTGTTGAAGATCCCAGCTTAATTGGGATAGTAAATTTGCGCAGAGTTTCAACAAAATTATACGCATATTGAATATGACTTTCGCTGGTTTTTGAGCGTATATGATATCCTGAACTGTACATAATCCCTGGAGCAGTAACCGCTATCTGTTGTTCAGTCAACTAGAGTGCCCCCTAAAACCTCCCATTCCGAAATCCCTTTAGGTTCAACTACATAGACAGCATCAAACTATTTGTTTTCATCATTCATTTATGTAATATAGCTGGTCATGGAAAGAAAATATTTAATTTTAATTTAGATTGAATAAAATCACAAAATGTACGATATGACGTGATGTCTCGGAATGTCTTGTTCACTTTCTGATTCAGGTGAGTCAATTAAAAGGAAAATACTAATGGTACCACTGTCGTGCTCGTGCCACCCAGGTATAAGTCGACCTGGGTAGGTTAGTTACCAGATATATATGAGGCCTCTCAAACTATCCAGTTGATTACATCCAACAGAGTTCACGGAAACTTACACGGGGGAGGGGGGCGATAACGGGAGGTAAGAAAGCTGGGGCATGTCTCTTCTGTCTATATGATTAAAAGAGGTTCTGAAATCGAATACAGAACACAATCTCCTACCAGTCAGCTACTGGTATGATAATACTGGTTTCATAATACTGAATTGCTTTTTGATATTCTCCCAAGCTGAGATAGGCATTGCCCAAATTGCCATTATTACTTGCTATTCCTGACTCATCCCCAATGGCGGTGCTTAATTCTAAACCTTTTTCATAATACTGAATTGCTTTTTGATATTCTCCCATATTACGATAGGCATTGCCCAAATTGCCATTCTTACTTGCTATTCCTGACTGATCCCCAATGGCGGTGCTTAATTCTAAACCTTTTTCATAATACTGAATTGCTTTTTGATATTCCCCCAAGCCGAGATAGGCATTGCCCAAATTGCCATTGTCACTTGCTATTCCTGACTGATCCCCAATGGCGGTGCTGATTCTAAACCTTTTTCATAATACTGAATTGCTTTTTGATATTCCCCCAAGCCGAGATAGGCATTGCCCAAATTGCCATTGTTACTTGCTATTCCTCACTGATCCCCAATGGCGGTGCTTAATTCTAAACCTTTTTCATAATACTGAATTGCTTTTTGATATTCCTCCAAGCCGAGATAGGCATTGCCCAAATTGCCATTGTTACTTGCTATTCCTGACTGATCCCCAATGGCGGTGCTTAATTCTAAACCTTTTTCATAATACTGAATTGCTTTTTGATATTCTCCCATATTACTATAGGCATTGCCCAAATTGCCATTGTTACTTGCTATTCCTGACTGATCCCCAATGGCGGTGTTTATTTTCAAACCTTCTTCGAGACAGTTGATTGCTTCTTTGTACTTTCCAATGCAACAATAAACGGTACCCAAGAGGCAATTGCTATCGGCTATTCCTGATGGCTCGCGAATATTAGTGCTTATTTCTAAACTTGTTTTACAATATATTGTATGGCAGGATGGTATTGGGATAATTTATAGTGAGTATTGCCTAAATCCAAATTGCTTTTTATTCTTCCTGACAAATCTCCAATTTCACTCCGAATTTCTAAACTTTTTTTATAGTACTCAATAGCCGTTTCATACTTCCCTTTGCTCGCATAAGCGTGGCCCAGAAGGTCACTGAATTTTGCTGTACTCAACGGGTCACGATTAGCAGTGCTAGCTTCTAAACATTTTTTCAGATAGCGTAGGCTTTTTTGCAATCCATTGTGATGTAAAGAAAAGTATAAAACATGTTGATTTTGTTTATTATTCATTAATTATCTTATTATCATGATTTTTTTATTATGAGGTTGTGTTTTTATTATACTCAGTCTGATTTAAAACAGATGGCTAAATCGATTGACGGATGGGGAAGGGGGGGGGGGTTAACTTGTTAGGTTGAAGCTTGGAAGGACGTGTGGGTGAATTTTTTTTGCCCTAGTTTTAAGGTTACAGAATACCTTAGGATTTTAAAAATTCCTAATGTTTTTAACCTATATAGCTTATAAATAGATCTATGAGCAGTAAAAATATCAAATCAAAATGTTTTAAATTGAGCAAGTTATCAAGTAACATAATTTCCGAAGTATTTGTTGTTTTAAGGGTTCCTCGCCTTTGCCGAATTGTGTTATATTTGCAACCTTTAGACAACAAACTTTAAAAGTTAACGCGATCACATTTCAGTAGCTGAGACATATACCTGCAATGCGTTGAAGTTTAAGAACAATTGGTTCAAACACATATTTAATATTGTCTTTTTAGTGCGTGTTTGGTGCTTGAAAACTGAGTTAATGTTAATTACCTCCGTCAAAACATATTAAAATTCGAATACATTTTTGAAAAGAATTCTCAAGAAGGGTAAAAATGATAGTTTTATAAGTTTTCAATGAAACCGGTTTTTAAGAAAGATCATGGCGCGAAGGCACCAGAAACATAAACTTGTAGGAATAATCGGGGAAATTATTTTTCCTTCATACATTTGATAGAAATTGGGTACAAATTGACCTGGCATTGGCAGATATCCTGCAACGCATGCCTAGAGAGTATTCTATGACCTTAAAGGCACACTGTCCCAAATAATCAGGATGATATATACACATACATACACATATATGCACACATATGCATACATATATATACACATACATGCATATACTGTATATATATATATATATATATATATATATATATATATATATATATATATATATATATATATATATATATATATATATATATATATATATATATATATATATAGATATATATATATATATATATATATATATATATATATATATATATATATATATATATATATATATATATATATATATATATATATATATATATACATCAGAAGCCAGCCCACAAAAATCTTCATTTATATAACTTCAAAACAAAAAAAAACAACAATGTTTTTTGATTTAAAAATAAAATTTTATTACGTTTCGGGGTCAAGCCCCTTCTTCAGAATGACATTCATTAATCCCCGTCTCTTTAAATACCTTCTACAATTTGCATATAAACATAAATTAAACCTCTTCTTTTAAATTAAGTCCATTAGGCACATAGCAATTAAGCTTTTCTATCCAAAAACTCTCCCTCTCAGTAGGGTTATTAACGTCAGTACAATCAATAACCTGCACTGACAAATCACTTAAACCTGAATGGCCCTCCCCGAAAAAATGAGCATACAAATGCTGCCCAGCAACGTTTGTCTGCCCACGACCATACCTATTTAAAGAGCTTTTATGATTATTAAAGCGCAACCGAAATGATGTTATAATACTTCCAACGTATTGTAGCCCACAGCTGTTACAACTTATTAAATATATTACACCCTCTGAGTCACAATCGAAACGATGATTAATGAAGAAAGAACGTCCCTCGACATTGCTTTTAAATTTATCACCAGCTGTAACGTTGTCACAAATTTTACATCTATTCTTTCCGCACTTAAACATCCCAACGACTGCTTCCTCTTCCCTTCGCAACTTAGCACGAACTAAATGGTCCTTAAGGTTCTTGGTACGACGAAAACACACCATTTGTATGCTCATTTTTTCGGGGAGGGCCATTCAGGTTTAAGTGATTTGTCAGTGCAGGTTATTGATTGTACTGACGTTAATAACCCTACTGAGAGGGAGAGTTTTTGAATAGAAAAGCTTAATTGCTATGTGCCTAATGGACTTAATTTAAAAGAAGAGGTTTAATTTATGTTTATATGCAAATTGTAGAAGGTATTTAAAGAGACGGGGATTAATGAATGTCATTCTGAAGAAGGGGCTTGACCCCGAAACGTAATAAAATTTTATTTTTAAATCAAAAAACATTGTTGTTTTTTTTTTGTTTTGAAATTATATATATATAATTATATACATATATATATATATATATATACATATATATATATACATATATATATATATATATATATATATATATATATATATATATATATATATATATATATATATATATATATATATATATATATATATATATGTATATATGTGTGTGCGTGTGTATGTATATATATATGTGTATATATGTGTATGTGTGTATATATATGTGTGTATGTAATGTATGTATATTCCTATGTTTTATGTAACTGTAATGATGTAATTTATTAATGCAAGACCCCACTGAAAAGCACTGCGGTGATGTGGGTATCCTGGTTAAATATAAAGATAATAATAATAATAATAATAATAGTAATAATAATAATAATAATAATAATAATAATAATAATAATAACATCGCGAAGTGGTTAGTGAGACAATTTTTAAAGTGTTCTTGTCATAAACGGATTTTCTGATTGGTGCAAGTTTCTGCTGATCTGAAAACACGGAAACGTACTTTCAGATCAGCAGACTGGCAGTAGTTGTCAAATAGGAATTATTTTTCGATCAAAAAAATCAATGAAAAGAAGTTATCTTGCTTTGAAATTTCTGGTAGAGTTACAATTTTCTTTACTAAACATGATTGCTAAGCATCAACAAGTTTCATAAAGGAAAATAAAAAACATAAGTGATTAAAAATCGGATTTTTATTTAGTAGCTTGTTCATGGTCTTTATTTACAGTCAGATCGATTATAGAGATCAGGCAGGCTTTGATGAGTTCTTTGAAATTTGACATCTTAAAGGGAAATGGCAACAAAAAATTTTATTGTCTCATTTGAAAGAGACTCTAAAACAATAAATAGAAGTCTACTGCAAAATATTTATATCTGTTTTACTTTGGGAGATATTCTCACCTAAATCAACTGTCCGCCATCTTGGATTAATTTTCTCATTAACAATGTTTTGGTGACGTCACAACAGGGATAAGCCTGTCGAAAATCTTCCTAAGTTATGAAGTTTGAAATCTTCTCAGTCCGTGCTGAAATCCGAAACACTTGCCGTACATGCGGTTATGAGAGCATATTAACCATTGTGTCGTAAGAAAAAAAATCGCGTGATCCCAGTTGTGACGTATCGTGCATACCCACAAATATCCAAGATGGCGGACAACTAAAGATTTCAAGTCCAAATATCTCACCAAATAAGACAGATATAAGAATTCTGTAATAGACTTCTATATATTGTTTTGGAATCTCTTTCAAATGAGACGATAAAAAAATTTGTTGCCATTTCCCTTTAAAGAAGCTTGAAACTTATTTTAGTAACTTGTCAAAATTTTTCGCCCTAACGTTGCGTTCTCTTCTCTAAGGGTGAATAGGGTGATTTGTATAACACTTCTCCCGTCTCAGAAAAAATAAAAGAATTATTGAATAAAAGATCGTTCTTCCATGAATGTGATGCCATGTTTGAACTGTTCCCTCTCCACACCGTATCTTGTAAACTACATTAGTTTGTTTAGAGAGTCCAACTCTGGTTTCGGTGAAGAAAAATGTTGTTGCAGTGTTTGTAATTGTTTTGATGGTACCGTTATATCGTATTCTCTTAGGTTCCTGCTTAGCTGTTCTGTTATACCTTTGATGTAGGGAAAGGTTATGTAGCTTTGTTTAATGAATGGTTCGACAATTTTGAAGAACACTCCTACAACTTGTTCAGGTGATGGGTCAGTGGGGATGGTAGTTTGATTTAACTTCTGTTATGATATTGTTGATGGTTCGTAGTGGGTAGTTGTTGGCGCGTAGTGCACTCTTAACATAGTTCGTTATCGAGTTCGTTATTCCTTCTGTCTTCGGTATTTGGTAGTGTTAGAGCTTGGTCAATCAAAGTCCTAGCTGTTTTGGCTTTGTGTTTATTTTGATGGCGGGAATTTTAGTCAAGGTTTTTGCGTAGTCAAAGTTTCCTGTAGAAATCAATGTTGATTTTTCCATTTTTCCGTGTGATGACAGTGTTAAGGAATGTTCGTGTTCAAGTGTGAATTGCACTTTGTATGGTGAGGTAATCTTCCACTAGACCTTCTAAAACTAATTATATACAGTACAAGTTACATTTACAATTACATTACACTATAAATACATTACAATACATGGTACTGCATTTGCGAATTTTTAAAACTTACGTATGTATTAAGAACTAATCAAAGCTGCACTTATGAATTCACTAATGATGTACACTTATAAATACACTAATGATGTTCTATACTAAGAGTCACTTATAAACATGTCTAGAAACAGTTCGTGTGCTATCCGCTTTGATGCAGGAAATGAACTCGAAGACCGGTGGTTACATAGTGTAAAAATGTGCTCCAGTATATTTAAGTCTACACCTAGTGATTGATAGCTTATAATTTGGCACCCACAGATCCATGTTAACAGTGCTTCTTGTCCGTCGCTGAGACACCGTCGACAATGGCTTGAACAGGTTAGCTAAATAGTCTGGAGTTATACCATTTAGCGATTTATATGTCAAGCAAACTATTCTATACATGATGTTTGTCTGACACAAGATGTTTGATTGTTCGACAGCCATATACTTTATAGGTAAGATGTTTGATTGTTCAACAGCGGTTTGGAAGGAGAAAATTTAGATTTGTCATATTAGTCTTAGTAAAAGTTTTTGAAGTTTGTATCTTGATGCGTGTGAAGATTGTCCCCAAATGGCGCAACAGAAATCAATCCTTGTATGAAAAAAGTTTTACAGAGCAGAATTCTTGTTTGAAGTGGTAGGTAAATCTTTATTCGGCGGAACAATGCAATAAGTTTGCTAAGATTTGAAGCCAAATCGTCGATGTGAACTTTCCATGATAGATGATTGTCAATTGTCATGCTTAATAGTTTTGTGGATTTTACATTCTCAAGGGTGCTGTTTTTTGTGTTTGACACAGAGATCAGATGCGTCCATCTTCGCTGACTTTTGGTACGTGCAAATCACCATTGATTTAGTCTTTTTTGAATTAACCACCATCCCGTTAGATCCCATTGTTCAATGTTTTCTCTCATGGCTGAGGAGAGCGTGTGATTTAACTCATTAATATAATTACTGGAGGAGTGTAAGATGGAATCATCGGCGTAAAGATCTAGGTTCAGGTTGCTATGAAGGGGGAGGTCGTTGAGGAACAAAATAGATAGAAGAGGTTCCCTGTGGCACACCAAATAGTACAGGAGCTAATGACGAAGTATTGTTCTTAATTTGAACATATTGACATCTTCCAGTCAGATAGGAATACATCCAGGTAATAAGAGGTTCGTCGAAGCGATAACACTTGAGCTTGGATATTAGAAAGTCGATGTTAATCATGTCGAACGCTTTTCGAAAATCGATTAGTGTAACACCGTTAAGTTTTCCGTCTTCTATATTTGTCAGCCATGTGTCTACCAACTTTACGATCGCACTTTTTCACAAGAGTGATAGCATCGGAATCCAGATTGTCCTCGCTACAGTAAGTTGTAAGATCTTAGATGGGAGGTTATGTTGTTGTGATAGGGTCGTTCCAACAGTTTGCTAACGATGCAAAGAATGCAGATAGGACGGTAATTATTTTTGCCTGTGCGGGTTCCTGATTTGTGAATGGGGGTAACTCTCGCGGTTCTCCATCGCGTTGGAAAATAACCACAAGCAATGCTTTGGTTAAAGATCACAGTTAAAGGCTTTGCGATGACTGAGTCCGATATTTTGAGCATGTTTGAGGACAGACCATCTAAGCCAGTAAGTAGCTTTATGGGGATCTAGATCATTTAATGATTTAAAAACTTCCACTCATGTTAAAGGTGGTATGGTAAGAAGGTTGTCATCTGGAATTTTACTGTTGACAAAGTTCTGCAGTGTTTCAAGATCAGGGGTTTGATTGGTTGTTGGTAGGTACTGATGTACTAGTGTAGAAAAATGTTTCTCAAATATATGTTGTGTATCAGTTAGTGTAGTGTCACCGTCTTTTATGGCTGTTGGTGCGGATTTCGAAACACCTGTAAGAGATCGTGAATATGTTTCCAAAGTTTTGTGAAATCGCCTTTACTATTTATGATGCAAGAGAAGTAGAGAAGATATCGCCAACAAGTCATTTCCTGGTCTTAGTGGTGTGGTGGGACAGGATTTGTTTCGATGGCCATTTCAAAGCCATTACCAAAACAATGCATTAAGCTCACAAAGAAACGCTGCCTCCGCTAATTACTTTGCTTTTGTTCAGATTTGAAATAAAAATTCCTTAACTATGATGTAAGATTAGCTAAGTTGATGTATAAGCTCCATACTTTCGTTAGTCATGAACCTGTAGAAGTACACAGTCTAGTGCCCATTTTTAGTGGTGCCACTAGTGCCAATATTTCCGGCCAGAGAACGACTCCTTTTACAAGGTGTCCCAAAAAGATGCCCTCCGGTAAACTTTAGAGGATACTTATTCAGGAAAGAGTTCAGGTTGTAAATTGATGCTATCTAAAGAAAGTGTAACATCAAATCTTTCTTAGTGCAAATTTTCGGATCAAAATGTCGAAATTTGTTATTTTTCCAGCAATCGAAATGAGGAGAATCAAAATTGTGACTTGTCTTAGTTTTGCACGACTTAATAACATTTTACTTTTTCTGTTTCCTAACACAATTAATCGACAGGATTTAAAATGACAACAGAACTGGAAAAATGTTTGACTGTCCTAACATCACTGATCTTCTTCCCTTATCATGTCCTCTTAGAAGTTCTGAGCATTTTAATTTACTGCTCTGTTTCTCATATCTCACATGGCCTACCTCATCGTCTTTGTTCGTCACAGAGATACAAACTCACAAGTGATTAGCTGATGTTTAGCTCGTCAACGTTAGCTAGCCGATGGTGTTTTAAACTTGGTTTTTAATCTATCCCAACAAAAAATATTTGATAGAGTAAGGTCTGGGGATTGCGGTGGGCGTTCATGACGTAAGTGTGTTACGTGAAACAATTTTGCGGTACAATTTTAGTGGACAACCTGTATTCTGACCGCGCTTCATCCATACTTACACTTCTCCCGTCGTAACATGCTTTCCTAAAAGTATGTGATAAAGCTTAAGCCTTAAACACCGTTGGAAGCATTGCTGCGAAAACCGTCTTGAATATTTGTTTCCTGTTTCAATGTTATGTCATGTTTACCAGCGTGGGTAAACAGTTTTTTCGAGAAACATTAGCTCGCATGAATCTCAAAATGTTGCTGGTAGATGCCTGATCTTGGAAACAGTCTTCCTCGTGCTGGAAATATGTGGAGAAACTTGGAAACATGGCTATGATCATACTAGGTAAACATATGCCCTTTGCATGTTTGTGAGCGGATTTTTGTGTCATGGTTTCTCTTTCCAAGCATGGATAGTTTAAGAAATGGATAGGACACTAGGTGGCGTCAGTGTTGAAACCTACTTGCGATTCGTGATGTCACGAGTATTGCGAATATGCTAACGGTTTTCGCTATTGTCTTTATTTTGCCATATTTTTCGCATTCAAACAGTAATTTTGAAGCCTAAACTGGTCTTGTTAATTTGCAAACATGCCTATGCCACGACAAAGTATTTGAGGTAAATGTTTTTCGTCTTTGTTTTGGAATGTTTATTTTTTGCAGCTACGAAAATGGCATCCCAAGACTATCGATGATTAAACTAAAATTTGGGATGCATTTTTAACTGTTTAATTCTTGAAATATTTTCTAAAATTTACTGACAATACTTGGATACTTCATCGTAGATTGGTTTAGCCATATTTATTTGTTTTTAGACTAAAATGCTTAGCTGTATTATTGCTAAACGTGCAAGTTTTGAGGAGTTGGTGATGTCATAATTTGCAGCTAGGTTGAAACGCCGTCAGCACGCTTAAAGCATGACAAATGACGACGAGTTTCCTATCTATTTCTGTTCCAAGTTAGCTAGGCTGTTCTGAGACTTTTAGCTTCGATATAGAATAAAAATTTTAATCACTTGTCTGAGCTCCAAGCAATTGGCATGTGTTCATGTTAACTGCCGCATGTATCATGTATTTAGTAGGAGTAATTTATATATTGTGTGTAAAAAGGTAGAGTGCCCCGCAGGGGACTTCGAGTCCCGTTTGCACTCGTGCCGTTTGGGTTTAATTCTCCAATAAAGTTTACATCGGTTTTCTTGATGTTTAATTTATTCTTCTCGTTGAACCAGTTGTTCTTGAAAGCTTTATCAGCAAGTAGTTGGACAGTTTCATCGACTGGTACATTCGTGAACAGGGAGGAGACATCATACGATACTAGTATCTCGTCAGCGGTCATGTTGGTTTGGCGGGTCTTTTTTGCAAACTTAAGTGGGTCGGAAATGGTGCTTTTGTTGACAGATAAAGGTGCAATGTCCAACCACTGTGCAAGTTTGTAGTTAAATTAAAGTTTACAATAATAATAATACTTGTACGAAATGTTTCTCTGTTTCATGGAAGAAAATCCGCAACACAGCTTCCTGAGGTGAAAATAGGTGGCGGCGTTATAGAAAAATGCGGATGCGGACGGAAAAGATGGACAGCGGATGGACGGAAGTTATATCTGCGGGTGATCGAAAAAAAAACACTTTTGAGTCTTTATATTTTGGCGTTTTCTATACATAGCCAGGAGCTGGTTGTACGAAAGATTTTATAGCGCTTTTCAACTGATCTGGTTGCGCGTGAAATGCTTACAACGACTTACCGAAAAGAAATTCGATTTTCCTGTATTTAACCACAAATTTTTTTTATTTTCCTCCATGAAACATGTTGAAAGTTAGTAATCATGTTTAGTAAAGAATTACATTAATTTTGGAAACAAAGCAAACTATATTTCATAAGGAATTTTGTAGTTTGGGTCAAAAAAGGATTTCTACTTGACAATTACTAGTGTCAGTAATATTCTGAGTGTGTTTTCAGATGACCTGGAGTATGAAAAGGTGGACAGTAAGGCCACTCAGCATTGCAACATGGCAGCTAGATCACACTCGTTACAGTCACGGGCTTGGGAACCAATTCAGTTCTACAACAGTAATGTTACGTCGCGTGGAGATAGCAGGTTGTGCACACTATATGGCTTGCTGTGCAAAATTATACGAGAACAAGACGCTCTATGGACCGTTATTCGCTGAGGCTTTTACTGAAATAGTTTTGATTTGCGATATTTTAAAAAAAATACTAATTATCGAGGGACGTACCACTCGAAACAATCTCGTGCACTTTCGCAGAAATCCAAAACAAAAATTTTGTTGAAAAATAAAAAAGAATGTTATAACTATCCCAAAAATCTGCGAACAATTCAAAACAATTTCCAAAAACTGTTTAAAAATCCCTTAGAAATCACAAATTGTAAACATATTAGCTTTTTTTAATCAGGTTTTTGGCTATGGAAAGAAGCACGCAGTCGCAAAGGCCACTGGCAAAGAGCTCGAACTTCTATTCAGGGTAACGTCTTCATTTGCTCACCAACGTTTCATGAGCAGCAGCTACCTGAGTCTGAAGAAGCTGGAAACAAGTCATGAAGCTTACGTTGAGTGCTTCAAGGAACACAACAATGAAGAAGAGCTCCTGTCTGCACAAATTCTGTCGCAGCGACTTTATCTTTGATCTGTGCGGTGTGCTTGATGCAACTTCAATGGAGTCCCGGATGGAAATTTCCTGCTTACGTGATTCCCGTGGTGAAGCAGATGTGAAGATTCTCAGTGGAGGTTTTAAAAAAATTCTTTCAAACAAGTGAGCCCTCGTCTTCATAAACACAAAAAGAATATAGAAGCCTTAAAGTTTGGAAAGTCTACACTCGTGATAAGATGGATGCTGCAGAAAAACAAAGGAAAAAGAAACAGCGACGGGGAAGATGAAAAGGAGGAGGCGAACGACATACAGGACGATGATAAGGAGGGTGGCAACAAGGAGTGCAAAGACAAGAATAATAAGCCGGAAATGTTTACATGGGTCGCCCGGGAAGTGAAAAACTGCGGAAAGGATCTCAAAGAGCTTGCAGATGAGATTGTTGAGCAACTTGAAACAAGGTTTGCTAATTGCTATCCTGAACACAATCATCTGCTTCATCAGCGTCTGGATTTTGGAATAATTTTTTACTCACTTTGTGGCGAAGCCGAGACCACTGTTCCCATAAACAAAGTTACTCTCGCGAAAGTCGGAGTTTACTGAATGCACACGTTTTGTATCACGCCTTCCACATGTTTCCACTCTGAATCTGGCACTATGCGAAGAGCTTACTGGCTCAATATTCCTCCAGTTCAAAGAACATTGTTGGACATTGTCTGAGGTAAGTGCTTCACTGATCTTTTCCCAAAGTTTTTCAATGCGCTTGAAGAGAAACAGCAGAACTTAGAAGAAAAAAAAACTGTCCAGTGATGTGTATGCAAAATCGTTTGAAAGGGATTATTGACAGCGGATTTTCTTTGACAGAAATTTTCCAATTGAAATTAAGTGATGGAAGTGCATTTCGCGTTGTTCTTCAGGAACAATTCTTAATTGAGGCTCTCTACACTGATTCACAGTTTTACAGCGAAGTTGGTCAACAATTCTGTATCGTTTTTGATATCATTTATTCAAAAACTGGCACAGAAGCAGTGGCAGAATCGTTTTATGGCGTCGTAGAGAAACAAGAGATGAACGGAGGGCAAAGTATCTCAGTCCTTGGTAATCGAGCGAAAATCGACTGGTGTTTTCCACCAATAGTCAGATGCGAAAGAGCGTTAGACGAAATGGCGAAGTTGTACGTATTTGAATGGTGGCAATTTTGTTGGTCAGAAGAAGCATCATGTACCAGTTTATAAAGACAAGAAATCTGTGAGAAATTCTAAAGACGTTTCTAAAGTAATAAGCCCCATTACATCAGGAAATAAAAGCTGGGATTTTCTCCTCTAAACATAGGAGCACATGTGTTAATAACTGTACATGATGATGATGATGATGATGATGATCTGTTTTCTCGTACTATAGGACAAAGCCACAAGAACTTATTACTATGTAATATTTTATTTAATTCTGACATGAAATATTTTGACAAATCTTAGACTAGTTAATTTATACGTGTAGCGCTTAGTTTTGTAATTTTTACTTAAGTCAGTCTGCAATAACAATTTAACAGTCTTTGTGATCCTAGAGAAAGGTCAAGGGCAAAGCGTTTCCTGCCCATAAAAGAAACATTACAGTCTTGGGCTACAGTCACTGTATGAACACAGTAGATATAACATAACTGTTTTTACTGACCCAATTTGGGAAATTGCAACCTCAAAGTAAATGGTAAAACCAGTTTGATGCAGTACTTTTTACTATAGCTAACACCCTGATTATATTTGTTGCAAACTTGTCTTAAGTTTATGTAATTCAAAATTGTCTCTTGCTAAAGAGAAAAATAAAAGTGACAACAAATCATCCTGGTTAACCATGCTAGTTAGGCTAGCATGTCTCATGTAAACATTCCCTCCCCTCCCTTAATTTTCACATTTAAGGCGTAATGACATCTGTCTACCGAACATATACTATCCTATCCTAACGTATACTATCTATCTACCAAACACATTTACAACATGACAGAATACATAAATTGTTATTTTGTAGATTTTAAACCAAAAGTGAAAAGAATAATTGGCGAGCGAGAATAAGGATTAGGGAATTCCCCGCTTAGGGAATTACCCTTTTCTTGCTCAACAAGCTAGCAAAGTTATTTGATATCAATTCTCACATTTCTTTGAGACATAATGAAATAAAAATGGTCTACCCAGCACATTTTCAACATAGAGCAGTGTATAAATTGCTATTTTGTGTATTTTATACTAAAAAGTAAAAAAAAATGCGCGTGCTAAAAAATGGAATTCCCCTCCAGATAAGGGGGTTTACCCGAACATGTTCATGAAACACATTGCGCTAAAACGTTGTTATAGCCATGAAATAGTGGATATCTAACATTTCTAGGACGAAACCGTAGTTACTCGATGTAAAATAACAGAAAATGGGGTTATCTTATTATTCATTGCTAATTTTTACGACGCCCAAGACGCCATTTTCCAGTGTAGCGGGCGGGTACTGCATTGATGCATGCTTAAGCTGTACTGGATTGATATGATCAAATATGGAATTGCACGCTCTTTGCTAACATATTCTATGAACATTTAATTCATGTTATGAAAATCAAGAATAACACATTCCATTAAATTGTTTTTAATTAAGATTCTGAATGGAACAGTATTTGTTCGACCTAGACATGCGTTACTGATCAAGCAAAAATTGTGTACATTTATTTTTTTTAATCATATTCTTACCTCAAAACACTCGTATCGCTTTTCTCATCAACGCATACGATGCCATGATACGATGCTATAACACTTCGGTTCCTCATTCAGTTTCTTTGATGGTTTGATACAACCTCGTACCCAGGCCTGCTATATCTGTGGGCCCTGGCCACATCCATACGAGAAACGAATCTGATTGGTGTTGTGTGTAGCGGAAGTACATGCAACCGGAAGTGAACCCTTGAAAGAGGTTCCAGGAAGGGGGACATACGACCAGAAGAAGTTCTTTCGCTGGTAATAATTCCGTGTTCTCATATAAATCTTAATCCAAGCCCTAACCCAAACCCTAATCCTTACCAGCGTTTTATTTGTCATGTTTTAACTAACTAATTAGATTTAGGGCTTGGATTAAAATTTAATTTCGCGTACTGAGAACACGGAATTATTACCCTATAAGTAAGTGTTACTCATAAGTAGTGTTTCAGTTCAAAACGTTGATGCAAAATCTGCACAATGGGCTTTTGCAATTTTAATCTGTTTTATGCACCCTGTATGGAAAATTTCCCAATAAATGAACACGCCTCTCCCATAGGAGTGTTAATGTCCCTTTCACATGGAAATTTATCCTTATAACGTTCTCTAACAATGAAAATTTTGCATTTTTCCCATGTTATTGTGCTTGTTGGTATGATAGCCGTACAGTTCACTTCCAGTCAGGTCAGGTGTCTGTATAACAGAACAAAACTTGTGACTGCAAGCATGCTGTCTCCTGCCATCAAAAAAGAGTTAGCAATCGCATCACATGCCCACGTATGGATGTGAACATGGCAATTTCATTCGCCTTCATGCCAACTTCACATCATGTTTGCTAAACCTGTTTTTAAAATGTCAATCAACCACTGATCTGGACAATACTGGAGCATACATTCAATAACTTTGTCAATTCTATTTTAATGTCGCTGCCATTTTGTTGCACCGGTGGCAGATCCAGACAGGAGTGACATAAATAAGATATAAAATTAAAAATCAAAGGGCCTAAATGATGGTCAGGACTGACTAGGGTAATATGGGTACTACGAATTGGGAGATTGAAAGGGAGATTTTTAAGAAGAAAGAAACAAAGCTAACAAGATCCTGGGATACGTACGACGATCGACACTCGACATAAAAATCGTCACATCTGTCGCAAACTTTACTTGTCCCTGGTTAGCGCGCAGTTGTGTTATGGCTCCCAAATCTGGGCACCACAAACAATCACCACAATTCAACAGACAGAACGACTTCAACGACGGGCAACTACGTTTATACTAAATCTACCTTTTCGCTGTAACACCATCTACAAGGACAACCTATCTACAACTCAGCCTAATCCCGCTAGGTTATTGGCATGAATATTTAGATATGAGATTCTTCTATAAACTAATCCACGGAATCATCTCCATTGACAGTACTTTACTACCATCACCAGTCAACAACAGGAGAGCAACCAGATCATCTAATCCAACTCATTTATCCTTCCTAACAACACTATGCAAGACTGCCGCCTATCAAAAGTCGTTTCTGAACAGATCAACAAGATAATTATGGAACTCGCTACCAAAAGATCTAACCGCCAATAACGTCAGCCTAAATGGGTTTAAATGCGGACTTGCTAGATACTATAGATCAGCTTTGAGTAATGTGTGTGATGTGAACGATCTACGAGCATGGAAGTCTACATGTTTGTCCTGTAACATGTCTTGTAACCTGTTATGCAAAATTACGTGTTGTTATTAGTTTGTAGCTTTTAGACCCCGTTTACACGGTACCGCATGGTCACGACATCAAATTGGATAGTTTCAAGACGAGTGTGGCTTTCAAAGATATAATAATATGAGAGAATTGAATTTAATAGCAACTAGTCATAGAGAAAGTGGTAAGAGTAAATATGATCGCAAACTGCCCGAACTCGATGTCGTGAGCATGTTGATCCGGTACCGTGTAAACGGGGTCTGAGTATATCTATTTGTAAAAGGGCCGCTGTAACTGGCGAAAGCTGTTGCGTGCACCTTGCCATGTATTTTCTGTTATTGATTGCATTTGTGGTGCCTAGTACAGTATGTTCAGATGGCAAAGAAATTATGTAATAATGATATAATAAACGTTGGGTAACACGTTCGGGTCGGGTGTATTCTATCATAATCTGCCGTGATTTGTGTCTGAACTGCCTGAAAAAGATATCAAACGTTGTGGTCCAGTCAGTGCTGGCGCCAGAAATTTTCCGACGGAGGGGCTATGTTCCTGACGGGGGGGGGCTATATTTTTTTTCATGGTTAGGCACGGTAGGCCAAATTTTTGTCAGTTTTCCCCGACAAATGTATAAATTTTCCCCGACGGGGGGGGGGGCTAGCACTCCCCTACTAGCGGGCTGTAGCGCAGCCCCCCTTTGGCGCCACCACTGGGTCCAGTGTAGGTATTATTCTACAATACGCTGTCGTGATTTGTGTCTGAACTTGTTGAAAAAAAGATATATCAAAACGTGATGGTCCAGTGTAGGTAGTATTCTACAATAAGCTGTCGTGGTTTGTCATACAGTCCCAGTATAAGGGACGTGAAGAGACTATTCTGTCTGAGGGGGGAGGAGTTGTTCCTCTACAGATTTTTTTAAATCAGGTACAATTATAGAATACCTGGCCACATAGGGTCGGGATTAGAATACGTGTTACGGCTTGGATCAGAGTCGTTCTATGAGGTCGTCTTAAGTTACCGAACAGACTAATTATGTCGATCAATTTCCGTACCATTTCCAAATCAATTTATTGCCAAGTGATGTTTTTTGGGATATCTCCTCCCCACGCTCTGTACACCAAAACATATCCCACCCTGAAAATTCTATCACTTATTCATCCAGCTTATATTATGAGCGCAAATATTTACATGGTAATACAGGGTAAGTACTGTCACAGGAGGATATTTATAGGGTGGCTTAGGGATTTTAAGTGGTTTCAATATGGCGGCAAAATTTTAAGTTTTCAAACATTTCGAGTAAAATTCGACAAAAACTCAGAAGCTTGTCATATTATGTAGTTGAAACGTCATTCTTGGAGACAGGAAAGGAAACGTACGTTTAACACGAGGGCGCAATTGTCTTAAATGTGTCATCATACTGCACAAAGGTTGGTTTTATCGCTCTTTATTAATAAATAGAACATGCTTTAGTTTTAGCGGTCGTTCTTTATTGAGTCGAGTCATATAGATTCAATTATTTGAACACTAGAGGGTTTTGGTTTTGCTACAAAGCACGTCATTCATTTCGTCCTTGCTAAGAAAAATAGAAATGTATATCCTCGCTTAGATTATCCTCCAAAGCCAACGCTTTATAGTTTCTGCTAAGCGGAGTGCAAAATATCGCATTTTCAATGTTCTCCAGGCGGCGAAGACATCTTGAAAGGATGAACTGTTACTTGAATTGTTGCAAACATGGCGTCACTATAAACTATGAAAAGGGATATTTCACGTCACGAACGGCTGACTGTATTAGTGCGGAGATATTATAGTTGTAAAACCAACCTTTATAAAATATAAATATAAAATAACACTAAAGGCAGCCGAGCCTGCAGAGGAACCATCGAGGGTAAACTTGGGGAACGCATCTGTTAGGGGGGGGGGATTGATTCATTGTTCACTCATTCAAGACGCCCCAGGCCAAAATATATGCGGTCTTTTTAAGCGAGTTTCTTAATCTTTTAGTTTGTAAAAATATTTTCAAGTCATTTAGGTTTGCCAAAAGATGTGGTATATGCTATCAGTATGTTTCCTGACAGTATTTAGCGATAGCGAGTGTGTGTGATCAGTAGCTTCGCCAGTTGAACGATTTAGTCCCGCCATGCAAATGTTTGTATTTTGATTAACTGTGAAAACACTCAATTTCTAAAGAAATGAATAATAATAATTTGAAATTTGCATACGGAACTAGATCGTCTGCAGTCTGACTACACCACTATTGTAGTCACTATAGTGGTTATAATTTTTGAGTCTTCCTGCGCAATGAACAAGTGAACGCCCCTTATCAATTTGTTTCCATTTGAATCCATGCGTATTTCAAGCTCAGATTTAGTCTAACGAATTATTATAAAGTGAAGAAACACCGCACAAGAGAAAGATTTAAGGAAAACTAAAGGAACTAGTCGTCTTTAGATTTTACAATATATTTTAACAAATTCCAAATCATATACATTGTTGTCTTAAACAATATTAATACATGCAAAGTTTTATGAATGATATACACCATTATGAGTTTTTGTCCACAAATTACTTTTCTCCGCAATTAACGCTATAACGTTGATATATCCAGCTACTGATACTGAACTTCAAAGTGTCTCGTAAATAAACAAACTAATTAATTAGTACAACTAGAACTGTATTTCGTCTTTCAATGATGATAAATTCTTTGAAAGGCGTCAGAATGTCAAAGGCATGTAAGCTGAATTTATAAGAATGAACGCAACAGGACGTCATTTTTCAAACGATGTTTTCTTACAAGCATTTATGAGATACATGCAAAAATTATTTCAATAGTGATAAGAAACGACACTTTAAAATTCTTATTTTTATGCCCCGAAACCTGCATAAGCTTTTACACCTCTGTCTCTTTCCAAAACCTCCGACACAAATTAACAATTAGATTACGAAACCCGAATTAACTATCTCTACATAGAAATTGGAAGTAATCCGTAATTGTTCTAGTAGAATCACAGATCAAACGAAATATTCTTCAATGTAAAATTAAGTTTAAAGCCACTTCATGGCAGGAAAAGTGATTGTTTTGCAGTACTCGCTATCTATCGAGGAATAGATAACGAGTAGAGGCCCTAGGTAGATGTTGGTTTTGGCTGTCGTTGTTTTTATAGTTTGTCTGAGTTAGGGTTCATTTACTTAATCAGTTTAGTTGCTACAAATTTTGTGATCCTTACTCACAAGTGATCTGATCCATGCGATTTTGTAAGACCAAGGAGTAAAACTAGAAAAATTTATATATTGTCCTGTGTTAGTGTTTTTCCGAAAAATTGTTGTACCATCAGAAGTTTGACATCCAGAAAATGAACGTCGTTTTTGTTGATGAATTTTTCATGTGTCAATCGGATATCTGGGTGATAGCTATTCAACTTGTCCAGTATCAAATCAATGATCTCATCAGATCGATCCCATCATATATTGGATCTTATTATAACTAGGTCATCAAGACACACGGCCTACTTTATTCCTATCAGACCATTGCCTTGTGGAGTGTAATTTAGGTATCTTGCGTCCCAGCATTTCTAACATTACCAAGAAGGAAGTTCAGTTCGGTTTAGAGGCAAATTAATTTAAACTCCTTTATATACTGCATGTATACTGTAAAATGGATCCTATTCCAACATGGTTACTCAAGTTATGTGTTAATGAATTATCGCTCATCATCACACAGATTATCAACCTATCTCTTAATCAAGGTTGTGCTTCTGTATCATGGAAAAGTGCTCTTTTGAGGCCTATTTTTGGAGAAACCAGGCTTGGAGGTACAATACGAAAACTTCAGACCAACCTTCAATTTGTTTCAAAGATTGCAGAAAAAGCAGTAGTCGGGGAACATTGGGAAGAACATGCTCCTCTCCCGGTTAATCAATCAGAATATAGAAAGTTTCACTCCACAGAAAAGGCCCTGGTTAAAGCTCAAAGTGATATTCTGATGAGCATGGATCAACGAGAGGTGACCTTGCTTGTGCTGCTTGACCTGAGGGCGGCTTTTAATACAGTGGACCACAAGATTATGTTGGAAGTATTGGAATTTGAATTTGGTCTAAGCGAAAATTAATTTCAACGATTAAATCCTTTTTATCAGACAGACAACAGTTTGTCTGTATTAACCAAGTCGAATCAAGAAGTTTTGACCTAAGTTATGGAGTGCCTCAAGGAAGCTGCCTTGACCCCTTTTTGTTCCTTTTTTATGTAGCAAAGTTATTTGAAATTGTTAACAAGCACTTGATGATTCACAGCTATATTTGTCTTTTCGTCCTGATTTGCCAGATAGTCAGGATGAAGCTGTAAAGCGCGTCCAAAATTGTATAACTGATGCCCGTGCATGGCTTGTTTCCCAGAAGTTACGTTTCAATGATTTCAAAACTGAATTTTTAACTGTTGGCACTTATCAACAATCAAGAAAAGTAGACATCGATTCTGTTCGTGTAGGAGACGTTGACACTATTCATGTTCAAAGCGTCCGCAATTCGGGGGCGTAGTTTAATGAGAACATGGTATGGACGTACACGTAGGGAAGGTGTGTGGTTAAACGTTTAGAGCTCTTTATAAAATCAGACAAATAAGAAAGTTCCTCTCAATCGAGTCGACCAAAATTTTGGTACATGCATTTGTGACGTCCTATTTAGACTGTTGGAACGCCCTCTTCGTTGGAATTCCACAGTATCAGATTCAACGTTACAGATGGTACTTAATGCTGCAGCAAGAATGACATATTTGACATCCAAGGTTGCCCATATAACTCCATTTCTCATGAGTCTTCATTGGTTGCCAGTAAAATTTAAAGTAGAGTTTAAGAATATAACTCCATTTCTGATGAATCTTTATTAGTTGCTAGTAAAATTTAGAGTGGAGTTTAAGATCGCCCTACTAGTGTTTAAAGCACTCTACGGAATTGCACCTTGTTATATCAGAGATCTGCTGTCGTTCAAATATGAAAGCACCTATCAATTAAGATCAGATGATCTTTCTTTGTTACAGGTGCCGAAAACAAATGCCAAGACTCTTGGAGATAGAACAATTAAATATGCTGCCCCATCAATTTGGAACCTGCTTCCTATTTCAGTAAGAAAATGTAAAACTTTAGGTTCTTTTAAAACTCAACTAAAGACCTTTCTGTTTAGGAAAGCGTTTGATATAACATCTTAGTAGAATTATATAAGATTTTCGTCAATAAAAACTGTAAATAGTTGGAGTGGTTGACTGGTTGTTACGAAATTTTACCATAAATTTTTTATCATAAATTAAGTGCTAAATTTAAATACATGTATAATAATAATAATAATAATAAACATACAACCATGCATATTACAATATTTAACAGATTGATTTATAATAGCATCACGACATTGGATTCGCAAGACTTCGCACCAGAGGACTACAAGTTCATCAGTTCACTACATCAGTTCAGTTCAGTTCAAGTGCAATGCTTAAAATTTAATTAATCCGCAATTTATTTTAATTCATCACAAGTGCGTTCTATAAACTACAAGTTTGATAACGAACGGCCACCACACGAGACGACAAATCGCCGCAACACGTAGCTACAATTCTGTCGCGGCGTCAAAGGTTTCAATAAAACTCTCATGTTCAGACGATGAAATTTGTTGTTGTGACGCGTTACAGCAACACTTCGCAGCATTGGTCGCCTCGTGCAGTGTTCTGGTCTTTACATCTTGGGAAAATATATTTTGTTGCATTATTGGATGATGACCTTATTGCTCTGTGTGCAGCATAGAGGGAAAATAGATGATTATGTCACAATATGAGTGACTAACCCTAACTGAGGAAAATGGCAATGTATTTTTCATCGGCTTATTGATAGAAAACTTTTAAGTAATTGTAACATCCGCTGTTAGTTTTCTGGTAACATGCTTAGTTTCTGAAATATCAAAACACACATGACATTATCCATCCGCCATCTTGTTTTATAATTAGGTCCATTTTAATGACGTCAAAACCTGGGTGGACTGTATAAGACTTGCAGCCAATGAGTTATATGTTACTGAAATTTTCTTGAACATTTCGCAATTTGCGTTAGAAGTATATACATACATTGGCGAAAATTGGCAGAACGCTTATGGATAATTTGGGTAAAAATCAGGACGTCATTAATATTCATTTTTGGCTATCCGTGAAGATCTGACATCGGGGATCTGCAATATTCGATCCATTACCAAAGACGAAAACCATACTCTCGGGGCATACTGCCCCAGTGAGTAAGAAACGTATACCCTGGTTGTGACGTCACGGACTTTTTGAATATCCAAGATGGCGGATGACTAGTGTCCTTCAATATTTCAGAAACTAAGCATGCTTTCAAAAAATAACAATAGATATTACTGTTGTTTAAAGGTTCTTACCAATAAGCCAATAAAATATATATTACTATTTCCCTTTAAAGAAGACTAGATCTCCAGTAGAAAATCTTGTATTATAATCAAGGTTTGTTTGTAATGGAAGGTTTAGAATATATTTAGTTGAGCGGCTACACGTTCTTTCAAGCATGTTTATAAGTTCAATAGTTTGTGATGCCCAAATCGGTGAACCATGCTCACAACGAGAACGAACTAATGCGAGCTATAACGTCCGTTTAGAAGCTGTAGCCAAGAATTTTGTTAGCTTTATTTGCTTGTTAATATATATACAATTAATTTAGACGTCTTCAGACTCGCCAAAGTTTAAGGTTTGTTCCGAATTGGTCTTCTAGAGCCTTCAAAGTTACACAAAGCGGCGAAGCTAAACAAAATAAGTAGTTCCGGTCCATATCAATATATACACCGTGCAATAAGCCCCAAGCTTTATTATCCCCATCAAATACCAAGGATCCTGAATCACCATGAGAACAGAAAGCGTTTTCACAATGATTTCGGAAGACAAGACAATTACGAGCCCAGAACGGACTAACCTGGTCAATCTCCTGTTGACAGTTCGCACACTTATATTTTGTCTCCTCTTCGTTGAAGACGATTTGTTCTTCCTGATCGCCAACTGCAAGTTCACAATCCCTACAGAGACAATACGGCACGTGGCAAAGTGGAGTGATTGGGGGATCCGTAGGAGTGTTAAAATTATACATCTTGACAAACAGTTCTTTGTCCGACGGGTTAATAAAAGCATCTTTGGAGAACCCTGTCGTTCGCCCAGACTTGTGAAATTTCAGTTTAGAGTAGTTTGTAGAGAGTTCATCAAGGTCTTTCAATTCAACAAAATCACCATATGGCTTTGAAACATTTTTTTTTCTTTTCTTACAGCCGTATAGGCCATAATAAGATCGCGACATCAATTTTAATTTATTCTCTCTTTCTTCATCTAATTCTGCGATTGCTGCGTCAACAAAATATTGAACATCTTCTATAAGCACATTCTTTTGCAGACCACCTACGTACGTTCCAATTTTTCTTGGTTCTTCACTTTCGATGACATTTAATTTTTCTTGTGCTTTCCTTATCCCTTTCTCAAAACCGATATTTGAAACCGTATCTAATTCTTCGTCAGCCTCGTCTTTCATCATAATATAGTCGCATTTAGCAGGCTGAAGGATATCATGACTGTGTGCATCACGAGGATGGAGCACATGCTGGCACGAGAGAATATAATGCTTCCCATCTTCAGCTTCCAAAAATCCCCCCAACGTTCCAGCACCATCTGTTCCTTCCACGCCTATTCCGAAGCCAGACTGCAAAGGGCTGACATAGGATGCCTGTAGTGCGTCAATTGTTGGTTGATAATACCCTTCGAGAACGTCAAACTCGATATCCTTAAATAAGAGGTCATTGTCGTCTTTTATCTTTTTGATATCGGTTTCCCCAGCGGGAAATTTATTTTTGCCTAGGACAAATACTGCAACACATGGAATGTCCAGCTCTTCGGAGTCAATTACTTTATAAGACGCTTGGACGGCTGTTACGTTTAACCGGTTATCAAAAAGATGAAGATTTTCCTCGATTTTCCTGGACAGAGCTGATAATTCTTCGTCTCGACGCTTTTCCGACGAAAGAAGTGGCTTTAAAATCTTACCTGGAGGACGTTTTTGAAGGTCAACGACCTTAATGTCATAATTGACAAACATTTTCTCCGCGGCATCTCTTACTTTATCTGGAATTCCCATGCCATTAGTACTCACATACAAGCACATCGTAATGAACTTGTTGCTGTCACCCTCACTTTCATACGGGATAACTCGAATACAGCAAGGATGCGCTGACATGAATCGCAAAGCTAATGATCTGGCTTCATCGATCTAGAAAGAATAAACAAAATATTTATATATTACATTTAAAAACATCTATTGCATAATGCGAGGTGTATCAAAAAGTAGACCCTTCTATTTTAAACGGAAAAAATTACACGACAGAAAAGATGATTTTAAATTGCGACGAATTAAGCGATATTTTATTAATAGATCTCTTTTAAAACTATAATAACGATTGTCTTCTACATATAAAATATCCAGTTGTCCAAATCCATGTTAACTCACATAATATTGTATAAGTAAAGTATTTCGATTAATTGAACTGTCAATTAATCGGTGTTCTGGGATCAGTACATAAATACATTTCTATCACATGCATAAATTTTGGAAAATGAAACGAACAGCGAGCAAAACAACGCATTCAAATTAAGTTTGTTTTGTCATCCTCGTTTATTATCAACAGCTCAGATTAAGGTTAAAAACAACATGAGAGAAAGGATTACTAAGCGAGACACGAAAGTTGTTATAGATATTGAATGTGGGCCCATAATTCAACGTACTGTACCTTTTTCAAATTGCTGGCAGAAGAATGCTTTCTTTTCTCCACTAAAAGCAAGAGGAGACGTCAGTTATGTTGCTGAAATACAGAATAGTGCGAATTTTATGTAAGAACATGCAAATCGTTTCTTGCTGGAGATTTAGTGAATATAACACGCAATTCATTGGGTTTCAGTATTTTAGTCATTATTACAGTATTTAGGTTACATGGATGGTATAAGAATTGCTGCGGCTATTTTGAGGATGTGCTATGGGCGGAACCAATGTTACTGCCGACCAATAAACGTCAAGTTTCATAATGCGAAACAAACACGCAAAAAACGCACGGCGCAGTAAGCCACTCGAATAACGAAGAAAAACAACTGGAATTGAACTTGTTTTCTCTTATATTTGAACACACGCATAACACACGTTCATAACATACCTGACATGGCCAGTGTGGCTAAGAAGTCACAAGGGTGACTGCATGACAGAGCGCAAATGAAAGGGCTACATATAACAATAAAGCTGATGTTCTACTCGAGTAACTATGAAACTTCTAGCCTCATTCATAATATAGCTACTAATACTCTCCGGCGATAATTTCAGGGTTCGTACATGTAAATAAAAGAAAAATTCAAAAATGTTCTAAGGACTTTCAAGGTCATATAACAGGAAATTCAAGGACTAAAATGAGTTGTTAAATAATATGCTGTGACTGCAGTTTAACATATTTAGAAGTCATGAACCACCGACATTTGATTTATCAATGCATGTCAGACAAAAGTCCACGAACTACAGCAAGACGAATTAAAGGGCTTTCAAGCACTCTTTATAAATTCAAGGACTTTCAAGGCCTTGAATTTTTGTTTTCAAACTCAAGTACATTTAAAGGACATTCAAGTTTTGTACGAACCCTGTAATTTCTGATTCTGGTGTTATTCACACTGGTATAAGAGAGAGTAGTTTAGTATTTGCATTCAGGAAGGTTTCTGTTACTCAGAAGCAAAAAAAAACAATTGATATTAGAAATATGAAAAGTTTTGATAATCAAAAATTTGTTCGAAGATCTGGTGCAGAAAATATGTATTTCTTCGCTGAAGACCCAAATATACGAAGTGCGGAATTTGGAAAAATAGTATTCTTAGAATACTGTAGCCAGAGACGTGCCAGGCGGAAAACGTATTCTTATTATAAAGATCAATGCCCAACATAATGCTTTGAGTAAAGCCATAAAAACAAGATTTAAAATAGAAAGTATTTATTGTGACGTTTCGTCTTAACTTAAGACATCTTCAGACAAGTGGATGATATTAGAAAATTTGAATATATATCTATGCTAATAGTGTTGTTATATTTACAAGGTGTAAAATAACAAGGGACAATTAGGTATAACCAGGGAAGGATATGGACGTGTGAAGGTGGATAGGACATTACAAACACACACATCATAAACAACAAATTTAGAAGAGGTTATGAGGAATAGAGCTGCCTTGAACGGTTAGATTAGGTTTGTATTTATTAATGAGAAGACTCTCGTGTATCATTAATTCGTATGAGTCTGAGGAGGAAGAAAGAATTTGAAAGTCGTCAAAGTTAGCAGGGTGCCCAGAGGCGTTTACATGGGACAGAACATTTGACATAGCTGGGTTGGTTGAATGTTTTCCCGTGATTTTTTTCCCTGGGTATCTCTCCAATCACGGATTATTAAAGAGTTGGAAATAAGGTGAACATAGAACTAAGAAAAGCAAAAAATGAGTACTATTCCACGAAAATTGCTGATGAAGGGAAGGTAATCCCACAAATTTGAAAACGATATCCAAACCCAGCATTAATATTTCTTACAATGCGCACACAGCTTGATGCAATAAATGTAATCACCCGGAATAGTTTTCCAGCTATTAATATTAAGCCTACTACAGTACACATACAATATACAATAATATTGTAACAGTCAAAGTAAATGCACTGCTTTCACTTTTGAATGTCGTTAATCCGTTAAACAATTGAAACTATGAACAATAGTTAGCTGTAGTGAATTTTATAAACGTAGTGTCCACGTGACATTCTCAAAACGTGGACAAGAAAACGCATACGTTTGATGACCATCGCAGAATCAGCTTACTGTCTTCCATTAATAAAGTGCTGGAGCGTATTGTGCTATCACGATTACAAAAATAGCCAAAGTGTCACCCTCATCTCTTACAGGGTGGCTATCAAAAACAACAGGATGCACTCACGTCTTGTTTCGTGATAGATGAAGTTATTAATCACTGTTGTGAACATAACGATAAGGTTTACGTAGCCAAAATGGACATTTCTAAGGCTTTTGACACTATGTGGATCAACGGAATGCTACACAAATTATACTACAATATTGGTATAACTGGTAAGATGGCTTATAGGTGACTGGTATATAAACATGAAAGAGTTTGTTGTCGTCGAGGGCAAATCATCTCGGATATATGAGGTTAAACAAGGTACGAGACAAGGCGGTGTTCTTTCACCATGGCTCTTCTTAGTGTTTATAAATGACCTCATAGGGGAACTGGCCAATACAAAGTGAGTCTTTATTATTAATGATGTGTATTTTGGATCACCTATGTTCGCCGATGACTTGACTATGTTATCAAGGATGAAATCTGGACTTGATAGAATGTTAGAATGTACTTGGGGATATAGTATCAAGTGGAGATTTAAATTTAATTCATCGAAATCAATAATTCTAACTTTTGAGGAAAACAATTGGAAGCGTGGTGTAAACCAGAATACCAGAAATTGGAAACATGGTTCACAAAATATCGTAGAAAAAGAAAGTTGGTGTAATCTTGGAAAAATATGGCATATAAATAAGGATTCTTTCCCATTTGTTACCAAAGCTGTTTCAAGTGGAAGAGAAGCGGGGATGGTCATAATGAGAATGGGTGCTTGATATTTTTAATTTTAATTTTAATTTACACTTTTGCCTTAAATTGGCGATTGGAAACCGCAACAGCTTAAGCCAATTACTGCGGCACCATTACAATAATTAACACGTACAACAAATAATAGACATAGACATACATTCAACAAACAATAGACATAGACATACTACGAACATTAAGGATAAACATATTTAACAAAAACATCAAAAACAACAAGAAGGAGTGGTTAAGAGGTTCCGGGCAGAATTACACTTCACACAAACTGGCTCCCATGTCCTCGCATCCTCAGGATCGTAACACAAATTTAATGCATTTCTGTAATATTGTTTAAGTAAGGTCTTAAACGTAGCTAAAGAAGTGAAGTTCCTGCGCATTTCTGCTGGTAGTGTATTCCAAACTCGTTTTGATCTGACCATGTACGATCTAGTGTAGGTGCATGTTCAACATAGCTGTTCCTCAAGTACCAATGTTCCATCTATTTTGTCTCCAGATCTTGTAGATTTCCTTGTTGTCTTCACTTTTGGTACAATGTCTTTATCTACATAGGTGATGTTGTTTATTATTTTGAACAATTGTACCATGTCCAAGTACTCGTGCCAATACGTTAACGGTATTAAGTCTGTTTCTAGAAGCCGCTCTTTATATGTGTCTCTGCAGCGAAATGGTAGACCAAGTATGTATTTTGTTGCGCGTCGTTGAATTCGTTCAATGTTCTTGATGTTGTCTACAGTTTGGGGTGCCCATACCGGCGAGAAATATGCGAGATGTGCACGAACGATAGTAAGATAGATTGTTCTCTTCGTGTCTATACTTTTGATGCTGTTTTGATGTCCTTTTAACATAGCCCAAGATCTTGTTGGCTTTTCCACTCTGTGCTTCAACTTGTTTCTTCCAGGTCAGATCAGTAGAGATCCAAACTCCAAGGTCTCGTTCGTGACTACAATGTTCTAATTTTAAGTCACCCATGTGTGTAGCAGGTCTTGATTAACTTAGAGCGTTTGCGGGATATTGTTTCAACCTTGCATTTTGTTGGGTAAAGGCAAGGTTGCTGGACGTAGACCACTGTTCCAGGGTGTTTAAGTCCTCTTGTAGCTTGTTCGAATCGGTATTACTTGCAATACGTTTGAATAATTTCGTGTCATCGGCAAAGGTGGCTATTGTTGATGAACATACTGCATCTGGTAGGTCATTGACGTATAAAAGGAAAAGAATTGGTCCAAGGATAGATCCCTGAGGAACACCTGAAGTTACTGGTAGAGAGGAGGATGTTGAACCAAAGACTGTAACCTGCTGACGGCGATGGTAGAGGTAAGATTGAAACCAGTTGAGTAGGTTTGTTTTGAATCCGAAGCGACGAAGTTTGTTGATCAGAAGTTCATGATTGACTTTGTCAAATGCTTTGGTCATGTCCAAGTATATGACGTCAATTTGCTCTCCTCGGTCAAGGACTTTTCCAATCTTGTCCAAAACACCCACAAGTTGTGAAATGCAAGACCTGCCTGGCATGAAACCGTGCTGATGATCATTGATGATTTCTTGTAGGTGTTCCCAGATGTGATTTAATACCTATCTCTCTAGTACAAAGTAGAGACGATACAAAGTAGAGAAATGGGTCTGTAGTTTTGAACGTGTTCTTTGATACCTCTTTTAAAGACAGGAACAACGTTTGCTAATTTCCACTCGTCAGGTACTACCGCTGAATGAAGTGATTTGTTGAACGGTAAGGTGAGAGATGGCCCTATTTGCTGAGCTGTTTCTTTCAGGTTTCGACCAGAAATACCATGTGGCCCGAGCGCTTTATCTGGATTAAGACTTCTTAAGGCAGCAAACACTTCAAGTTCAGAAAAGTTTATTTCATTTAGGATTTGTGGAGGAGGTTCATTGAAATCAGCGGTATCTGTATTTTTCATTTCGTGATTGTGGAGATGGTTAGTGAATACAGAGGCGAAATAGCTATTGAATAACTCTGCAATCGATATTGTATTGTTCGCAACTTTCTGATCATTTTCCGTCTTCCACAATACGGATTGTGGTATGTTGCTGGTTCTGGAATTCAGTTTGAATAGTTTCCAAAAACGTTTTGGATTTGAGTTCATGGTTTTCCCAAGACAAGCATAGTACTGTTTTTGACTTACTTTTAGGGCTTGTTTGGCTTGAGCGCGAAGGTACTTAAACTTTTCTCGCAAATAATCTGAAGGAGACCTTGCTAATTTGCGACGCACAGTTTCCTTTATCTTCAACAAATGCCATATTTCACTTGTAAGCCATGGGACGTTTCGTCTAGTTTTTACCTTTTTCATCGGAACATAGTCCGTTACTGTTCTCAAGAATGAGTTTTTCCATACGATCCAGGCATCATTTATGCCCTCCATTTCGGAAACCAGATCACACAAATTTGATGAGGCGAGAGCTGCGCGAAGTCCCTTGAAGTTTGCGTTTTTGTAGTCGTAGATTACTCTCGTTGTTTTTGGTGGTCTTGCGGGATTGATATCAATTTCAAACGAGATGATGTCGTGATCAGTAACAATTCCCGATATTTCTGATGAAAGGGTTTCTCGTACTTTGACTTTGTCGGGGAAACTCGTAATGATAAGGTCCAGAATGTTATTTCCCCTTGTAGGAATTGAATTTACTTGTGTTAAGTAATAGTCCTTCAGGATTTCTAGAAATTCACAAGATGTTCCTTGATTTGTTACGTCAGTATCACTATGCCAATTGATATTAGGGAGATTGAAATCTCCTGCGAGAATCACGTCATCATAGTCGTTGCGAATATCAGCAAGAAGATTCAGTACTAAATTCCGTTAGCCATGCTTCGTTTGAGTGTGGGGGACGGTAGCACGAACATACAATCAAATGGGTGTTAGAGTCCGTTAATATATCAATAATTACAATTTCAAGATTACAGACTGCTTTAATTTTGCGAATATTTTTGAACGATTCTTCTTTGATTGCCACAAGTACACCGCCACCTCTGCTTTCTCTGTCTTTCCGGAATATTTCATAGCCCTCATTAAGAATTTCACTGATCGAAATATTGCTATTTAGCCATGTCTTGGTAACACATATAATGTCATTATCTTCTGAGTAAACTAAATCTTGAAAACGAGCAATGTTATTGCTTATTTCATTGCCCTGTTTGTGTTGACTTTTCAAACTACGAGCATTTATTAGCAGACATTTCAAAGGCGCTTTTGTTTTCGAGTTTGATTGAGATGAATTGGGACCTGGATTCGTCGCGATGTCTCCAGCAAGGAGGATGCATAGTAGAAGATGTAGATTTTTATTCCTGATTTCAAACTGTAAGCCATATCGGTGGTAGGATAGCATGACTTGTTTACGTAGGATCTTATCGCGAGTGGAAGTCCATGTTAGTTCTGGTGAAATTGTAAAATTCAGCTGGGATTTGTTAGCATCAATTTGAACAAGCATAGGTATTGACCTTGATAACAGCCAGAAACAACCAAGTTTTTGCGATGACGTGAACTTGTTTTCCCACTCATTCTAATTTCAATTTGTTCTAATTATTCGCGAGATACTTGTAAAATTGTTCTAATTTGAATAACCGTTATAACCGTTATAACCGTTAATTTCGTCAACTGTTAGCGCGTGCGGTTTGCTTGCGTCTTCTTTCTTAACTGAAATTTTCCACTTGCTACGATCTCAAAATTCACTTTATTCGCCACAAATTCTTGCAAACCAGTTGAGATAACGAAAAACAATCCACCAATATCTGCTGAGAATGTCCTTAGACACCACTTTACGGCAAGAAACACTCAAAATTATTGAGTGAAAAACGATTTTAAAGCTCTTTTTGCAGAGCTAAATCCTGTAATTGCAGCAGATTTATGGAAACGAATTGGTATTCCAAAGATACTGTATGGCTGTGAACTCTGGCATTTAAACCGACATGCTGTATCCGAATTAGAAAAAGTACAAAACATCACGGTGCGTATTATGCAGGGGTTTCTACCTGGAACATCTGGATCTGCTTCTCGTGGCCTTCTAGGCTTATTATCAGTTGAGGCTGAAACAGACAAACGTAAACTGCCGTGTCGGAAAATCTTTCTTGTGAGGTTGATACGATGGAAATGGAACCGTACAAGCAACTTGACTGGTTTTCTTCCAGAAATCGTAAGGATTCTACTTAAATATGATCTAATGGACACCTTGACAGAGTAAATTTTACAGGATCAATTCCCAAGTAAGAATTTATGGAAAAAACTCGTTAATGAACATGTGTATGAGCACTATAACACGCTTTGGAGGGACAAAATTATTACACACGGGCAATTGGCGATGTTTGCAGAAATTCATCCTATCAATGAAGTTTCGATATGGTGGTTAATAGGTAATAGCCACCCGGATCACTTGGAGCAATCAACGATGTGTTGAGATTACTATGTGGTTCTTTTAAAATTAAAGGGAAACGTGTGAACAAACCAGAAACGTACAGAAATCATTTTGATATATGCAGTAATTATATGAAACTTTATTCAAACAAATACCAATATTGATGGTTTGCAATCGACGCCATCTTGGTTGACGTTTGAAACACATGGCAACCACAAAGTATCTATTCATTATTTCTGATCCTATCGAGCCATATATCTTTAAAGTATCATTCATAATACGCCAAGACTAACGATGAAATAGTAAATTGACACAAGTACTTCGCTGTAAACTGCTGAAGTAATCTGCAGAGTCAACCAAGATGGCGCCCAATGACACGAAATGACGTCATGTGCAAACCAAGAATTGGTACATTGAATACCTACATATACATTAGTTACAAAAAATAAAATATAAAAAAGACATTACAGTATATAAACTTACAAAAACTTTATTCAGGCTAACTCGTTCAATATGTCAAAAGTTCTTAGTATATCGTAGCAATGTTTTGAAGATAATTTCAGAATATTTCTATCTTTCATACTTAGTATATAATGGAACAAACTTTGTGTATCAAAATATTTAAATGATTAATTAATTTTATAAACCGAATTAATAAAATTCTGTCGCCAAAAAGTAAACACTGTGTTACCACATGACATTAGGTAATGTTGTTCATTTCCAACTGCACGCTGATCACAAAGTTTACATTTTCTGTCACAGTAGGCAATTTTTTTATATCGGCCAATTTCTACTGGCAATCCGTGCGCTGAAACTCGTATTGTAACTGCTTGACAGTACTTAAAATTTTTAATTTCTAAAAGGCATTTTTCAATACCCACATTTACTTTAAGTTTCTTATATTCTTTCAATTTACCACTATCACCATTTTGAAGAACCTGGTCTTTCCAAAATTAGGTAAATTCGCTATTTAATGTAACATTTAAATAATGGCAAAAATTTTGTCTTGTTTTGGTTGACTCATCACTGGAGTTTGAAAATTTTTCGAAGTCCTTCATCTCTAATTTACACATTTTTAGCAAAAATTGTAAGAAAACAATTGGTTTTAGATTCAAACGCATGCAAACGTTTCTAGCTTCACCGGATAACGTATTATTAAAATATGTACTGCTAATACGAATCCAGTATTTAACTACAAGAGTAGAAATTTGAACAATCAAAGGAGCCTTTCCTAATTCGGCATAAATAGTCAAATTTGTTGTTTTTGAGTGCACCCAAGAATTCGTTTGCAGAGTTTTAAGTGAATTCTTTCAATTTCATTGATAATTTTGAAGAATTTGCTCTTAAAGATCTCATAGGTAACTGTTACTCTACCTATCAAATAAGGTCCCCAAATTTCACATCCGTACAACAAAATGGGAATTACCATCGCTGAAAACAGTTCTAAAAGTATTTTTATTGGTACGTTTTCAAAATTAGAAAATTTTTTTAAAAGGTTATTGTATGCTCTTAGAGCTTTATCACGTAAGACTTTTAGGGCTTTCTTAAAATTCCCAGAAAAATGAATAGTAATTCCAAGATGGCAATATTCATCTACTTATTCCAGAGCTTCTTTTTCATAGTACCATTTTGTCAACAAATATGAGCGTCTCTGATTTGCTGTGCCAAATACTAAAATTTTAGATTTCTTTTTGTTAATATTAAGTTTCCATTTTTTTGCATATATTTCAAGTTTTGATAAACACTTTTGCAATCCTGCTTTCGACTCGGACAACAAAATCAAATCGTCTGCATAAAGTAAACAACTCAAGTCCGTATTATCAAGTCTAACAGGGTCACACGATTGATTAAACAAATTTGGTATATCATTTATAAATATATTAAATAGAGTAGGACTAAGATTGCACCCTTGTTTTAAACCAATATAAGATTGGAAAGGGGGAGTTACTCCATTTTTCAATTTAACCGAGTAATTTACGGAGGAATACATATTTGATATAAATCATAAAAATGTTTTGCTGCACCCGCATGAAATAAGCTTAAACAAAAGACCTTTTCTCCAAGCACTATCGTACGCCTTTTTAAAGTCGATAAAACAAGCGAAAATCGGTTTTCTATGAGATTTGTAAAAATCAATTAAGGTTTTTAAAACTAAAAGGTGATCAGCTGTTCGATGATGTTTTCGAAAACCAATTTGACACTTATTTATTACGTTATTTTCTTCCAGGAATTCATTTAAACGAGTATTCATTATTAAAGTGAAAAATTTCCCCAAGCAACTACTGATACATATTCCTCTATAATTACGAGGGTCAAACGTATTACCCGATTTATATATTGGAACAATGTTGCCATTAGCCCAAGCTGATGGAAATATTCCTTTTGATAAAATGATGTTAAAAATTTTGACAAAATATAAAGGTAAGGCTTTGGCTGCTAATTGGATTATATCATTGGATAAAGAATCCACTGACGAAGCTTTTTTGATAAATTATAAATTTCCACAGAAGAAATTGGTTTGTCAAGCGTTTCATTCTTTGCCGCTGCCCAAATATTATAATCTTTTACAATTTGCACTTCATGACTATCCTTGTCACCATGCTCATTGGATCTATTTAAATTTTCAAAATAATCAAACCACTCGGTTGGCGATATTTCATTACAGGTTCCCGAAGATTTGTTTGTCTTTATTGTATTAACTAACTTCCAAAATTCATTAGGATTTCTATCAGATAAATTTTAAATTTTCTCCAGCAATGAATTATGAAACTTTCTCTTCATTTTCTTTGTTAACTTTTTATATTCTTTTCTTTTTGCGAAGAAATTATAGCATAAAAAGGGATCATTGGGATACTTTGACAATAATTTACCCAAATTTCTTAGATTCTTTTTGAGGGTATGACAGTTTTCGTCGTACCATTTCTGTCTTTGTTTTTTGTTCTTGTTTTTATTAATTTGCTTTTTACGTTTTAGTATTTTCAGAGATGATTCACATGATATTTCAGAGAAATTGTTAGCAATCACATCAATATCAACTAAACTGCTATCTGCATCGTTTTGTTCACAGAATAATGACTCTAATTTGTTAACAGTATCTTCAGAACTCATAACATCATAAAGATCTTGTTTCTTAGTCTCATCCCATACAAAAGATATTGTTTTATTCAATACCTCCATATTGACATTCGGATGTTGTTTTGATTCTCATTACGAAATTTAAACAAGAATGGTGAGAAAACTCATTCGGGTAGTCTACTGTAAAACTGTTGATGAGTGGAAATAACTCCTGCGCAACAATAGCGTATAATCCACGACACTTGACCCATTATAAGTATTACAAGTAAATTGACCAGTTAAATCACCTTTAGTCCTACCGTTCAATGTATATTGTTTTTAAATTCATATAATTAGCATAATTTTTGTAATTACTCTTCAGAAATTGGAGGCAATAAAGATTTAAAACATATACAATAGTAAACTGCAGCTACATTAGTTGCAGCTACAAATCAAATTCTTGCTACCAATTTGTTTCTAGAATTAACAAATAAAACAAGTATCGAATTTGGTTTTGGCAAGGTATCTAAAAAGAATTAGTAGAATCATACTAGTATTCTATTGCAAATGCTGTAATTTGATTGGTTACTCTACTCGCTATCTATTCCTCGATAGATAGCGAGTAGCGAAACAATCACCTTCCTATAGAGATTTCTTTTAAAAAAACTGCTTAAAAATCAAATTTTTTGTTGAATATTACATGTTTGACCTCTGATTCTACTAAAACAATTAGATTACTCGCTCTCGATTTCTATGCGGTGATAGTTGATTCGGGCTTCGCCCTCATTAACTATCACCGCATAGAAATCTCGAGCTCGTAGTCTAATTGTTAATTAAACCTTGACCGGTGTTACTGGTCTCAATTTGCTTCAAATTGAAAATGATCTCAGAAAAACAAAACATTGATTGAAGACGGAGAAAATGATCTCAGAAAAACAAAAGATTTTATCCATCACTGATCACCGACAGTAAAACCACGAGGACATCGCGAATGAATTGCGATGTACGAAAATCAGCAGGCCTTAGTTAGTTTTACTGCAATAATAAAAATAGGTATGCGGTCAGAAACGCAGAATACACCACTGAAGGGCGAGAAAAAAGACTTAGCTGCTCTTCGAATGCATCTCTTAAACAAACAACAGTATGGATGTTTGATTTGTTATGAATAACTGAGTTATATAATATAAAACTTGAGGATTTGAAATAATATTAACAGATAATACATATTCATGCCATACAGAGAAATAACGCAAGATATTGCCAATACTGACGCATATAATACATAGAATGCTATTGCAATGGAATGCCAAGGGATAACATTTAGGCAGCTGATGTTAGAAACGTATATATCAGCAAGATGCTATGCTTACCTTGCTCAAGTTGGCCACCTTCATCCTCAGCTGCCTTCCCGGGTGTATCTATTGAACAAGAACAGTCTTGATGTTTGATTGGTTATACATTTAGCTAATTTATCCTCCTGTCTAAACTCTGTTCATCCACTCACCATTCACCAATGAGGCATCTGCCGTCAACTATCCAAACTACAACCCTTCCAATGCGCTTATTTATTTACTAAACCCTCAGGAAATTATTATGTCGGTCCTACCTCCATTATTAATGTTTCGATTGGGACAAGTAAAGAATGTTAAATGTTAACCTGATTTTATGTAGCTATGTTGTATAAAACAGAGCAAAGAAACTATCAAATGAATGTACCTGTGTCTGTATATAGCCAATGCCTAACACTCTTGACAGCAAATCTTTTAATGCACACGCTATTATGAGAACAATCAGGATTCTTCGTACGACCATGAAGTTCCTCTAGCGGCAAGAAGTTGGCACATCCATCACGATCACATTCATTGCCATGAGGACACAAATGATTTTCTTTTTCGTTACAGCATTTCACAAATAACGAAGGTTTGACATTGTGGTAAATCAGCGGCTGGTCGTTCTTAACCTTCTGCATGCAAGCTTTCAGGGCTTGTTTCAAATAACTGACAAACATGCAGTTATCTCGTTCACTTGAGCTGCCTAAGGGAAGAACGCCAACCTTGATCTTCGCTGGAATTTTGATAAGATACACAACAAAACTAAATTCGCCGTAAGTGAAGTTGAAACGAGTGTAGTTGCCAAAAAGTTCAATGGGTGTCACTTTATCCAGTTCTTTCCTGCAACTGTGCATTATGGTCGTCTGAAATCTCGTGAAGAAGCCAGGTGGAACATACCTCCAATTTTCAAACTGCACGAAGACTGGTACAATCTCGCTGCTGCACAGCTTTTCTTCGACAGAGACTCCTTCTTCCATAAGTGGAGCCAGTGAAGGGACGATGTAGGCTGGTTGTCCATTATATGTCAATGGACAAATCAAACTAAATTGCTTCATTAAATCTTCTAGCAACTCTGCCTTCAAGCTGCCGTCAATTATTTTCCGAAGATTCTCTTGCATCAAGATACCTTTTTTACGCAGCAGCCTGTAGGTACTGGCTTGTATTGGAAGGCAATGTTCCACATCCGGAATCGTGATAACTTTTGTGAACAGGTTCATCAGCCTCATGGCAGCTTCAATATTGACCACATCGCACGATTGAGCAACTCTATGACAATCTTCAATTGGAATGTGCTTGAAACCCTTACCTATCAGCATTTCGCAGAGAGCTACCTCTAACTGTAGCCATCGGACAGGCATATCCACTTGGTATTCCAAAATGGACTTGCAAAGTTCATAAAGCTTTAAGCGGAGCCTTCGTATCTCTTTACAATTTCTATCAGATAGCGTGTTGTTAATTACGTAAATTTCCTGGAATACATTGGGGAAATCTTTCTCAAGCAGGATATCTTGAATTCTCTTCTTTACTTCGGTAATATCCTCACATTGATCACTGTTGGTCAGAGCAATCAGGACGGGTGGTAGTTTAAACTTAGAATGGTCGTCTGAAGGTAAGTTACGGTATGCTATACTTAATCTTGCAAGAGCTGTCAACCAAGACACAAAATGATCCAAGTTGGTCTCAAGGAATGGATCAGGAACATCACATTTAACATGACGCGACTCATACCGTGGCTTAGCGAGATCATCTAGGGGTAAACTACAATCAATAATCAACAGGTAAGGACATCCCATCTTTAAAAAACAAAAATGCGTATCGTGGAAAATACTTTGCCCGGCAAAGTCATGGATAAATACCGCGATGGATTTTCCGTCTAGCATCTTTTCACTTGGGGTATTCTCACTGCATAGTTTCTCGATTTTATCGAGCTGTTTTGGTGTGGGTACTTTTCTAGAAAGCGATTCTGAGTTAGAAGAAGTAACGCCTGCCTTCTCTTGTTCTCCGTCCATCACTAGCTTTGCAGTGGCCTTTAAAAGTTCGTCTTCTGCTTCTTCAGGGCTTGCAAGAAGCTTTGTTTCCTTTTCTACCACACACCAGGGATCCGCTGCACTCTTATCAGTTAGCTCTACCATGTGGACGTCAATGCCTTCAGTACTTGGCTCCTTGTAATCGAAAGGCTGCCCTAAAAGATGCTTTTTTACAGACGTTTTCCCGCCACGGTCTTTTCCAACGATCATAACTGGGATTCGTTTGCTTTTTGCTTCGCCAAATTCAAGCCCTTTGTAATAGGCTTCAGTGTATAGGATACGGCTGCGAGCTAAAAATGAGATTCAATAAAATAAATGTTTATGTATATTTCAAAACACTATTTAAAACATTTAATAAACCTTAGAAAGCAAACAAAGGAAATCAGGAAAAATTTTAGGGAATCGCTATTTTTTGCGGGGGGGGGGGAGAATTCGATACAACGACAGGGCGTGTCCAAAATTTAAACAGTTAAATCCTATTAACCAAACACAAGTTATTTAAAACAGATTAAATACACAGCTTAAAAGCGTAAACTATAAATTATGAGCATGCAAGGGATAATGGGTTATTGTTTATTTTCACTTCTAAACACAGAATTATTTCTATTTTTTTAGGGAATTTACAGAAAGGTAACGAAAATGCTGTTTTTGAGCAATTTCAGACCATGCTTTTTGATATTCTCCAAAGCTGAGATAGTCATTACCTAAATTGCCATTGTTACTTGCTGTTCTTGACTGATCCCCAATAGTGGTGCTTATTTCTAAACCTCTTTCAGAATACTGAATTCCTTTTTGATCTTCCCCCAACCTGAGATAGGCATTGCCCAAATTGCCACTGTTATTAGCTATTCCTGACTGATCCCCAATGGCGGTGCTTAATTCTAAACCTTTTTCATAATTCTGAATTGCTTTTAGATATTCTCCCATATTACGATAGGCATTGCCCAAATTGCCATTGTTACTTGCTATTCCTGACTGATCCCCAATGGCGGTGCTTATTTCTAAACCTTTTTCATAATACTGAATTGCTTTTTGATATTCCCCCAAGCTGAGATAGGCATTGCCCAAACTGCCACTGTTATTAGCTATTCCTGACTGATCCCCAATAGCGGTGCTTAATTCTAAACCTTTTTCATAATACTGAATTGCTTTTTGATATTCTCCCAAGCTGAGATAGGCATTGCCCAAATTGCCATTGTTACTTGCCATTCCTGACTGATTCCCAATGGCGGTGCTTAATTCTAAACCTTTTTCATAATACTGAATTGCTTTTTGATATTCTCCCAAGCTAAGATACGCACTGCCCAAATTCCCATTGTTAATTGCTATTCCTGACTGATCCCCAATGGCGGTGCTTACTTCCAAACCTTTTTCATAATACTGAATTGCTTTTTGATGTTCTCCCAAGCTGAGATAGGCATTGCCCAAATTGCCACTTTTACTTGCTATTCCTGACTGATGCCCAATGGCGGTGCTTAATTCTAAACCTTTTTCATAATACTGAATTGCTTTTTGATATTCTCCCAAGCTGAGATAGGCACTGCCCAAATTGCCATTGTTACTTGCTATTCCTGACTGATCCCCAATGGCGGTGCTTAATTCTAAACCTTTTTCATAATACTGAATTGCTTTTTGATATTTTCGCAAGCTGAGATAGGCATTGCCCAAATTGCCATTGTTATTTGCTATTCCAGATTGATCCCCAATGGCGGTGCTTAATTCTAAACCTTTTTCGTAACACTGAATTGCTTTTTGATATTCTCCCAAGCTGAGATAGGCATTGCCCAAATTGCCATTGTCACTTGCTATTCCTGATTGATCCCCAATGGCGGTGCTTAATTCTAAACCTTTTTCGTAATACTGAATTGCTTTTTGATATTCTCCCATCTTACGATAGGCATTGCCAAAATTGCCATTGTTACTTGCTATTCCTGACTGATCCCCAATGGCGGTGCTTAATTTTAAACCTTTTTCATAATACTGAATTGCTTTTTGATATTCTCCCAAGCTGAGATAGGCATTGCCCAAATTGCCATTGTTACTTGCTATTCCTGACTGATTCCCAATGGCGGTGCTTAATTTTAAACCTTTTTCATAATACTGAATTGCTTTTTGATATTCTCCCAAGCTGAGATAAGCATTGCCCAAATTGCCATTGTTACTTGCTATTCCTGACTTATCCCCAATGGCGGTGCTTAATTCTAAACCTTTTTCATAATAATGAATTGCTTTTTGATATTCGCCCAAGCTGAGATAGGCATTGCCCAAATTGCCATTGTTACTTGCTATTCCTGACTGATCCCCAATGGCGGTGCTTAATTCTAAACCTTTTTCATAATACTGAATTGCTTTTTGATATTCTCCCAAGCTGAGATAGGCATTGCCCAAATTGCCATTGTTACTTGCTATTCCTGACTGACCTCCAATGGCGGTGCTTAATTGTAAACCTTTTTCATAATACTGAATTGCTTTTTGATATTCTCCCAAGCTGAGATAGGCATTGCCCAAATTGCCATTGTTACTTGCTATTCCTGACTGATTCCCAATGGCGGTGCTTAAGTTTAAACCTTTTTCATAATACTGAATTGCTTTTTGATAATCTCCCAAACTGAGATAGGCATTGCCCAAATTGCCATTGTTACTTCCTATTCCTGACTGATCCCCAATGGCGGTGCTTAATTCTAAACCTTTTTTATAATACTGAATTGCTTTTTGATATTCTCCCAAGCTGAGATAGGCGTTGCCCAAATTGCCATTGTTATTTGCTATTCCTGATTGATTCTCAATGGTGGTGCTTAATTCTAAACCTTTTTCGTAATACTGAATTGCTTTTCGATATTCTCCCATCTTACGATAGGCATTACCCAAATTGCCATTGTTACTTGCTATTCCTGACTGATCCCCAATGGCGGTGCTTAACTCTAAACCTTTTTCACAATACTGAATTGCTTTTTGATATTCTCCCAAGCTGAGATAGGCATTGCCCAAATTGCCATTGTTACTTGCTATTCCTGACTGATCCCCAATGGCGGTGCATAATTTTAAACCTTTTCCATAATACTGAATTGCTTTTTGATATTCTCCCAAGCTGAGATAGGCATTGCCCAAATTGCCATTGTTATTTGCTATTCCTGATTGATTCCCAATGGTGGTGCTTAATGCTAAACTTTTTTTGTAATACTTAATTGCTTTTTGATATTCTCCCATCTTACGATAAGCATTGCCCAAATTGCCATTGTTACTTGCTGTTCCTGACTGATCCCCAATGGCGGTGCTTAATTCTAAACCTTTTTCATAATACTGAATTGCTTTTTGATATTCTCCCAAGCTGAGATAGGCATTGCCCAAATTGCCATTGTTACTTGCTATTCCTGACTGATCCCCAATGGCGGTGCTTAATTTTAAACCTTTTTCATAATACTGAATTGCTTTTTGATATGCTCCCAAGCTGAGATAGGCATTGCCCAAATTGCCATTGTTACTTGCTATTCCTGACTGATTCCCAATGGCGGTGCTTAATTTTAAACCTTTTTCATAATACTGAATTGCTTTTTGATATTCTCCCAAGCTGAGATAGGCATTGCCCAAATTGCCATTGTTACTTGCTATTCCTGACTGATCCCCAATGCCGGTGCTTAATTCTAAACCTTTTTCATAATACTGAATTGCTTTTTGATATTCTCCCAAGCTGAGATAAACATTGCCCAAATTGCCATGGCTACTTGCTATTCCTGACTGATCCTCAATGGTGGTGCTTAATTTTAAACCTTTTTCATAATACTGAATTGCTTTCTGGTATGCTCCCAAGCTGAGATAGGCATTGCCCAAATTGCCATTGTTACTTGCTATTCCTGACTGATTCCCAATGGCGGTGCTTAATTTTAAACCTTTTTCATAATACTGAATTGCTTTTTGATATTCTCCTAAGCTGAGATAGGCATTGCCCAAATTGCCATTGTTACTTGCTATTCCTGACTGATCCCCAATGGCGGTGCTTAATTCTAAACCTTTTTTATAATAGTGAATTGCTTTTTGATATTCTCCCATATTACGATAGGCATTGCCCAAATAGCCATTGTTACTTGCTATTCCTGACTGATCCCCAATGGCGGTGCTTAATTCTAAACCTTTTTCATAATACTGAATTGCTTTTTGATATTCTCCCAAGCTGAGATAGGCATTGCCCAAATTGCCATTGTTATTTGCTATTCCTGATTGATACCCAATGGTGGTGCTTAATTCTAAACCTTTTTTGCAATACTGAATTGCTTTTTGATATTCTCCCATATTACGATAGGCATTGCCCAAATTGCCATTGTTACTTGCTATTCCTGACTGATCCCCAATGGCGGTGCTTAATTCTAAACCTTTGTCATAATACTGAATTGCTTTTTGATATTCTCCCAAGCTGAGATAGGCACTGCCCAAATTGCCATTGTTACTTGCTATTCCTGACTGATCCCCAATGGCGGTGCTTAATTCTAAACCTTTTTCATAATATTGAATTGCTTTTTGATATTCTCCCAAGCTGAGATAGGCATTGCCCAAATTGCCATTGTTACGTGCTATTCCTGACTGATTCCCAATGGCTGTGCTTAATTTTAAACCTTTTTCATAATACTGAATTGCTTTTTGATATTCTCCCATATTACGATAGGCATTGCCCAAATTGCCATTGTTACTTGCTATTCCTGACTGATCCCCAATGGCGGTGCTTAATTCTAAACCTTTTTCATAATACTGAATTGCTTCTTGATAGTGTCCCATATTACAATAGGCATTGCCCAAATTGCCATTGTTAGTTGCTATTCCTGACTGATCCCCAATGGCGGTGCTTAATTCTAAACCTTTTTCATAATACTGAATTGCTTTTTGATATTCTCCCAAGCTGAGATAGGCATTGGCCAAATTGCCATTGTTACTTGCTATTCCTGACTGATTCCCAATGGCGGTGCTTAATTTTAAACCTTTTTCATAATACTGAATTGCTTTTTGATATTCTCCCAAGCTGAGATAGGCATTGCCCAAATTGCCATTGTTACTTGCTATTCCTGACTGATCTCCAATGGCGGTGCTTAATTCTAAACCTTTTTCATAATACTGAATTGCTTTTTGATATTCTCCCACATTACGATAGGCATTGCCCAAATTGCCATTGTTACTTGCTATTCCTGACTGATCCCCAATGTCGGTGCTTAATTCTAAACCTTTTTCATAATACTGAATTGCTTTTTGATATTCTCCCAAGCTGAGATAGGCATTGCCCAAATTGCCATTGTTACTTGCTATTCCTGACTGATCCCCAATGGCGGTGCTTAATTCTAAACCTTTTTCATAATACTGAATTGCTTTTTGATATTCTCCCAAGCTGAGATAGGCATTGCCCAAATTGCCATTGTTACTTGCTATTCCTGACTGATCCCCAATGGTGGTGCTTAATTTTAATCCTTTTTCATAATACTGAATTGATTTTTGATATTCTCCCAAGCTGAGATAGGCATTGCCCAAATTGCCATTGTTATTTGCTATTCCTGATTGATTCCCAATGGCGGTGCTTAATTTTAAACCTTTTTCATAATACTGAATTGCTTTTTGATATTCTCCCAAGCTGAGATAGGCATTGCCCAAATTGCCATTGTTACTTGCTATTCCTGACTGATCCCCAATGGCGGTGCTTAATTCTAAACCTTTTTCATAATACTGAATTGCTTTTTGATATTCTCCCAAGCTGAGATAGGCACTGCCCAAATTGCCATTGTTACTTGCTATTCCTGACTGATCTCCAATGGCGGTGCTTAATTCTAAACCTTTTTCATAATATTGAATTGCTTTTTGATATTCTCCCAAGCTGAGATAGGCACTGCCCAAATTGCCATTGTTACTTGCTATTCCTGACTGATCCCCAATGGCGGTGCTTAATTCTAAACCTTTTTGATAATACTGAATTGCTTTTTGATATTCTCCCATATTACGATAGGCATTGCCCAAATTGCCATTGTTACTTGCTATTCCTGACTGATCCCCAATGGCGGTGCTTAATTTTAAACCTTTTTCATAATACTGAATTGCTTTTTGATATCCTCCCAAGCTGAGATATGCATTGCCCAAATTTCCATTGTTACTTGCTATTCCTGACTGATCCCCAATGGCGGTGCTTAATTCTAAACCTTTTTCATAATACTGAATTGCTTTTTGATATTCTCCCAAGCTGAGATAGGCATTGCCCAAATTGCCGTTGTTACTTGCTATTCCTGACTGATCCCCAATGGCGGTGCTTAATTCTAAACCTTTTTCATAATACTGAATTGCTTTTTTATATTCTCCCAAGCTGAGATAGGCATTGCCCAAATTGCCATTGTTACTTGCTATTCCTGACTGATCCCCAATGCCGGTGCTTAATTCTAAACCTTTTTCATAATACTGAATTGCTTTTTGATATTCTCCCATATTACGATAGGCATTGCCCAAATTGCCATTGTTACTTGCTATTCCTGACTGATTCCCAATGGCGGTGCTTAATTTTAAACCTTTTTCATAATACTGAATTGCTTTTTGATATTCTCCCAAGCTGAGATAGGCATTGCCCAAATTGCCATTGTTACTTGCTATTCCTGACTGATCCCCAATGTCGGTGCTTAATTCTAAACCTTTTTCATAATACTGAATTGCTTTTTGATATTCTCCCAAGCTGAGATAGGCATTGCCCAAATTGCCATGGTTACTTGCTATTCCTGACTGATCCCCAATGGTGGTGCTTAATTTTAATCCTTTTTCATAATACTGAATTGATTTTTGATATTCTCCCAAGCTGAGATAGGCATTGCCCAAATTGCCATTGTTATTTGCTATTCCTGATTGATTCCCAATGGCGGTGCTTAATTTTAAACCTTTTTCATAATACTGAATTGCTTTTTGATATTCTCCCAAGCTGAGATAGGCATTGCCCAAATTGCCATTGTTACTTGCTATTCCTGACTGATCCCCAATGTCGATGCTTAATTCTAAACCTTTTTCATAATACTGAATTGCTTTTTGATATTCTCCCAAGCTGAGATAGGCATTGCCCAAATTGCCATGGTTACTTGCTATTCCTGACTGATCCCCAATGGTGGTGCTTAATTTTAATCCTTTTTCATAATACTGAATTGATTTTTGATATTCTCCCAAGCTGAGATAGGCATTGCCCAAATTGCCATTGTTATTTGCTATTCCTGATTGATTCCCAATGGCGGTGCTTAATTTTAAACCTTTTTCATAATACTGAATTGCTTTTTGATATTCTCCCAAGCTGAGATAGGCATTGCCCAAATTGCCATTGTTACTTGCTATTCCTGACTGATCCCCAATGGCGGTGCTTAATTCTAAACCTTTTTCATAATACTGAATTGCTTTTTGATATTCTCCCAAGCTGAGATAGGCACTGCCCAAATTGCCATTGTTACTTGCTATTCCTGACTGATCCCCAATGGCGGTGCTTAATTTTAAACCTTTTTCATAATACTGAATTGCTTTTTGATATCCTCCCAAGCTGAGATAGGCATTGCCCAAATTGCCATTGTTACTTGCTATTCCTGACTGATTCCCAATGGCGGTGCTTAATTTTAAACCTTTTTCATAATACTGAATTGCTTTTTGATATTCTCCCAAGCTGAGATAGGCATTGCCCAAATTTCCATTGTTACTTGCTATTCCTGACTGATCCCCAATGGCGGTGCTTAATTCTAAACCTTTTTCATAATACTGAATTGCTTTTTGATATTCTCCCAAGCTGAGATAGGCATTTCCCAAATTGCCATTGTTACTTGCTATTCCTGACTGATCCCCAATGGCGGTGCTTAATTTTAAACCTTTTTTATAATACTGAATTGCTTTTTGATATTCTCCCAAGCTGAGATAGGCATTGCCCAAATTGCCATTGTTACTTGCTATTCCTGACTGATTCCCAATGGCGGTGCTTAATTTTAAACCTTTTTCATAATACTGAATTGCTTTTTGATATTCTCCCAAGCTGAGATAGGCATTGCCCAAATTGCCATTGTTACTTGCTATTCCTGACTGATCCCCAATGGCGGTGCTTAATTCTAAACCTTTTTCATAATACTGAATTGCTTTTTGATATTCTTCCAAGCTTCGGTAGGCATTGCCCAAATTGCCATTCTTACTTGCTATTTCTGACCGATCGCCAATTGCAGTGCTTATTTTCAAACCTTCTTCGAGACAGTTGATAGCTTTATACTTTCCAATGCAACAATAAACGACACCCAAGAGGCAATTGCTACTGGCTATTCTTGATGGCTCGCGAATGTTAGTGCTTATTTCTAAACTATTTTTACAATATTGTATGGCAGGATGGTATTGGGATAATTTATAGTGAGTATTGGCTAAATCCAAATTGCTTTTTTTTCTTCCTGATAAATCTCCAATTTCACTCGGAATTTCTAAACTTTTTTTGTGGTACTCAATAGCCTTTTGATACTTCCCTTTGCTCTCGTGTGCGTCGCCAAGATTGTAACTTAATTTCGCTATACCCAGCGGGTCACGATTAGCAGTGCTAGCTTCTAGATATTTTTTCGGAGAGTGTATCCTTTTTTTGGAATCCATTGTGATCTAAAGAAAAGCGTAAAACATGCTGATTTTGTTTACGATTCATTAATTATCTTATTTTCATGATGTTTTTTTATTATGAGGTTGTGTTTGTATTATACTCAGTCTCATTTAAAACAGATGGTGAATTTTGTTTTTGACTGTTGTTTTAAGGTTACAGAATACCTTAGGATTTTAAAAATTCCTAATGTTTTTAACCTGTATAGCTTATAAATAGATCTATGAGCAGTAAAAATATCAAATCAAAATGTTTTAAATTGAGCAAGTTATCAAGTAAAATAATTTCCAAAATATTTGTTGTTTTAGGGGTTCCTCGCCTTTGCCGAATTGTGTTATATTGCAACCTATGGACAACAAAGCCCTAAAATTTAACGCGAACACATTTTTGTAGCTGAGATATATACCTGCAATGTGTTGAAGTTTAAGAACAATTGGTTACATTGTCGTTTTAGTGCGGGTTTAGTGCTTGAAAACTGACTTAGTGTTAATTACCTCCGTCGAAGCATATTAAAATTCGAATACATTTTTGGAAAAGAATTCTCAAGAAGGGTAAAAATGTTTTATAAGTTTTCATTGAAACCGGCGTTTAAGAAAAATCATGGCGCGAAGGCACCAGAAACATAAACTTGTAGGAATAATTGGGGAAATTATTTTTCCTTCATACATTTGATAGAAATTGGGTACAAATTAGCCGAGCATTGGCAGATATCTAGCCTGTGCACAGACGTAAATTCTCCCGTAATAATTCTCCCATCACAACAGGAAAAGCCAATAAAAACGCACATTGCATCGTAGAAACAAACGAACCAATAAGAAATTGTTATAGAAAAATGAAATAAAGCTGACGTGGCAATACACGTTTTCCTGCAATTGTTCACAGACGTTAATTACGGGAGAATTTACGTCTGTGCACATGGGCTAGCAGATATCCTGCAATAATTATTTCAATCAATGTAATTGCAATGCTGAAAAATGCCATAGACACTAAATGATTTAGACCTTAAAGGCACACTGTCCCAAAGAATCAGGATGATAAATGTTTGGTCGTATAATGCAATAAATAAATATCACACAATAAAAGAAGAGAAAAGATAGAACAGTACAGAGTTTGCATATCGTTGTTATGCGTAACATTAAAGTAGCGTTTAGTGTCTAAATCATTTAGTGTCTATGGCATTTTTCAGCATTGCATATAGGATGCTGACGAGCAATTACATTGATTGAAATAATTATTCTTTCATGAAGAGAATAATGACGTTTTTATGAATTATATGGTGACAAATTTTAGTTCATGAAAATCATCCTGTCTACGATCGCGATCCTTGCAGTGTGGTCATATGTAAACATCGTGAAGTGGTTAGTCAGACAATTTTTAAAGTGTTTTTGTGATTAACGGATTTTCTGATTGGTGCAAGTTTCTAGTGATCTGAAAACACGGAAACGTACTGGCAGTAGTTGTCAAATAGGAATTATTTTTCGATTAAAAAAATGAATGAAGATAAGTTTTCTTGCTTTGAAATTTTTGGTAGACTTGCAATTTTCTTTACTTATCATGATCACTGAGCATCGACAAGTTTCATAAAGGAAAACATGAAATATAATTGATTAAAAACCAGAAAATCGGATTTCTGTTTGGTAGCTAGTTCCTTGCCTTTACCACAGTCAGTGAATACAGTCAATGGAGTCTTTTCCGTGTTTTCAGATCACTTGGAGCATAAAAGAATGGACATATAATAGAGCCACTCATCTTTGCAACGTGGCGTTTTATTATTGTGCAGTTTCTAAAGTATGTATTAAATATTTAACTGCGTGTATAGTAGGCATTAATTAAACGTGAACACAAGAGACATTTACTTAAATAGAACAGTTGGACATTCACAAGTTATGAAGTGACGAAGTTTTACCTAAATATTTTTGTTGCTTTGGAAAATGCCCAAATTCAGCCAGGTAGAAAAACTGCAAATGACAGTGACTGGCAATGCAGCTGAATTACACTCGTTACAGTCATGGACTTAAGGCCAGTTAAATTTTTCAACAGTAATACATATTACAATATATTAGTGCCTTTGCAATTTTTTAAAATACAAATCACAGGGCCTGTAGTTCGCCTACTCAGGGTGATCCACTTGTAAATAATTTCCAAATTTATCGATTTTTAAAGATTGTAGAAAATTATATTTTACAGCGTTCTCTAGTAAACATTTCCAGAATTTATATTTATAAACGGAGAAATTTAGCAAACTGTAAACCTTATTATAGTCTGCGTTGTAGGACGAGAAATGAGTCTGTTTGCAGACTAACCATGTTCCTGAACAAAAAGCAGGCTTTCATTGGCTTTCTCCAGCGCTTTATTGCTTTGTTGCATTGTTTTGTATAAGTTATTAACATATGCAAAAGAAACATGAATTTCTTTTCTTGGGTAATTGAAAACGCCATTTTTCCGCATTTCACACATAACTCGGTTGCATCGTTGTATTCAATATTTGAAGTAGTAATGGCTCTTCTCTAGGGGGGGATGAACTAAAATGTGCGAACTCTATTAGAATTTGGTAAAGATATTGCAATTTTTGACGTAACATTCTAGAATATAACCGTCATGAAATAATTTCAGTTGATGATCACACCTTAGATTGTCTTGGGTAATCAACGAAAAGCTGTCCTAAAATTCTATCATTCAGATTTAAGCAGATGAGACACTCTATTCGGATAACCTTAGTCAAGGAAGCAACCATAAGAACATATTGCGCCTATGATCTGTTACCATTATAAACTAAAAAATAATTTCTTTATTAGTGGACACCTTTAACAAATAGATTTCATTTTTGCGTACGCCTGTACTTTAATAGATCACAGATGATGTCATGGCGTGCGAAAAACAAAAAAGTAGGTAACTTTTATTCTTCGCACGAAGTCTTCCGTGATCTATTACAGTACAGAAGCACGAAAAAATAAAATTTATTTGGTCTATATAATAAAAAAACTTAAATATACTAGGGAAAAACCCGCGAAGGAATCTTGCTTAAGTACATCACGCGATTCGATGACGTCATCTGTGCGTGTGTACCTTAAGCCCGGCGCACATTAGAGCTATCAGCTGAGCTGAGCGTCAGTCGTGACTGTTGGCGTAAGCTGTTCCCTCAAGTGTACCGTGTCATATTTTGTGATTTTCGCCACGCTTGCCATCGGCGTCGGATATTCAACATGTTGAATAATTTCGTGCACGAATGAACATTTCCTCACAGTGTGCGCATGCTCTGAGCTGACAGCTCAGTAATGGTGCCAATGCGCATGCTGTTTATCACTTATTTCATCGAGTCAAGATGGCGACCAACAACTCAATAGTGACTGAAGCAATTCTGTAAGATTAATTAGCTGATATTTGCGGCGATTATCCGCCTTTACGACGTGCACTGTCCTGAATTTAAGAACAGAGAGTTACGGAATAAAGCCATTCAAGAGGTGGCCGAAAAACATTGGCGTGAAACCAATGTACAATACCTACGTATTGTGTGATATAGTATGTAATTGTAAGTAATATGTAGTGTAATGTAGATGTAATAGTTAATGATGTAATGTAGTATTTATTAGTTCCTTACTGTTAATATTTTCACACGGCCATTTGAAAAGCAATTTGTTAGATTGCATAGGTTACCGTGTACAAAGATTTTTAAATAAAATAAAATAAAAATATTCGCCACTCGTAAGCGTCTTCGCCTTCTTCGCAGTAACAAAAGGTAAAGAAAAAATTTCTTCATCTTCTGCCCAGCTAGAATCGTAACTTTCATCAACATTCGCCATCTCGACTCGATGAAATAAGTGATAAAAGCATGCGCATTGGCATCGATTACTGAGCTGTCAGCTCAGAGCGCGCGCACACTGTGAGGAAATCTTCATTCGTGCACGAAATTATTCAACATGTTGAACATCAGACGCCGATGGCAAGCGTGGCGAAAATCACAGAATATGACACGGCACACTTGAGGGAACAGCTTACGTCAACAGTCACGACTGACGCTCAGCTCAGCTGATAGCTCAAGAGTGCGGCGGGCTTTAGTAACACACAGCTCTAGGCCAATGGAAATCTAGAATGGACACTTATTATATTATTACAAATATTTTATTTTATTTTTGCTGTACTCATTTCTTATTCTCTCCATTTTTACTGGCTATTCACTCTCCGCATTAACTGGTGGCAATAAATACCGACGCCAGCAAACAACAGGTATGCATACTAATGAGCTCCCTTTGCAAAATCATACGAGAATAATTTATTAAGCGTCTTCCCTTGAATTAATTATAAAGTTACAGAAATGAAATGTGAAAAACGGAAACAAAAATTTCTTTAATTGATATATCTCGGGAGTAGTCGAAAAGTGCTAAGCATATTAATACTGTAATCTGACTACACATTCAAGGTCCATACCAAACCGGCTATGTAACTTTGTTGCTCATATCCCTGTCTGTAATTATTTGAATGATTACTTTTTACTGCCAAGTAAAATTTTCACCTTGTATCTTAGTGCTGATAAAAATTTTAGCGGCCAAGGTAAAAATTAGACCGTGCACAACGACCACATCTCAGGTATATATACCGTATGTAGGTTTCATTGAATAAAATGGGTAGACTTGTAGTGTGGGTAAGCGTAGACTAAATTCCTTGCAGCTTGTGTTTATAACGAATTTGTTTTAGTCTTTAGAATAATGCAAGCCGGACGTCTATATCCGACATTTTTTTGAAAGAACGAAATCAGAAATTTAATACACAGTCACAATCACAGACTTTCTAAAGTTCAAATTCCAATATGCACACATCTTAACCGGTTGTATTTCGAAGGCCAACGCCCCACAATTCCTACACAAAAATTTTTACGTGACATCGTGTTTCATCACGCACAGTTTGTTTGAATCCGCCGGACAAGTGCAGAATTATTCACTGAAGTGATTGAACAGTCCTTGAAGAAGAAGGAGTAGAGACAGATAACACGTTTTCAGCAATTCCGTGACTTGTCTTTGTGCTTTCATCGCCATAGACATGATCATAGACAAGCCATGTTAACTTTTTAATATCCTTGGGATATCTGGTCTCGCATTTCGCATAAAATAAAGACAATCGGACACAAGACATAAATTTTCCTTATAACTTACAATGGCGCGTTGCGTCGCAACTGGCAGCAAGCAATATCGTTACGTCGTGAAATTTCGCAACTTTGCAACTTGTCTTGATACGAAAATTTTACGGGACAATTTTTCGTAGGATTTGAACTTAAGTCTACTTTGACTACTTTTTATGCAACCGAACTGAACAATTAAATTGCTAGGACGTGAACGTGGCTTTTCAAACTTTTCTCACAATATTTGGAAATATTTAGCCAATACTGTAGCCAGGGATGCGCTAGGCGGAAAACTTTTCATACAATAAAGATCAATGCCCATCATGCTTTGAGTAGTGCCATAAAATCAAGATTTAAAATAGAAAATATTTATTATGTGACGTTTCATCTTACCTCAAGACATCTTCAAACAAGTGGATAATATATTACATACAAAATTTGAATATATATCTAGGCTAATAGTGTTATATTTACAACGTGTAAAATTACAAGGGCATTGTGTTGGGCATTGATCTTCATTATAAAAATATTTAGCCCATAGGCAAATACATGGCCAGAACACACGCTACTTGTCGAGAAAAAATCCATGACTTCATTGCGAAGAAAACTGCGAACGTTTGAGAATAATGCTCTATGCGACTTGCCTTACTTTCGTTATCGTTGCTTTTCAAGCAGCTGGAAAAATTTTCCCGTGGCGTAACATTCATGCTTTTAAACAAATTAGAAATTTTAACACTGTGAAATAAAAACACTTACCCTTTATGGATTTTAGTAAATTGGTTTTCGTAGCAGCTTCTCAACCAGCTTTGAAAGCTTCTGTGTTTTCGGTGTTTCGTGGCAGGTTCATCCTGATTTCGCGAACGAATGTGGCTGATACTTAGAAACGCAATAATTTACAGTTGACTTCATTCTCAATCATCCAATAGGACGCGAACATACGGGTAAAAATATTCATTTTACTGTGTTCTGGTATTCTCATTGGTTAAGTGTCTGATTTTGTTTATCAATGTATTTATCACGCTTGAATAAACGCGTTGTTGTTGTTATCGGCGTTTATTCAAAGCAATCATAATTTAGAAGCTTCAATACTTTAGAAATGTAAAAGTTACGATTATGAATTGAAATTAAACAATAGATTAATAACCCATGTTACAAAATTCAGAATAAACGCTGCCCGTAAGTAAAAGTACGACCTATGTGCCCTCGTTGCCGTTTCAAAGAAATAATTTCGAGTCTAGAGGTGAAAATAAGTCATCCCTTGCGCGCTCAAAGTTTACAGTTTACAACTTGATTGAATTAAATGTGTATCACACTCAACTACACCACAGACTATAGTAAAGTTACTAGATGTTAACATCATTACTCCAGAAATGTATGGATCTCACCGTGTAAGACGCGAAGTCTGACATAAACGGCAAATAGTATCACAAATTAAAGGTATGAGTCCTAATCGGTGATGGTACTGATCATGAATGTGCAGTGAATGTATCAGTTGAGGATGGAGGTCAGCATTTTTAGATCAGATATGCAGTAAATTTAAAATACTTTATTCTTACAGCAAGTTTAACTATTGTTGTCGATGCTTATTAAGGTCAAGCTTCTGGTGGGAGAAAAAAGATTATCATTGCTTCCAGACGTGAGTGGACCGTCTTTTTTCATTTTACTTTATTTACTGCATGGATCACAGCAAAAACAATCAAAGGAAACGCATGGATAAAGCCTGGTTCACACTTGTCGTAAGAAGATGACTTCTTTTAGCCGATGTGATTGAGTGAATTATATACCATTGCAAACACAATCTGTGACAGGGTGAGCTGAGGCCTGAGCCCGAACTGCCCCTGTCATTCTTTTAGGACTCCCCGATACGTTTTGGTTGTTATGGAATTGGTTGTTAACATTGCATGAGTTGTTTGTATACTGCAAAATAAAGTGTTCAAAACTTAAATAAACAACGTTACATGGTACCAGGAGTGAACTATGTTCGACCCTAAATAAATGTAAATATAGATTAATATACATGTATAACCTAGTCGTAACGTGAAATTTATTCATGAGTTAATTGTGTTATATCGTTTATATCGAGTGCATTGCAGGGGGTGATTTGCGGTCAATGACGTCTACCATGTATCTATAACTGAACAGACAATTATTAGTTAAAGGTACACGGTATGATGTCATAATGTGGTAAGAACAAAAAAGTTGCCCACGGGCCACCTAGGCGAGTGGGTCACTGATGTTCTTACCACATTATGACGTCTACCGTGTATCTATAACTGAACAGACAACGGCAAAATGTTATCCATTTGTTTTATATAATAAAAATGAAAAATTTTGCCAAATAATCTTTGTAGTGTGACGAAAAGACTTTAGCACGCCATTTGACATGTCATGATCTATACAAAACAAAGCACGCCATTGGCTGTCGGTAATTCCAAAATTGCTGTGACTGGCTTGTCGCTGAAATGGCGCCGGCGTGCGTCTGTCCTCTCTAGATCACAGTTCTCGACCAATGAAAATCCAGAATGAACTGTATAGAGAGTTGGGGAGTTATAGGGTCATTGAGGGATATTGCTCGCTTTTCAATATGGCGACAAAAACTGCAATTTCAGGTTTTGAAACAGTTCGAGTAAAATTCGACATAAACTCAGATGCTCATCATGTTATGTACTTGAAAATGCATTCTGTCAGAGAGGAAGATAAACGTACGCCTAACGACAAGACGTTATTCGTGCTAAATCTGCCACCATACTGCACGAAGGTTGGTAAAAATAAAGTTCAAGTCAAGATTTAGTTATTTTATCATGTGAAGTGCATAAAATTGTACTTCTGAAACGCATAATGTCATAGCACGAAGATATGTTGCAAAGCAGGTAATGAAAACATATAAACCTACAGTTATTTAATACAGGTTCCTGCCTATCATATTCCTATTTGTAGACCTAAATCAGGGTTCAAAACCCTGACTGGAAAGTTTGCAAATTGCGCGCTCGAGATTTCAAAAATTTACTATAAAATATATAGGGAACATCAAAACTGTGCGGCCGAGATCTCGGTCGCACAATACAAACTTTCATATAAATATATATATATATAAATATATATAAACATTAAATCCATAGTAATTGTCTTTGCTAGGCAGCATTGAGGAATGTGTTTGGCAACTGTGGCAGGATTCAAAATATCTATATTCAAAAGCAGCCAGGTCCTGTGATGGAGAAAAAGAAATCCTTTTTCAACATAATGGAAGATAAAGTTTTGGTATGTTACTGTCAATAGGTCATTCCAAAAAGATCCATAACCCGTCTTGCCACACCATTTTGCCATCCAGAGAGGGGTGAGAGGAATCCCCTCTAAGGAATGTCTTAAATTTGAATAGGATGTTTAGAGAGAGGGAAGGGGTGTTGTTAATTTCTTCCAAGGGGAGAAGGTGGATCTTCTGAAAAAAAACCATTCAGTAAACGTTATTTAATTCAATCTAGCTTAAAACAATGGCCATCTGCTTGTCGTATTTTTAAGGGATTTAAAGTTGCATATATAGTGTTCAAAAACGAGTGGTCACTACAAAGAGCTTTGCAGTTGGACAGCATAGAAATGAGATATTTTTCAACAGAAGATAAACCCATCAAAACAGGAATAAACAGTAAGGTGTTTGGATGATCAAATACCATTTTGCATATGGCTGTATGTATTTGTGTTGTGTACAGAGTTCTAACAATTAAATCTACTATCGTAAGATAGTATAAATCAAATTTATTTTAGACTTGTGTGATCAAATTCCTAGGTTAACTACTATTTAAGATACAAGCAGCCAGAGTGCTTTATGAGATATGAAACATGAGGCACAATAATACATGGGTGAAAAATGACCCATTTTGTGAGTTTATTTATGAAGAAATTTGTTGTTTAAGCTGAAAAAATCAAGGCAAAAGTTAAATTAACATGAATTTTTATTACATAGAAATACCTTCAAAGCCATGATTTCCTTGTGTTTTCCTTAAGAATTATGTAAATTAAATGGGTTTTTTAAGTTAGAGGAATACCCCCTACTGACTGATGTTAGTATGCCCTCCTGACATTAGGACTGCCCACAATATAAAAGTTGTACATCATACAAAGGTGTTGTTTGTTTATAACTGATCACATTTTTGCCAGAGTGGTGCAAGGAATATGCTTCAAATTATCCTATCTCGACTAAACTGCAGAGAGAAATTGATAAATTTATGGAAGAATTTGACAAGAAGCAAGAAGAGGTAAAACCCAAGCCAGGATGTTTTTAAGAAATTGATCTAGTTGGAATGGGTTATGTTACCAATTAAAAACTAGAAGTTATAGAACTAGAGAAAACTCTATTGTAACTCTATTACATGTTTTATAGTACTTGACCTCACCACTCAATAATTAAAAATATTTTAATGTCACAGAACAGTGCAATCATAAATCTAATAAACTGTCTGCAGCAGTTAAATCAAACCCCATTTGCAAATGACCAAATCACTTAATCAGTCACATTTCATGGTGAGACATAACATGAAAATTTTACAGTACAATGTGTGTGCCCTGTGGGCAGATCAACACTCTACTAACCCCCCTCCCCCCCCCTGACATGCAAATAAACAAGATGAGTTCTAGCTTTGTCACTCTGTCTATAAATTACATTCATTTGAAACAAATTGAAACCCAACCAGGGCCTTGTCTTTACCCTATGTGTTCAAATGCAGGAAAAAGAGAAGACAAAGAGGTTACAATCTGAACCAGATGAGGAAGGCTGGGTAACCATTGGGAAGGGTGGAAGGAAACCAGGGGCAAGTAAAGTGGAAGCAGGTGAACTTCTTGAGAAAAAGAAAAACAAGAAACAAAAGGTAGCGTTAATTTTAGGAACTACATCACTTTGAATGATCATGAAAAGATTAATCCTGGAAGGGTCAGGGGTGTGGCTGGGGTTAGTAATGCTTGCCAAACCATAGGATATGTTAACCTGCTTAGTAAATGATGCAATTAAATTTCGACATTAGAAGTTACGGGAAGTGATTAGTGGAGACAGCATTAAATATCAGACACAAAATATCAAATTTACAAGCTTACATTTTTAAAACCATGTTGTCAATTCTGTTTGTACTATATCAAACATGAGCGACAGCGTTTTATCAGAATACCAAAACATCGAAGAGAAAGTTGAAAAATTCAACTTTTCACAAAATTCAAGGTGCTTGGATAGCTGATAAAACACTGACTCAGTGTTTGATATACGGAGTAAGCGGTGAAATAAAAGTCAGAAATCTATGCTAATTAACACCGGGATATCGAAACCTTCACGGTCATGATTTTCTTTGTTTTATCTTAAGGCCCTGACACACGGTGCAATTTTTCTTGCAACTTGCAACACAATTCTACTCTTAAGAGATGTAAATTTGTGACAAATGTTTCGTATGTTAAAAATATTTTGCCAAACTGTCACGGAAAGATGTATTTGCCAATTTTACATCTCCCAAGAGTAGAATTGCGTTGCAAGTTGCATGAAAAATTGCACCGTGTGACAGGGCCTTTACTGAATTCTTAATGAGCTTCAAAATGGTCGTCGCTCTATAGGATACCCTAAAGGTCGAAATATCGAGAGAGCACTGGGACCCTAACCTAGTGCTCTCTTGACATTTCCACCTTTAAGGTATCCTAAAAATATTTGACTGTTTGAGAAGTCCTTGTCTTCCTCTGCGAAGAAATAACTTACCAGGGGCCGCTTGTTCGAAGCCCGTTTAGCTTAAACGGTGGTTAAGCTCAAAATAGAAACCAAGTTTATAGATTCATTCAACAACCAAACTAAAAGTTTTGAACCTTAATAGAATGATTATGCTCAGTTTACAACTACATATTTACTGCAGAATATTTAAGTTAACTGTTTAACGAGTGATGTTAAAGTGTTATTTAATTTTGATTTATCCTTCGTTTACGCTAAACGGGCTTCGAACAACCGGCCCCAGCAAAAAATAGGAATCCAGAATTCTGTAGTAGGAAGCTCAGGTGTAACTGATATGTTTGTTTCCCTATGTTTTGTTTCCAGCAACAACTTTACTTCTATAACTTCCAACAACGCGAAACAAGACGAGAACGTAAGTTATTCACATCATATTTTTTATAAAGATTATCTTTTATTTATAACTAGCTGATCTGAAAACACGGAAAAGTACTGGCACTAGTTGTGAAATAGCAATCCATTTTTCGAGCCAAACTAGCAAATTTCTTATCAAGTATAATTTACTTCGGTTCCAAATTTCTGGTGGACTTATATTTTTCTTTACTGAACATGGTTACAAAGTTTCAATATGTTTCGTAATAGAAAATAAAAGTACAGGTGATTAAAAACAGCAAAATCGATTATTATTCGGTACCTAGTTCCACGCCTTTTACTCACGGTCAGATCAGCTAAAAGTCAAAACAGATGTAACTACTTGGTACTAGGTTACCATTTATTTTTCATCATATACCATTTTTTTTATCTTTTAACACTACTGTTTTAAATTGTAGACATTGCTCAGTTGAGGAAGAAATTTGAGGAAGATAAAGAAAAAGTGGCGAAAATGAAAGCGGCTAGAAAATTTAGACCATATTAATCAGATCAGATAATGTATTTTAATTTATTTATGCACAGACATGCGTAGAAATGCTAGTCCCAAATTTAGCCATTTCCCAATCGAGACGTCAAAGCGTAAATTGATTGTTTGGAGGGACAGTGCGATAGACGCCCCAGTCATGAGGCATGGAACGAATAGTCAGTCTCGTACCCAGGAGTGCTAGGTCAACAGGCGAAAAACCCAAGCGCGCATGACGAAAAGTGGCTTTTCTTTGGAGATAACATCGCATCTTTTATATTTTCTGTATTAAAGTTTTCTGTTGCTTCGCGTTGTCCCACCAAACAATCCATGGACGCTTTCCGCTTCTCAATTAGGAGATGAATAATTGGAAATATGTACAGTTATTCTTGGGTTTCACTTGGGTATTTTGTACTAAATATGAGTGGGGATCAACCCAAAATGTACTGAGGATTATGCTGTACTGTAGTGAGCAAGTCTCAGGAAATTGCACATATTTGCTGCCCAACACCAGATCAGCACATAGTGGAATTTTTTTTCCCGATTACTGTATATATCGATCTGGAGTTGACCCCAGTGAAATTGATGATGTCACATGAAACCCAAGAATACGGTGTGTCAAAAAAGGGTACAGTAATGGAATTTTGAAGTGCTCCCCAGTATTTAACCTACAGAAAAAATCTTTTACAGTCGGGAAGACCGAGCTTTTAGCTCTTTTGTAAAATTTGAAGAAAAATCAAGTTTATACAAATCAAATGAAAATTGCGTTTTGAAATCGCACATTTTCACCGTCCAGACTTCACCTGTTGAAATTTACTAATTTGAAATTTATGTAACTACCTATAATAAAACAAATTCCGAAAATATACATCTTGTATTCCTGTTATTCAAGAAAAAAAAACAAGAAAACGCCGGAGTCGGTTTTTTCTTGAATATCAGGAGTACAAGTTGTCTATTTTCGGAATTTGTTTTATTTTGTATTTCCTTAAGTTGTCTGCTTGTCGTGGTATCTGTATTATGATAGTTGAGTTATTATTGGAACGATCAATTTGGCTGACAATTTTCAATCCCTTCGTAAATTCGAACTTGTTTATAAAATTTTACAAAAACGGTGAAATTCAAAAGCTTAAAGTTCTGTGCAGCTGTGAAAAAATTTTTTCCCTTCTGAATATTTCATATAGAGCGCGCCAGAACGCCCAAAGTTCTGTTACCTTCTTGTAAGATTTTGTATGATTTATTCAGGGTGTTTTGTGGGTATGTTAGACCCATGTCTGCGTCAAACATCACCAAATCTCGTTTTTTGCTGTATAAAATTAAATTACTCTACAGTTTAACGAGAAAGCGCAGGCGGGCGATAAAAAAGGAAGTTAAAGTAATCTAGTTGGGTTGTGTAGCAAATATCAATGAAACAGATACCTCAAATCGCTCAGAATTGGCCGGAAAGGTTTCTGTTTCGGGAATGTGATTTCATATACCAGTCAGTGTATGGACGTAAATCTAATACATTCATTTTTACATGAAGTATTGAAAATCTTATAACATTTTACAAAATTGAGTGATGTCTTCAGTTCTTTTTCGAGAATTTTCTGTTCGTTTTGGACGTTGTGTTTCGACAAAGCAAGTTTTGAGTTGCTGTAGCAGATATTTGTCTTCATTTAGAGGTATATTTTGTGGTTTGCAGCTCTTTATTTCTTGCTAAATGCTAATGAATTTTGAAGCCAGTGAGTCAAATACATTTTATTTTTACATTTGTAAAACGAAATGCTTTACTGCTGTAGGATGCACTTTTATGATGTAATATTTTTCCATGCAGATAGAAAAAGATTTTATGATAAAGTTGATGTAATCGGGACAAAAAGTGAGTAAAAACTAATTTTTATAGCAATGAAAATATGATACTACACATGTTGGTGCTGCCACTTTGAAAAGTTGTAATGTCCTTAAGTTACCTGAAGATAAATTTTCAAATTGGCAGTGTGGGTCATTGGCATTGCTTAGGCCTGTTTTTACAGGCAAACAAGGATAAGTGATGTCACAGATTAAGTATATACAGATATGGAACTCGCGCGTGTTTCATTGAGTTCTATTACATCTGGAGAGAGCACGCCAATCTCTCTTCAGTCAACCAGTTGAAGCAAAAAACATGGCGGATTTCTGACGAATCATCACGCCATTTGACGCCATTTGACGCCATATCTATGGCAACGGCTAAAGGTAGTAACCGCTAGCCAGGCTCAATTTTGAGCCCGCGGCAGTTTTCACACCCCCCTGGATCTCATGTTGATCTTTTTCGCAGTAAATTTTTTTTGTCAATGAGAATGATTTTGATGAATTTTTTGGAACTTTTACGATTTATTCAAAGATGTACAAGTTATTCATAATATACTTGGCCTTGGAAAGGAACGGAAAATTAATAAAGTCTTGAAAATGTCGACAATTGCAAGATTTTTGATGAGGAACACCAGCCTGGACTATTTGAAGTTTTGTATTTAACAGGTATTTGAAAATTAGAGTTTCTTTCTTTAAAGTTTATTTTTTCAATCTTCATCGTCAATGTTGTTCGATATAAAATTTGTAAGCTTGGCGCCTGAATATACTCTACAGTCTTACATTGGAATGTACAGATTTATGTTATGTACAACTTGGATCAGTTGGATGTAGAAAGTTGAAATTGTTTTCTGGTATATTTTATATCTTTGAATTATAAAAACAGGGTCCTGAAGGGCTACTAATCCCGTTGTCCAAGTGCACAAAGCTTTCTATTGTTTTGTGGGAAGTCCCAGTGCATGGAATCCTATTTTCCCAGCAAAAATATGCAATTCCCAGCTCCCAATTTACCCTTTTCAGGACCCTCTAAAAATCTCATATTTCTGCCAAATTAGCTCTCTTATTCAGGTACATTGACACACAGTTTGTAAAATTAACCACCCTGTATGCAATCAGACAGTAGAATACATAGAAGTTTATTTAGACATAGAAGTGTATATCTTTTCTACACTGGCACAAATTGACACATATGTCTGCAAAAAACACATCTCACCTTGATTTGTGAGTCCTATGCCTTTTTAAGGAAGGGGAGTCAAAGTCATCATTTTTCTAATGCAATTTTCTACTGATTTCAATGAATCCTATGTCCAAACACCATACCCTGGGTGATGCCAATGTGTATCATCTCACATCCTATCTTGTCAATGTTATGTTTTTGTTTCTAGTGAACACTGTAAAATTTGACACCTGGCTTGTACAGACTCTTACCTGTTGTTTTTGTATTCTAGGGGAATGTCAAAAATACATGCAAAATGTGTCTTGAAGATAGCATTTATGAAGGAAATTGAAGATAGCATTAATGCAAGACTAATTTTGGACTTTTTTAATTTGCCTTTTTACATGTATGATTACTAGCTTAACATTGACAATGAAACTTTAAGAATAAAAGTGACTACTGTACAATATAGAATTTGACATTTTATTAAAACATTCATCATATCATAGATATGACATGATAAAATTTCTGTCTCTGTTGTTTTCATATGTATGCTTTATGCCATGTTGAGGTGAGGTTCTTACAGTAGATAGGTTCTACAAAATAAGAAAACAGTAACAAGTATATTAGTTTATTGTAGTACATTTTTGCCTTTACAACACAAGGATACACATACATCCAGTAAAGAAAGCAAATGCCTTTATTCTATAAGGGTGGGACTATCAAGGATTCTTAAATACTGATAAGTCAATGATATTTACAATTACAATAGCAAAATTTTATTTTCACAGAGTGACCCCATTCAATACTGGGCCCCTGTATTTGGTCTTGAAATGTCTAATTTTCTATGCACATACAGTCAACTATTGTATCTTTAAAAGGCATCAATGGCTAGTACAAAACATGCAGTTTTCTGGACCCTGTCACTTCTGAATTTCTTCTGATTGTTAATGTAAAGTGTGAGTTACCTTGATGCATTTGGAAAACAAAACCCCTTATGCCATGTCCTGGATATTTTCCCTTTTCTACAGCTGACATTTTTCTCAGGTAGTGGGTTTGCACATACTGGCAGGTACAAACCTAAAACAAAGCGAGTGTGTACTTTGTTTAAATCTTCTGGTAGTATCTACTTTCTACATAGGCAGCTTAGCCGAAAAGAGTTGCATACAGATGCTGCTGAGTCCTGGAAAGTCTGGCTAACATATGCAACAGCATTCAGCAAAACTAAACGAAGCTACCAATAAAAATACAATGCTCAGAAGAAAAAAAACTATGTCAATAATTTTTAACCATTTGTATATAAGATCTAAGGGTTTGTGTGACCTAAAAACACTTTATTATCAAACAGGACAAACATCGAAGCCTGTTGCCGTGTCTGTAATATCGTACGCAAAATACAAAGTATATATATGTTGTGTGAAACATACCTGAAAGAGGAATTCCCCTGCATTTATAGTAGATTCTTGCTCCGACAAGTAAGGCACACACCTTTTTTCACCGTTCAGCAAATGTAGTATAAAAATATATTCAAAGAAATCAAAATATTTTAAGATTATTTCCTTTTTCTCGCTATCTCGTAAACAATTTTTTGTTAAAAACCAGGGGGGCGAAGAGCTTTGTCGGACGTATAGCATCGCATTTTGGGTCAGTGGTAGCTACCTGTAGCCGGGAACCAATCGGGAACCAATTTTGCAAATCGCCGCCACTGAGCTCTACTAATATATCTGGAGATCGGGCTCTAATACCTCGCCAGTCAAAAAAGTGTCCCCAAAAACATGGCGGCTTTTGGCCAAAAATACGTCATTTTTACGTCACAAATTTATGGTATAGACCACTGACCAGCTATGAATGTGGAAAAAGGGGTTAAAAATAAAATATTTTCACCCCCCTGGCGTTTTTTATACAATATTTTGTATGATTTGAGAAAAAACAAAATGCCCAATTCTTGCTCCGTCTTTTGCTGTTGGAAGACTGGAAAAGGAAAATATTTATCTCTTCATCGGTAAGTATAAATGCTGAATAGTTTTGACAGCTATTTGTATAATGTAAAAAGTAATCACGCATTCACGACTTTTTTTAATCGCTTGACAGTTGACGACTTGACATCAAAGTTTCTACGCATGCAATATCCATTTGTACTTTCCAGATTCTGTGAAAAATCCAGAGTTGTACACTGTGTGAGTAAAAAATGGAAACAAAGGTGGACCAGCCAAATTTGTTCCGGTGAAAGATAGCCGTTTGTGTTCAGAGCACTGACATGTTTGAATAAGATGGCCCTGGTGGAAAAGCAGTATTGAAGCCATATGCTGTACACACAATCTTTAAGTGGCTTGCTGAGGTTGGTGCTGTACCTTGTTTTCGTGTCCTATTACATTTACTATATCCAATAAAATGCCAATGAATGGCATATAAACATTGAGAATTCCATAGGTCACATATGACCCACTAGATTAGATAATACACACATGATATTTCCATCGGTTATTTCACTATATAAAAACAATATTTACAAACAGGACATCAAGGTTACACGTGAAGGTTGTTTGTCAGGAAGGTCACTTTGTTAGACATATTAAAAATATCAGTTTGCAACCCCAAATCCTGTTCATGGCCCTGTTCATGGTTATCGATTGGGGTCAAATATAACCCAAAATTTGTAGTTTTTCAATCATGTTTTCAAAAGTGTCTGTACTGAAACTAACGACCTAGGGTTAATACAGCAGATAAAGGAACAACTTAAAACAATTCTGACGACTAATTGACTTAAGGGACAATTCCATTTTGCCTTTTATTTGTGCATTTCCGATTTTATTAAATACACCTAAAAAATTGTTATGCTGTCAAGAATGTGATATTTCAGGTTACAGTAATTAGTACAGAAACAAAACATGCATTATCAGAAATTTCATTAATAACTATTTCATGTGAGACAATTAAACAGCAATCTTGATTTTTAAGTTCTTGTTGAATTAAGAGCCTTTGAAAGTTATGTATATCTAGGTTAGTCCACAGAAATTTTGCAAGTTTTCATTCTTTTTGTATGTTTCGGATTTGTGTATATAGTTGGTAGAACTGTTTTATGTACCAATGTTTTAAAATTGCCTGAAAGATTAATTTAGCACCGTTGAATACTGAGTAGGTTGGTCAATTTTAAAATAATCTACAGTAATTATAATAAACAATTATTGTCACTGTCCAGCTGAAACAAATAAATATCTATTGTTTAGGTAGAAAAACAAAAGGTGCCTAGTGGTTTGAAGGAAACAGTTCTTGTGATTGAGGAATTTGAAGCTGCATCCACAGAACCAGGTTGTGTTGAAGTTGTTACTGTATGATGGCAATGACAAATTAGGAATGAAGGTTTTCAATATTGTAAGTAGCCAGCCAGGAAAAAAATAGGAAACAACCTGATGAGTGTCAAAGTAAAGTGAGTGGTAATGAGGCAAATGACTAAGATCATTCTTACTTTATAAGATCTCCTTGTAGATTAAGAAGAAGAGTTTGTGATCTTATAAACCAGGTTGAAAGTTTGAAGAAGAAATTGAATATATCTCAGAAAAAAAAACATGTAGGTTAAATAAAAAGGTAAGCTCCTTGATGACAGTGTGAGTTAAAAAAAAACCTTGTCAGTAGTGATTGTGCTAATATTCTGGAAAAAACTTTTTATGGAGTTTCTAGAGGGTGCTAAAGGGGGGGGGTCGGATCACGTTTCATGAGAGGAAAAACAGCCATTTCACATTTCACAGGTAAAAAATTAGTAATTTCACGAAATTTAATGAACTCGTTTTTAACTGTGTAAATTTAACCCCTTTCTTAACCTGTCAGCCTATTTTCATGCTGTAGAAAGTAAAAAGCACCATTGAAAGCTCAAATTCGGATGAATTTTTGTAAAAGCAGCCAATATATGTAGAAAAGAATGAAGAAAATAAATGCATTTAGTAAAATTGTTGTAACCAATGCATTGTACTTTGTTCTTTAGCACTTATCCCTACTCGTCCAGCTGCCAATCACGGCTCAGATATAGGCATGTAAATCACATTTCATGACACAAAAATTTGTCAAATCTCATTTCACAACAACAAATACTGGCAATTCACGGCTCACGAAAAAACCCTTTACCACCCTCTTACTAAGGAACTTATGAAAAGGTTAGACACAGAAGAAGAAAAATCCAGGTGCATATCCAGGATGATATGTCTATACACAAGCATGTCTAGTGGGATGGTAAGGCAGGGAAGTATTGCGGAGTTTGTTGACTATGGCATTGGTGACGACGATGACTCGTTGCCAGAAGCTTCAGACGCACTAATGTTTATGGTAGTCTCCTTAAATTCCAACTGGAAAGTACCATGTGGATATTTTCTGGTGAATGTTCTCACAGGGGAAGAGAAAGCAAACCTGAACATTGTAAAATTGAACATTGAATTGTAAATTTTTTTGGCTATTACCAGTATTTATTAATTTCATATTAATAGCAAGTCTATTTTCTATTAACAATGTCTATTTCTATTAAGTCAATTTTTAATTAAGTCTTCATCTATTAACAGCAACTGAATTTCTCTTTACTCTACATTTTAATTGGATAATTACAGTTTGACAGTTTCTGGCTGTCCTGAATTTTTGGGCATCTAGAGGCCTGAATCTATAAAAGTGAAGTATATATTCAATTATTAGAGGCAGATCAATTCTCATCTGATAGGAGAGGTGCAGATGTTCCTAAGGGGAGGGGTATTAGTACACACCCCTACCAACCCCCATCCACCCCCTTCTCCCCTCCCCTAAAACTGCCCAGTGTCAATTATCATGTTTTTTTTCACTAAACAGGAATGAAATGTTGGTGCTGCATAATTCAAATCTTATAAATTTATATATGTATATAATAATTATATATGTTAATACTGGTATTGTTTTGATTAATAAAATCATTGTTCATTAATATAGTTGTTTTTATTGTATATCAAGTATTATACTTGTACATACATATGATAACAATTGTTATGACCCTTTAAGTGTTAATGGCATGACACTTCTCTGGACAGCCCAAATATATATTGTTCAGGTAAGGACACTATCTTGCTGAAATGGTCTAGGTATGCAATTTGGCAAATATTCCTTGGGATCCCAATCCATTGAGAACACACTAATTTAAATTTATACGTGTAGATTGAGAGAGTACTTTGATTTATGTTGATGAAAATATAAAAAAAATTCTTACCTTCCTGGCCTTGTCCTTGTCATATTGACTGCCATGTGGGCTAACATTTATCTGGTGCAATGTGCATTAGCAATGTTCAGTACAATTCCCCTGAAAAGTGAAAAGCGTTCACTATGACATGTACAAAATTTATTACCACTCATATTAAACTAAACAGAAATTTAAGAAAAAAGTGGTAAAAACGAATTTGTGAAACAGTTTTATTGAATTAAGATGTACATTTTTTTGTACGTTAAACTTGATGCAAGTTTGTGTTTACAATTTACAATTGTTGAGCAAAACCAAACAAAGGTTCTTTCAGCCCAAGACAACTGAAATGCTGTTTTAAATAAGGCATGGACATATGTATAAATTTTGTTGTAATGATATGATGGTATCATCGCATCTGAGTACTAAATATTAAGGTATTCATGGGTCACTGGGTCAGGTTTTATGTTGTTCAAGTTTACTGGCCATGTAAAATATAAAACTTTACCTAAGTCCTTTCATATCTTTCGTCCTGTTTCCCGCTGTTGACTGCAGAGGCTATCATATTCGCCGGCGGTTTAAAGTTCTTGACCATAAATCCACAATAATTTCAAACGACGATACGATTTTTTTAATACACGATGTAGATTGTAGAAATAAAACAACATTTTCAATCGCTAAACCAGGGGGGGAATTTTGTGTCGCCCGCAAGTGAATGAGCCCTGGTCAGTGGTAAACCGCATTAACGGTGTACCCCAGCTGTACCCCAGTGACGTCAAATCCGCCATGTTTTTGGGGACACTTTGAAGTCGAGAGCCCGATCTCCAGATATATTAGTAGAGCTCAGTGATCGCCGCCATTAAAATTGCTTCAAACATGGCGGCGCGTGCTTTCTCCAGATGTAATGAAACTCAGTGGCGTGTTTCCATAGATATAGGAGACCTAGATTGCTGACTGTGGTAGAATTCATAAGGCATGCGCGTGGCAACTATGAGCATTCAAAATGGCGGCTCAACCGGGCAAAAATCATAGAGTGGTATAGGGGAAAACCATGTTTTTTGCATTTTACGTCGTCCTACAGCTTCCGATCCCGTCATAACACATTATTTTGGAAAGAGCTAACTGATGCGAAGGTTTTGAATGTATATTTGTACAATTTAAGTTCATTAAAGTCGAAATAATCGATCGCGAAACGTTTTCTGAAGATCATAGCATTTGGCCGGTTGAGCTGTTCGAAATGTTCGAGACAATTTGTTGCAGAAAATAAAGGTTTGGGTTCTTTGGGTGATTTTTTTCTTAAGGATCTAGGTTGGAACATAAAACAGGGAATAATATTGTGAAGTTTCAACCTATTTTGCTTGATTTATCTGGTCTACTACTCTGCTGGTTTGAAAACTCTGATGCTTTGTTTACTATGACCTTGCTGCTGCAGATGTGTCACGGAATCTCAAGTCCATATGGCCTAGACTGTGAAAAGTGATGAAACAATCAGGTTTTTATTGAGAGCTAATGCCAGAAAAAGTTTTCAATGCATTAATTTGAAGTAACTAACTAATTTGTGTATAGTATAGCTATGCATTAAATTGTTAAAGTATCTTAGTTCCCTCCCCAAGACACCTGATTGATTTTTTACAGTCCAGGCCATATTGATTAGTCAGTCATTGCCAAAAAGAATAAAGCTATTCAGCTTTCGCCTCTGGGATGGATTTCCTTTGCCAAAACAAAGTTTGAGTAAAACCTCTGACAAGACAATATCAATGTGTTCATGGTCTTAACAAGGTGGAAAGGATAATCAAAAATAGATGGGATGGCATCTTTTTCAGATTGGTCTATTACTTGCTCTCCTGTAATATTAATAAAGTTGTCAGGTGTGAAGTGTTTCTCATGCATGCCAGACTGAATATTTAGTTGACATTCAGTCTGCCCATTTCATTGCTGTTATTCAATTTGTTACATGCTGGGATTGGTTATGAGAAGTTAAAATAGTGCAAACTTAAGGGAAAGATGTATTATTGGTTCACTAATGTGAACAAAAGTCTTTGACAGAATTGTTGCATGATGTTCAAAACAAGATCTTATTTGGTCTAACATTCTTTGCATAATTAAAACTGTAAATAGTTTTATATTATGGTATTATATGTAGCCAACAAACTCAAAACTACATTTTGTTGTCATTACAGTATTTACAAAACAAGTTGTTTTTATGCTATTGAAAGCTTTGTTATTTTATTGTCTTAAAGTATACTTTTTATATGATTTATTGTCTTAAACTATTCTTTTTATATGAAGGATATATGGTGTACAAATGTACAGTATTATATAGACTTAATACTTATGGAAGGACCTGGCAGTTATACCATGGATAGTAGGTATATGAACAATATTTTATTATTCATAGGTATATGCTGGACAATATTCAGGCATGCTTATACATGGGTAGTTAAAAAGCAATAGATATTTTATTATCCATAATATATACTGGAAAATATTCAGATATTTTTGGCATGCATTGCCACAGCAGAAATTTCAGATGAAAATACTGTATTTTGGTCGAAAAAAACGATGAAAGAACTAAATAAACAGTACTAGATCTTAGAATAACTAGATATATATCTCGTTACGTTGGAAAATCTCGTAAAAGACCGAAGAAATTCATAGGAAATGAAACCAGGCCGACAGGTTCGCACGCTTTTGATCTTTACCCACCTTTGCCCAGTTGTAAAAATGTAAAATATAAATTGCAAAATGTACTAATTATAACAAACATACATTCAAAACCTTCGCATCGGTTAGCTCTTTCCAAAATAATGAGTCGGAACGGGATCGGAAGCTGTAGGACGACGTAAAATGCAAAAAACATGGTTTTTCCCTATACCGCTCTATGATTTTTGCCCGGTTGAGCCGCCATTTTGAATTTTAAAAAATTGCCACGCCTGCTGCGCCGAGTCAGCAATCTAGGTCTCCTATATCTATGCGTGTTTCTGTCCTCGCTTTTGATGTCACGTCAGCAGTGTACGCGTCAGCCTCTGGCAAGTGTCATGAAAAAATTTAATAAGAAAATAGATAGGAAAAACCTAAATTTCGGCAATAAAACTGCGATTTTAAAAAATATATAGTTCTGATTTTCGTCAACGTCTCAATTTTTGCGAATGGAGTTTAATCCAAACATTTTGACATGAAATGACTGTACAAGCGGCCCTTGCTGGCAAGAAAAACGAGAAAAAAGCGCGAAGGAGTGTGTTTTCAAAGTGTTCATACCTTTATCTGAAGACGTTGTTGATAATAATACCAACAGGTAAGTGTAATATTGCTTGTTTTGTCGTAAAGTTGACCAAAACTATTTGTAATTCACTTGTTTTGTGCTTACCAACGAAAATGAGGACAAAAAAACACTGGATAGGCAAGTTTCTCTCAAGCAGCCAGAAGATTCGAACTTGCCTGACAACATGTGAGCAAATTTACATTCCAAGCCATTAAAAATTTTGTCCAAAATGAATTCACCCATGTACTTTGTCAACGACCATGTTTTTAATTCTTCACTCCTAACGTTGTCTATTAATATGCTTGTTAATATATTAAAGTATACAATTCTATAGAGATTTAAGTTTAAAAAATTCCTATTCCCTATACACTCTGGTCAGATTATAAAGATAACTATACTGAAAAGGTCCAAATAAACTATTTTGCTTTAATTCAGAACTTGCATAATACCCAGCAAACAAGATGGTGAAAAGAAAGCTAGTATCACAGCTGTAGTGACTTGAGCATGCATGTGCAAATACTTTTCATCAAGGTAATTATTTTAGAAAACACACACTTATGTTAACTTTTAAGCAAACCCTATTTTCTGAGGTACTTCATGCAGGTTGCATCATGAACAGTTTGTATGTATTTGTGAATGCACTACACATGAAATAAGTACTTGCAGATATGAAAGCTTTGAACTGAGAAACTCATGCTGTATTTTTTATTATTCCATTATGTGGTATAGCCATCACTTGCTCATCTCATAAACCTACAAGAAACTTGTTACACATATAATTCTCAAATCCTCAATTCAAGTTTTCCCTAATTCACATGAACACATTATGTGCAATATGTTTCTCTGGGAAAAAAAGTTTCTCAGCTGGGATAAAAAGTTTGTTGCAAGATGCCACTTTTAGCTGCAATATTCTTTTTAAGTTTGTTCTTGTAAAAAGAGTACTTTTGTTCTCTTTTAGTTGCCAACAATCCTTTGGGACTATTCATTGACAAGCATGATCCAATCCTTTTAAGAAAGCTTGTGGCAGTCTGTTATGCTCCAAAGCAGACTCAGCAGTACTGTAGCAGATACAATTCCTAGCAGATAATCAGAACAGGATAGTAAGAACCATGCAGTGAAAACCAGTGACTGGAGTTAATATAAACAAAGCTCCACTTTTTAGCATAATTAGGGACTGTTTACATGAAACGGGTTAGCCTAGTATTAATCAGGGCACCAAGCTAATTTGTGTCATGAAACTTTTTCCTCTTTGACAAGAGACAATTTTAAATAGTCTAATTTCAGTTTAGGGTTAACCAGGTTTGCCAGTCTCGTGTAATAAGATTAGCAGTTTAGATGCATGCAACATTGTCATTATATATAAAATATAAGTATAAACTCATGCTTAACAAATATTGTTAATGTGTTAAGTGCAAAAGTTAATAAACAGTGTTTACAACACAACTATATGCTTGTAGCCTCGATCAAAGGTCTAACTTGCAAAGAGCTAGCTAGCTTCTCATCGTTTTGAAATCAACTCTTTCACCTTTTCTTTCTAGTTTGTGATTTCAATAATTTTAAAACAAAGTTAACCGATCATGTATAATTGATCCATCAAAGTGATCAAACGCATGGTCGGTAGTGGTTGACATGCATTGACTTTTGCCTTGAAATAAACTCTGAATAAGCTCTATCGTAAATCTTTTCCACACAAAAACAACCACTTACCATTTATCTTTAAATTTTGAGCTCAAAACAGCGAAACCTTGCTTCAATTTTGTAAAATATGCATTTTTTCTCTTTCGAACACCGCTTTCCCTATACTTTTACCTGAAAATTCGAACGATGACACTTGCCAGAGCAATTTTGCGTGGCGCGTGGGGTGACGCGAGCTGACGCGTACGTGAGGACACAAAATAATAAGGAAACACGCGCGAGTTCCATATCTGTATATACTTGATCTGTGGTGATGTGGACAATGTAAACAGAGTTTTAAACAAAGCATTAAAAAATAGATAAGATGAATTAACTCATATCTACTGTTTGAATTGCATTAAATGAGACTGAGATGCAGTATATAAAACAGGCCTTAGGTAGTTTGTTTGTTAAAAATTAAACCGTATCATAGCAAAATGTACCATATTTCATTGTTTCATAAACACTCAGGCAAAACTAATGACGTGGGCACAATAAAATATGTTACGTTTCAGTACAGTACAATTCAAGTGAAAACAGGCTTAAGAAAACATAACATTACTGTAATGTTATTTTGTTCAGAGCAACTAGGTACAGTTATTATCATGTTATGCTCACTAAAAGCTCTTGTTTATATGTTTGAATGAATACAAATTCTGATGAAATTGAATTCATGACCCAACATTTCAAGTTTAATGTCTTCGTCAGAGGTGATCTGATGTTGTAATAATGTTGCTTATATACTTATTATCTGATAACATTATTTGCTAAGACCTTGATCTGGTTGTGAACAGAGACGAAGGTAGCTTTATTTGCAATAAGAATATTTCCACCTTCTTGGATCATGATGTAACCTCTTTGAGTATACCATGATGCAATTGGTTGATTCTCCTGTCACACACATGACATTGCTATTTACTTTGGTATATCACATAAACCATGAAGACCAATGGAATGACCATGTCACATGTGTGATTAACCAGAATAGCAAGAATAAGATCAGAGTTGTAGAAATTTCTTTTGTCTTTTCAGGTTGAATTCATCATTAAATTTACCTCATTAGAATTCGTATATACAATCTAGCGGTTGTATTAGAACTAATACAACCTCGAGCGACAGGTTGTATTAGCTTGTTCTAGCCCGGTAATTAAATAAGAGCAAACGGTGTTCACACAATAACACATACATTTTTACTGCAAACAATTACAAAGAATTATTTGCTGTTAACATACACATTTACCGTGCAAACTATGATATTACAAAGTAATATCACGACATGAGATATATTAGTCATTAAATCGCCTGCTTGATTCTGCCGGTTTAATGACTAATACACCTCATTTTGTGATATTACTTATGATGACATGATGTCACAAACTGACTATGTTATTTAGATGGTTATCAAGTAACTCTTGATAAAAAGGCAGTAAAGACACCACATGGAAGGCATCTGTGTGTTCCCTACCAACCACTGGCTGCCGCCTTGTCTGTCGAGTGGGATGCCCAGGAGGATGTTATAAAACCAGAATTCATGCACTTGGTAGGCAGCTGGTTATTATCATGTAATGTAATTATAATTTTTTATACCCTAAGACAGAGGCTAATTGTAATTATATGACATTTACTATTAGTATTATCAACTGAGGTCATGCACTGTATCTACCAGAAATAACAAAATTTATACCAATATTAATTCATATTGTATATAACTTTTAAATCTACCTAAGCATGCAATGAGTGTCGCTCAAGACAACTTTTTTTGTGAAGAGACCGAAGCCTTGTCCTCAACAGAGTTTTTTCAGTAACTGGACAAATTGCAGCAGCTGATTTAGGTCTTTTTTTCTTTATTGCTACACTGCTTTATTTTTTTATAATAACAAGCAACAATGTTTACAATGTTGTGTGACACTAGCCCATATTGGCCATACCTTTGATTCTAAAAATCACAGATGTTGTGGAAATATATAATTGATGCTATTGCTGTAAGAAACACTGGTGTAAAATTTCACAGTGTGATTTTATAGGTTTCAGGCCCCGTTCACACGATACCGGCAGAGCTTGAAAACGGTATGAAATTCTTACGTTTAGGGGTTGCGTTCACACGATACCGGTATGAAATTGTGTGAAACCGTAACGCTAACCGTAAGAGTTTGAAAACGGTATACGTACCGTAAGACTTTGAAAACGGAACGAAATTCAACCGTCAGACTACCGTGTGAACGCCTAACCGTAAGAGTTTTATTACGGTTATGCAAGACATTTTAGGGTGCGAATTTCAATAATGAAATGAACAAAAGTTGTAACAAGCATAACTCTACCGGTACCGTGTGAATAGTTGAAAACGTAATGATTTTTAACCGGCGGAGTTTCATACCGGTATCGTGTGAACGGGGTCTCAGAAAGCAACATTTGCCAATTTCAAAATTGCAACTAGTAACATTGCAACTCCTATGGTACCTTGGTAACAAGGCACCCTCAGTGTTTTGGTTGGTCCTGCGTATTCAATACTCTATTGTATTTAATATCTTTGCAAATTTTCTAGACTGCACTAACAAATACAGTAATTGATGATCCACTTGGCAAGACAACAGAGTCACGTATAAATGACATTTTGGAGTACTTGCTAACAGACACAGTTTGGTATAAAATTTTTAAAACGGCTGGCCTCATCTTTGTTTACCTAATACATGGACTATATATTATTATATTAAACCAATCACAATGTTTTAATCAGTGGAAACTGTTTTCTGCAGCTTTTTGTCAGAGGAACCAGAAGAATTATTGGCCTTACAAAAGAAAGAATGGGGTCCATTATGGGACTGGTTTAACAATAGGTAATTGATAATATATATATTAATATTGATGTTTTTCTATAGAATTCTAAGTTTTAAGGGCTGTGAAAAGTTAAGCATACACTAAACATAAGTGCTGCTACAAAAACCTATTGTTTTGCCCTGTTTGATGGTTTTTCACTGGGTTATCCTTTGAAGAGCATCTCGTGACATAGAGAATACTGTAGTACGCCTAAATAATACACTGTCTGTTTCATTGCATCCTTCTAGATACAAGGTGTCATTAATTCCTACCAACTCGCTACTGGTTGAAATATCTCCTGAATTAAGAAGTACCATGTATGACTACATTACTTCCTTTAACAAATGGTCACTTACAGGTAACTATTATAAGTGCATTATGTAAAAGAAGTTTTAAAACTGTACTTATTCAAGTTCAAATTTACACTTCGTTGATGAGATATTTCAGATTGATTTTTTTTTGTCCACTTATTACGTCACTGTTACGTCAGATATCTACGTCTTTATTAAAGAACGTTCATAAAATATTGACATGCATGCGGCTAATAAACCCTCCTATAATGATGTCATTTAGCAGTTGAGCAAGTAAAACCATTAGGAAATGGCTATATTGTCATTAGGTTCTTATTTTGTATGGGCACGGCCTATTCAATTGCTGTTCTCTTTCCAAAAGCGTAAACCGTGAACTATGAGCGCGCAAGGGATGATAAATATTGTTTATTTATAGACCATGATACTTAGGGAATTACCTTTGTTACAAGTAATTTTGCCGTTGTAAACTTGTGTCCTGTGTGCCCTCGAAGCCTCGATGCTGTTTCAAAGAAATGATTCCGAGTTGAATATAACCATTAACCCGTCGTCCCTTGCGCCATCATGGTTTACGTTTTTGGAACAACAACCTTTATTGAATCAGCTGGATAGATTATTCAGCACAATACATGTCAAACGTCTTAATAGGTAAACAACATTATGCTTTCAAATCTAACTTTCTGATGGCCTATTCAAAATGTTACGAGATAAGTCAACAAAACAAAAAACCCTGTGGACTAAAACATCCAAAGCATAGAAACAATTGTGTTACAAAAATTACTGGAACCACTTATTACATACTAAAGAATATGTACATACAGTGGAGAAATCTAGAATCAGTAGCAATTAACAGACACAAGCCTACTTTGAATCACGGGACAAAAGCCTCCAAAGATCTTTTAATATCTAACTAGTATATCATGTTTCTTCACTGTAATGACTGTAATGTATATATTCTGTAGTATGTAATTTAAGATCATTTCATTCCAGATGATAACTAAAGAATAGTCGAAACGTAGAAATAAAAGTTTATCATGTTGTCAATTTTCGGAGTTTCCGTTGTATTGTATTTGTTTTACAGTTTTACAAGTCCGTCCACAAAACACAAAAAAATTTTCGTTTCATTCACATTTTAAACTTCTTCGCATGTCTCAACTAGGTTTTGAATATGCAGTCGAGTCGGCAAAATCACTTGTGATCTCATGTGCTTTGGCTGAAAAACAAATATCAGTGGAGAAAGCCACGTCACTTTCACGACTGGAAGTCGAATTTCAGGTCAGTGTGGAACAAGTCTTTGTTGTAGTTTTAGGGTGTAGTCATGTCAAAGAGTTTAGTGAAGGTACTGTGTACACACATTACAGTTTCTTGAATAAGATGTCTTTTAAAAAGTGTTACATATTACCTCTAAGGTCGCGATTTTCGATGTGAAAAGAGTTAATAACATGCAGATTATAATCTCTGTGGCTAATAAGCCGTGGGTTCTCTCTGGATAGCCCGGTTTCCGAGACATGATTATTATACAGTATGACGTCGGTGGCTGTGTAAGTTGCGTATCTACAGTAGTCATATTGGACAATGACTTTCATGAATAGCGCTTGCGGCTCGAGGCAAATTTTACACGCACTTTTTGGGCCGCCTCAAGGAAGAGTGTTATACTCAGTACTCTCTTGATTTGAAAGATTGGTTTGAGGGATTTTTTCAATCTTTCAAAAGTTCGAAGAATTTTTCAATCTAATAGATTTTTTTAATCTAATGGATTGAAATTATATAGATTGAGGGATATTCTTTCAGTGTTCCAATCGATTGAAATATGTCACTCAATTAGATTACTTTTCAATAGAAAACGTATGATCCCTAAAAACAATCCCAAAAAGATTGAAAATTCAATCCGTTAGATTGAATTTTCAATCGTTTGAATTAAGAGAGTATGTCATTTTAAATGATATTTTAAATGACAAAAAAATGTTATGCAAAATTTCGTTTCATATTTAACAAATATAAAACATTTTCCGTGTTGATATACAGCTATATCTCCAACTCATTAATAATTCATGAGCAAATTAGCGAATGAACTCGCCCTAATTCGTCACATGATTGACGTTGGATACCCAAGGAAACACGCTAAAAATCATATACCATCAATGTTGTTAGATCAAAAACGGTTTTCATCTAATAACTGAAATCATAATTACAAATTCATCCTAATTACTCCCTCTTCGCTCATGTTCAAATGATCAAGGTGTGAAATAAATTCTACACGCCCTACATTTTCTGTCTTACAAGGGACTATAGAAATTAACTTACAAAAGCTGGAAGTAGAATACTTATCTCCATTGTTCACAAAGACAAAAACAAATTACTTTCATAGATTCCCCTTTAGCGCTTAATAAATTGAACAGCCAATGAAATGTTTTCATTTGAGCGCTTCGCGCTCGTGTTTCATACCGTTTTCTCGTGTTTGGATCCCCCGATGAAACACTCAAACTCGTTGTTTACATATAACATCAACACGAGTGGAATTGGGAAAACGAGAAATTGTATGGAAACACGACGCCCGAAGGGCGGAGTGTTTTCCTACAATTTCGAATTTTCCCGACTTCCACGAGTGTTGATATAACTGTATATCAACCATTGGACTATAATAGGTCTGGGACGATAACTTCAGTGTTTTAAACCTATGATTGGCTGAAGCCGGCGCGCTGGAAAATCAACATTCAAAAAGACTGGGGAGAGGTCGGATTTGGTTTTCGAGGAGTGAGAATTTTTGTTTTCGAGCAAAAATTGGCAAGAAATACACTGTTTTTGTCGAAAGACATCATTATTTTGGATTCAGACCAGGTTTCCTGTTTAGTTCCAACTGTCTTACACCTATCTGCAGCAAAAAGTGAGCATTTTGACTTTAATATTTTTAAAAAATTACAAATGTTTGTACGTGTCAAAGAAAACTGTGCTCTTGAGCTCAAAAAAAATATATAATGAAACCTTTAGACAGTCCCAAACTTATTTTGCAGTGAACGCCAGGTACTCCTCTTTATTCTGAACTTTTAATCCTTGCTTTAACCCTTTTAAAACATGAAGAAATTGACGTTTTTCATGCGTTTTTCGTAAACAATGTTTTTTAAATGCATTTTTTTCGACCCTAAAACGTCCAATCTTCCTAAAACTTCACACACGGATGTATTTTGCATGGAGTTAAATATTTCCTGTGGTTTCACGTCTTGGTTCTTACTTGAACTTTCAAAAACTCAGAAAAAGTAGCCAAAATCTGGCAGATTTTTCGTAATTTTCGCCTTTGCTTCAACATTTTTCCGTGATAGTACGATTTTTGTCAAATTTTATAACATATTATATAAATTCAACTGTCATTGTTTAAATATTTCTGAATCTTAGAGATCTGTTAGTAGATTTAAATAAAGAATTTTACGGATACAAAAATGATATTTTTTACACGAAATTCTTAAAAAGGACTGGGTCTACCTGCAAAGTGAACACAAAGTCGGCTTCAATTTCCCCCCCTGACTTATCGTTCCAGATCTATTATAGTTTAATGATATCAACACGGAAAAAATGTTTTATATTTGTTTTATAATATAGCAATGTCAGGAGCCCGAAGGATACGAAAAATTTCCGTGTTTACAAGTGGCGGGAAATTTCCGTGTTTACATTGAGTTATGTAAACACGGCTCTTAACCAATCAGCGTTCAGGATTCACAAATGCTATATTATAAACACTATTAATTAAAGAGGGATGCTGTACTTTTGATGCAGGTGGAAAAATGGGGTAACGTTGAATGGGCGCACGAGGTGGATTTGATGGATCTGCGAAGCCGTCTGGCTGCAGCCACGTTATTCTTTCATCTCACAAGTGGAAGCACGTTGGATGGTTACAAAGACAATTGACCACATGAGCTTTTTATATCGTTATGTTTAAAACAAATACTTGTTGTGTGCAGTGGTTACTAACAGTCTGCGATTGCCACATTTTTTAAATTCAAAAATGTTGCAGGGTGGATAAACCAGTCAATGCCAGCAGAAACACGTGTTGGCGTGTTTTGCGAGTCTCAAAGACGGCAACAGCTTAGAAAGGGTCGTATGCACTTGGGATCGAGAATCTTTTGCGCCTACATTGCAATGTACTTTTCAAAAGTTTGCTATATACTCACCGCAGTATAAAGAAAATTATACAGCCAATTCAAAAAAGTTTGTACTTTGCAAACCTTAAACTCAACTCTGAAACCTTAATTAAACACACTAAGTGTGCAAAGCTTAATGAGAGCACGGTTTCAAGCTTCGTGCTTGAATATTGCAGATATATTTAAGCAGATTGTTATCGTAAGGAGATATTAACCATGTCTCTAGATTATTGTTGTACCATTACGCTTAGTGTCCTATTTAAGGTTTGCAAATTACATCCAGCTGATCTGACCGTGAGTAAAAGGCCTGGAACTAGCTACGAAATAAAAATCCATTTTGCTGTTTTTAATCACTTATATCTTTTGTTTTTCTTAATGAAACTTGTTAAAACGTTGTAGTCATGTTCAGTAAAGACAATTATAAGTCACCAGAAATTTGGAATCGAAGTAAATTATACTTAATGAGAAATTTGCTAGTTTGGCTCGAGAAATGGATTTCTATTTGACAACTAGTGCCAGTACTTTTCCGTGATTTCAGATCACATGGATGTAGGACAACTCTTTTGAATTGGCTGGTATATGCACAAAGTCATTAGCATACAATCATGTATTGGGGTGGATTACCCGCAGGGAAATTGAAATTCGCTGAAAGCAACTTGTTTAATAAAATATGAAGTTTGTTCAGGAAACCAGATGCAGTAATAATCAGTTACACTCTGGTTATGCTTAAAGGGAAATGGCAACAAGAAAATTTTATTTAGAACGAAATTTATTATATTTATCAAGAAATTAGTCTCATTTGAGAGGGACTCGAAAACAATAAATAGAAGTCTATTGCAAAATTTTTATATCTGTTTTACTTCGGGAGATATTCTCACCTAAATCAACAAACTGTCCGCCATCTTGGATATATTTTTAACCTCATTAACAATGTTTTGGTGACGTCACAACAGGGATAAACCAGTCGAAGCTACTCCTAAATACCTACCAACAATCAAACATTGTTTGAAATCCGAAACACGCACCGTACATGCGGTTACAAGCGCATATTAATCATTGTGTGGTAAGAAAAAAACATCGCGTGACCCCTGTTGTGACGTATCGTGCATATCCACAAATACCCAAGATGGCGGACAACTTGACATTTCAAATGAAAATATTTCACGAAATTAGGCAGATATAAAAATTCTTTAATAGACTTCTATATATTGTTTTAGAGTCTCTTTCAAATGAGACGATAAAAAATTTTGTTGCCATTACCCTTCAAGTGAATACAAAGCCCAGGCAAATTGCATCCACGACCCCAGTGGCGGATCCAGGGTAAGTCAAAATAAATTATAGCAGCTCAATTTTAAATTCAAAATAACTTCATAACAATGTCATAGGTTATGAATTTCAAAAGAATAAAATCTAACCAATGAAGTTGCTTTGAAGGTATTTTAAAATGTAAATATATCCTAGAATGAGTTGTGGTAATTTTTTTTTACTTACGCAAGATCCGCCACTGCACGACCCAACGTTTCGACACTCCAGTCCAGGCGTCTTGTCAGGGGTGATCTGATTTCGCAACGCTCCTCTTGCATTCCAAAGATCTTAGGTTCGGTTCCCACCGTGGCCAGGCATATTTTTTCAAAGCTTGCCTGGTGTGGATATAGAATTCAAAGTCAAGAACTGCCTCGTCCCCAGGCGCTTGCTGATAGAACGACGCATTATATAAACAGTTTACATCAAGTACTCCATGGCGGCATTAGCGCGCAAAGGAAGGTGGGATGTGGACACGCACACACATCCCACCTTCCTTTGCGCGCTTATGCCGCCATGAAGTACTTGATGTAAACTGTTTATATAATGCGTCGTTCTATCGAGTGCAAAACACCACGAACATCATTTTCACCCGAGTGCATAACACCAAGACGTATGGAATAAAAATTATAATATATCAATTGTAATCAAGTTGCCATATTTACATCAGAAACATCTATATACATATATATATATATTAGCACGTGATATTTTATAATAAAGTTACGTGCTGATAAATAGTGCACATTCACGCACTTGACATGCCGTATAGGTCTAAGTCATTCCACCGATGTCATAACTGTCAATTTCTTCTCGAAAGTGGTCAATGAGATTGTTAATTTCCGCCACGCGTTTACGATTTCTTGCGATCTCCTCAGTGTGGATGTTTTCGATGATTGATTGGATATTCTGGTTGGCTCTTGTTATGATTTCATCTTCCTAATATTGAAAGTAGGATTGCAAAGAGGTTGCAAATTACACTGTTGTTACACGGAGGAAGGCAGTAGTGTTGGATCCAGAAAAGTTTTTAGCTGGGGGGGGGGCTTGGTTAGCAGCCGAGTTGGAAATCAACGAAGCAAACGCCATTATGCAGGATTACATTGTCATGAAAGTGCGCCTAGTTGTGTCTTGAAATACATACAGTAAAATTAGGGGCTTTGGCTATATTCTCAACTACTATGACTATGTGTAGTGCTGCAATAAATTCCTCAATGCATGATCAAAGGGCAATGAGTCCCCCCCTCCCTCTAGCGCGTCTGCTGACCGTGATCTAAAGAGGTGTCCCCCCTGCTCAATCCAACATTGGAGACATATAGTCCCTACTCTCTCGTGAGATTTAGTCGAGACTAATGTGGAATGACATCTATCGACACATCAGGTCTGTGGACATCTCACAACAAACCGATATCAGGATGCGATGAGTGTAGCGACATCATATAGTATAACATGAATTAATTTCACTTGAGCACGTCCATCTTGTATTTAAGTTAAGTTAAATTAAGCTGATGGCATCAAAGCCGTACAACCAACCTTGTTATCGATCTTTGACAATCTCGTTTCGTGAGATGAACTCACCGCTCCCATCACCGTGTCTTTGTCGACAAAAAGCTGAACATAAGAAAGAGAAAGTTGTGAACGAGCGCTATTCAATATTCAATGAATATTCAATGCGAACACAACTTCTGGACGGCTTGTTGACAGACTTGCTTCAAGTTGTGAGATTTTTATTACGTGTGTATACGGGTAAATTGAAGCCAAAATTGCGAGACATTGACATCCAAATCTATGAAGATTGTAAATGTTTTCATTTCATCTTCTCACATAATGTACCTTATGTCACATTATGCATAATGACGTCACGAGCCGTAAGGCGTGCAATGAATTGCGTCGTCGAGCTTGTTAAAAGTTGTCAACTAGTTCTTTTAAACTTCTTGACATCTTAGAACAAGCATTGAGAACACAACTTGTTGACGGCTTGTTCACAGACTTGCTTCAAGTTGAGAGATTTTCACGCAAATGTGCAATGGAACAGCCTTGTCACAAGTCTGATGATACCAACAAGATTATTACAAGTTGTGAACAGCTTTTTTCAAACTCTGACAATTTGGGAAAAGTGAAGAGAACGTTTGTAATTTCCTCGAATTACCACACGGAATGATGCTTGGAATTGTAAAATATCGCAGAAGCTCTAGAAATACCCACTCACCATTCTGACATCATCGGGTAAATCATCTGGCAGTTCATTCTTCATTATTTTTTCTAACGTGGATACAGCGATGTCTTGTAGTTTTTCGTTGTGTATCTGTTCCAGTTCTCGCATTTGAGTCATAGTGAGTTGCGGTTAAGGTCAAACTCGTGAAAATGCAATGAAATTGCCGTGCACAAGAACGTTTAGACTGTAAACTAGATGTCTCAGCAAACCAACAGTCCCCGAGAAATGAGTCAACAAAGAGTTGAGAAAGCCTCGTCGCAAGGGCATACGACTGTTCATCTTAGTTAACCACCTTGTTAAGCAAAAGCAACCTTTTTGTAAATAGGTTCGTATAGTCTAGCTTCATTAATCCCAAACGGCGAGTGATTGTACAAGAGAGAGCGAGAGGGAGGGGGAAATACGTTTTGTTCCTATAGAGGTAGGGGGTTGGAAAAAGGAAAGACAAGAGTTTTTGCCGTCTTAGGGGGAGGGGTAAAGACTGTTTTGTTCTCGTAGGAGAGGTGGTTGGACAATGGGGAGACACAAGAACCTCTGCTCTTATGGGGTAGGGATGATACAAAAGTGAGAAACAAATCGCTTCTAAAGATCTTGATGCGTATACTATTAATATTCACATCTCTTCTGTAAAAAACCTGTTTCACAACGTAACGAGCAGTATTTGTTGTATATAACTCAATGGTTAAGTGATGTGCATCCTTCATTGACCTTAGTTTGAGTACAATTGAAGTGTGAACGCTATAAACTTGCCGCAAAGAAAAAGAAAGGATATTGTGCTCGAATCTGTTCCAGGAATCCGGCGTACATGTCTGCTAAGTTTCTCTCAAAATCTTTGATCGTCTCCTCCAGTTGATCAACCAGTTGTAGTTCCAGACCCATCAGAGTGTCCCAGACTTTCATGATCTCGTCGCTCAGCTCGTTTGTCAGTCGCTCGATTATGAAGTTTTCGTTTAGGTTTGGAATTTCCTGTAGGACCTAGATAACAAGATGGAAGTCATTGCCCAACTCACCCACCTACCTATTGTTGCACCCAACCATTTACCTAGCCACAAAGTAGCCAACTTAACCACTACCCACACAACTACCTTCTAACCCACCGCCTACACTTCCATCCACTCGTCTGCCCTGCTATTCACCCACCTACCCATCAAATTTTCTGCCCCATTCATCCTATTCACCTATCCACTCTCATGTGCCACTCACCTACCCATCGACGTCCTGCACCATCCACCCTCCTGCTCTCCCATCTACCCATCAACTCTTCTGCCTAAACCACCCTCCCACTCACCAATCTACTCTTGTGCCCCATCCACCCTTCCATTTACTTACCTACACATGAATTCTGCACTATCTACTCTCCTATTCACCCACCTACCCATCTCCTCCATCCAGCCTCCTGCTCTCTCACCTACCCATCAAGTCCTCTGCTCTATCAACTCTCCTATTCGTCCACCTACTTATCTTCCCCATCCACCCTCTTTCTCACTCATCTACTCTTCTGCTCCATCCACCCTCGTACTCACCCACCCATCAACTCTTCTACCTTATTCACCCTCCTATTCACCCCACCTACCCACCTTCTTTTTATACTCGGAGTAGTCGTTAATGCATTTCACTCCTTGATTTTTATTGTCGTCCCTTGCTTCGTTGATACTTCCGAAAAATGAGTTGATCTCCTCCTCTCTCTTCTCGTGTTCCCTGAGACCTAAATTGAACATTTCTCCACAAAGACCCAGGAAGTTCTCTTTGTATCTGTATTTCTGCTGTGAAGGAAAAAATGGCGACGCCTCTCTGGCCAGTTAAACTACCATGGAATTAAATATTAGTAGTATATAAAGACACATGTGTCTTTATATAAAGGTTTATGTTCGTTCAATTTTGTACATATTCTACCCCATGATTTCCCTGGCCCGAATTCAAAAACCCTCCCCGGGCTTTTATAATCTATCGTACTTTATGTGGTATAAAATGCTTTCCTCGTGACGAAACCAGAACATCGGATTGGACACAATGATTGTTGAATATTAATGAGTTTTTTAAGTTATTGTCTAGGGGCCGTTTGTACGAAAGGCAGATAGCGCTATCCAAAGTACAGTGATTTTGTCAACTGCCACAGAGAGACATAAAAAGCAATGACACCAGGGATACTGAACTCGTAAGAGATAACGTCGAGTCGAAAATGCTGAACTTTAATATGGATTTTACCAGTTACTGAACATGTTTAGAAAGCTTGAGAAAATCACCATCCGGTGGATAGCACTATTCGCCTCTCGTACGACAGATCCCTGGCTTATGCAAAAATTGGTGCCTTTCTCCTCACGTGTCTATTGTATTTTTGCGTAAACAGTCAATAACTAAATGTAGGACTTAGGATGTTCATGCACAACTGGAACAATTGGCCAAACTGGACATTAATACTGGTCGATTCGAAGTAAATACAATACAAGTGTGACGAAATAGGATATATTTGCATAAACCTACTCCAGCACATAGATAATGAGCTGCCAATATTGTGTTTTCGCTGCGTCTCCAAAGCATGTATTTTACTACATAACTATATCTAAAACACGAACAGCTCAAAGTTAATGGAGATTATAAAGGCACGGTGTCACCTTAATAGCGGTGTAATATTATGTCCTCGCAATGATATGACAATTAAATATATGTTTGGAGACCAAAATTTTAACAAGTCTGTCGAAATTGATTAATCAGTCAATTCGATATTAATTAAAAAGACTTTCAATTGGTCGTAGGCCATATTTAAAACGTCATTCCTTCTATGCAAAAATCCATGTGACATGCAAGACACGAACTTTTTCACAATTTTATTGCTCAACAGATTACACTGTGCTTCTAAGGGGGCGTATTTCATTATCTGGCAGGTTCTGGCCAGACAATTACCTTTTTTGACTGATAGAAAGGCTGAACTGGCTGTTCCGCCGTTATTCCGACCAGTCAATTGTATAAAAATAGGGGGACATGTTGCACTGGTGAGTGGCCCTACTGTTTATACCCTATACTATTCGTGAAGGATACAATGATAAAATATCTTCGACTCCAGGCAGAGCTGAGAGTTTAGTTGATTCAGGATCGTCATTCAACATGCTGTCAAACAGCTTGCTGCCGTCCATATCTTCTACATAGGCCGCCTGGGAAAATGAAAACAAAAACTGCAACTAACTGAGAAATTCCATTTGAATTTCATGTTAAAGTGGGCAGTGTCCGGCCATTAAAGGTTATTCTTGCACCCGCGAATTTTGCATGAAAACTGTAAACTGTAGATTGTGAACTCAAAATAAATCGATAAAAAATGCAAAACGTTTGTACAAGAGTACGGATGGTCATGATTAATCGAGGATTGAGTTGGATTGTATTTGACATCTTGAAAAGTTGTTGGCGAACAGCTTTTCAAGTTTTGTCAAATTTTGATAGAATATCGCCTAAAATTGTATGTTGAAGTTTAATCTGATTAAAATTACCCAATATATTGTTGCAAAATAAATTGGAATAAATTTCACTTCAGTTTTTTGAATACAGAACGTTTTTGGTAGAAAGTAGCCCCTTTAAGCCAGGGTCAAGCCAACTACAGACAATATTAAAGGAATGGGCTAGAAACGCGATCTATAGCGCTGATGTTGCTAACGCGACACACGTGATACGGCTTGACGTTGTAAAAACATCTTCATTACGTTGTCCTCGTTGATAACGATGATTTTGTGAAAGTTCGTCCTGGTAAAACGAAGTTGGTGCTCTCATTTTAAATGCACGGCGTTCCTCTAAGTCCCTGGAATTTTTATTCTGCGAGATTGATGTTCACTCGTCAAGTCTGGTATAGCAACTGGCATATTTTGGCAATTTTTTGCCATACATACAAAGACAAACGACAAAGACTGCTGCTATACACACTTTTTTGTCCCGCTTAAACTCGCTGTTAGAGAGGTTAAGATTTGACTTTCTCTACCACTACTGCTACCTTTTCCCGTTTTTAAACAATTTGATTGGTTGATGGGGTAGGTCCGGCACATCTGATTGGTTGAAAGATAGATTAAGGTAGCGGTGGAGGTATTGGAAGCCAAATCTGAACCTCTCCATTAGCACTTTTTCTGCCGTTTCCAGTCCATTCCTTCAATTGTCTATGAGCTAACCGATTTTTCAACACCCCCCCCCCGCCAAACGAATGAAGAACTCAACAGACAATTCATCGACTCTATCCTTACCTTGTGTAGTTTTCTCCTAGATTCTTCTTCTCCTTTTTCTTGCAATATTTTTTGCGCCAACGTTTCATTGTGCACGATTTCCTCAATCGCATACCTGTACTGTTCCAACGCAGCATCTCTGCTTGGCGCGTCAATAAGACGAAAATCGAGATAGACAAGGTACGAGAGATGCGCTATCACAAACGGACGATAATTCTCGTCTTGACAGAACGGATTTCCACTTAAGTTCAGAGTCTTTAAACTTTTGAAATTTCTCAGATAGACAACCTGGAAAAATAAGATTTACCAATCGCTGTGCATGAGGGAATGGGTAACTAACTAGGATCTTAGATCTGCCCATTTTTGGGCCAGGAAACATTTCATTAATCAAAAATATATTCTTGGCTCGGAAATAAGAATTACCATCTTTGCTTTTGTGATACCCTAAATTTACTTACATTTTCAAGACCTTTTATATTATTATTTCCAATGGATAAAACATGGAGGTTAGTCAAGCTGTCCATGTTTTCAATTCTGGTTATCCTGTTATTGAACAAGGTCAGGTCTCGTAGCTTCACCAGCGTGTCGAGGCCTTCGATCACTTCGATGTTGTTAAATGACAAATCTTTAAGGCAGATAAACATGACAGTTATGTTGAGATAGTGTTTTATGTGCAAGTATGCTCCTAAAATTGTACTGATAAAATTGTATCTTGGGTTTCACTGGAGCATTTTGTAGTAAATCTGAGTGGGGGTCAACCCAAAATGTATTCATGATTATACTGTACTGGACTGAACAAATCTTACAAAATTGCACATATTTGCTGCCAAACAAAAGTTCAACACATACAGTAAAAAATTATTTCCTTCCAATGACTGTATATCGATTTGGAGTTGACCCCCAGTGAAACTTATGACGTCACGTGAAAGCCAAGAATAGAGTGTAGTACTTTCTTCAGGAATGTAGCGTGTACGCTGTGTGTGCCTATTTTTTCGAAATAAATATTTTCCTTTCCATTTTCTTTGAAGCTGTTTATTTTGATTAACTACCTTTTACCAAGAGATTCACTGTTTGATTAAAATTATAGGGCGGTGATCCACTGATCCCATGGTAAACTGGACTATATATACCTTCTATATATATACCAAAAATGATATTATACAATACAAAATACACTGCTTTCAGTCACTTAGTTGACATTTATCATGCAGAAATTTATTTAGCCATGGTTAAACAATAAGATTGAAGAATAATTGCAAGCTTTTAGAAGACTCAGTGGTGGTTAGAAGAGAAATTACATTTGTATAATTGACACTTTGGAGAGAGAGGGGTGATTGAGACTATTTTAGGTATACTGTCCAAAACAATTTAACTGCCAAAGAGTTAAGCTTGAATGACTCAAATAACTGTTGATAGTTATATCTATATCCACTCAACTATGAGATCAGTGGGCTCACCCCCACTCCACCAGACTGCCACCTCTCTGAAATGTTATTTCCTGGCAGATATCATGTTATGGTTATATTCTTTGGTTATGTACATATTTATAACCCTATTACCCAGCCATTCAAGGTTGACAAGTTTCTCCAATCCTTCGATTTTTTCAATGATGTTGTTGTCCATTTGCAGTTTTGTCAGTGCAACAAAATTCCACATATTGTCTATCTTCAGAATATCTGAAAAAATGCATTACATTGTGAGGTGGTTATACTGTGTGGTTTGCTATGCTAATGTTAAGGTATGTGATGACAATCTGTTTCGGACATTTAACTGACAACAGCACAGCTTAAACATGGTCAAGGCAAAGCCCTACCTCTGGGCTTTGTCTATTGGATACCATACATGAAGGATATACCACTATTTGGGTTGTCACCTCCACAGACTTAGATTTATACCGACTCAATTCTTTTTGTACCAAATACCAATATGCTGAAAATTTCTGGCAAGTCTAATTTCCCTAACATATACCCTGTTTTTACTGATAAAGTTGTCAAATTTGAACTCTTCCAATAGTATTCCTCTAATCCCATCACATGGCACTGCCTATTACCACCATTTACTTTACCCAAGTATTCAAACATTTGGAGGTAATTTTCATGTCATTGTGTTGAAGTTTTCACTCTGACTATGCAGTTTTAGCTAAGCATGCAGATTCAGTAATATCTTGAGTTTTTTAAAATCATGATAGTACACTTATGATTACACTGATATCAAAGAACTAGAATCAGTTCTGAGATATCACATACACAAACTGACACCCACAATGCTCAGTCAGCACTAATCTAGCATTCTAATAGAGATTGCAGTTGCAGGATGGATTCCTGCTGTAGTCACGCATATTATTCAGCTTTCCAGGTGTGGATGTAATAAACGTATTACGCTTACTAAAAACAGCAGGTTCGATTATCTTCTAGGACTATAAGTACTAAACATATTTTCATAAAACGCTTGTATTGGTATATTTTTATAATAAATAATTATAAAACTTAATTGTATTGTTGATGTAAATTCTCAAAGGAGTCGTGCCTTCAACTTTAAATGCGTAGAAAAGAGGACTATTAACTTTTTCTAACCCTCTACATGTAAATTTGTTGAAGCGAACTTTACTTCTATAATCCAATCTAAGCGCAAGGACGGTGTCGAAATCAATTCCCTCCTGTTTTGCTATTCGACCAGCCTCTCCTTTTGGCCCTTGATCCTCCACGGCATCTTTCAGCATCTGTTCGTCTATGACAGACGGCTCTATGGTGTCGTACAAGCGACTCATTGTGAAAAATTTATCGACGAATTTAAAGTTTTCTTTCGAAGTTTAAAAATCCCACTTCGCATTGTTTACGATGCCTTGACAACAACAGTAAACGTGAGCCTACGCACTTTTGTGGTCACCTTCGTGGATACGTCATGTAATGTTTTCTTTTACCTTTGTTGGGTAGCGTAAGGGTAGCGTAAATTTTGATTAAAAATCAGAATTTACCATCAAAATTGTGTTTTATAATCAAAGTATGACACCAAAACACTTAAACTTCGGATATGGTTCGGATTGCATTGCATTATCTTGCTTGCTTTAATAGTGTTTCAGTTCAGTATTATCTTTGTTTACTTTTGTTTTATTTCAGCTCAGAACATTCGAATGAACTAATTGTTTCATTTATACCAATCAAGGTTTTAATGAAACAGTAGACGTAATACATCGATCATTACTGATACCAATTTCCAATAAATACAGACTTTAAAAAACGCACGACAACAAGAAAAACTCCCGGAAATAACATAGTTATTTTTAATTCGTGATAAAAGGTTTTTGGAATGTAAGACAGTTTATTGGTATTCAATAATGTTTTGACTGTTTATAAAGATTAAAGAGCTTCTTCGCTAGCAACGCTAAAAAATAGGATTCTCGGTCGAAGTTCTTTATACAACTATAATTTTTTAACTTTCACGGGATAGCAGGTGAAATTTAGCATTGTCACCATGAAGTACAAGCCAAAATCCGGCGAAAATAAGATGTTATGCAAATCTCAAATGGGTTGTTGACGAATAAGATGTTTCTTTCAGCCGGAAACGAGTATTTTTTCCACCTTTAACCTTTTGGGAGAGTCGAGTCAAGTATTTCCGTCTGCAATTGCATGTAAACACCGTGAGCTCCAGAAAGTTCGGCAGCAATAATCGGAGCCTGGTTGCCTTGAGGCAATATTTGTGTCACAACAACTCACAATACTAAATGCTTTATACAAGACGGTAGGCAAATGGCGGCTGAACACCACGCGCGCTTGAGCAGTGTTTCGAAGAAGAACGGGGAAAATGGCCATGCGACGTTATCAAATCGGCTCAGCCGAGCAGAATACAACGAACTTCGAGGTAATGGCACAAGTGAACAAGGCAGCGACAAAATATCTGGACCGTTCGAAGGGAATTCAGGTCGGTCGGTTTTATACGATACCAGCTTTGACACACGAATATGCGGCTTAACGCTTGTCTAAAAGCTTGTCCAAAGTCGACCTTGCATAGAACATTCATGTATATATTTATTTACCTTTCAAATTATGGAAAGGTAGAAGCGAAAGCATGATCAACTGTAAAAAATGTACGTCTCTGATATGCTGTACGAACCTTTGATTACTTTTGTATTTTTAAAGCCTCCTGTTCGAAATTCACAAATGTATGCAAGGAATAATAACACACGTGTGCTTAAAAACTTAAGAGCGGGCTAAATAACGACCGTGTTATACATGTCATGATAGGTTATAACTCTATAACACCTTTTCGAAAGCCTTGACCCCTGATTAAAGCTTGTTAAATAGCAAAGTACAGTGCACTGTTTAAGCAAGAACGTTGATAACCTTATCACGATCGACATGTGACGGGAAAATGCCAGACAAACTTGGGTCATTTTCGCGGCGCCCGGGAGTTTTATTTCATTTATACAATATGTTACTTATTTTCCCGTCGGGTTGTGTTTTGTCTGCTTCACGAGATCTTTATATGTTTGCATAAAACTATGTTAAATATCCAATATCATTTTACAGTTTCTGGAAAGTACCAGGAATGCGAATTCAAGCATGAACGATTAGAAATGTATTTCAAATTTACCAACTGTACAAACGTGTCTGTTTACTTGCGAGTTTTTAAGTGTCAAGGGCGATTAGGACGAAATTGTCACAATTAACTAATTTCGCTTTGTCTTCTGTAAGATTATCGAAAATTTGAACGAATTAGAAAAACTTTAAACAATTAAATTCAAAAAGTAGAAGCGTTGCAGTTCCTATAAAACCGTTTTTAGTGACTTATTACATAGAATTGCATTAATTTCAACGAAATACGAACACGATTTTTAAACTGTAGTGAACGGTTAAGCACAAAGACGGTGGATTATTTTGAGACCCTCGGGATGTATTCGTTGTAAACACCAATATCACGAACATTACTATTTCCGCTTTTTTGTTCATTTCAAATTTTATCGTACGATTTTTGGACATCGAAAGGCTAGTTTCTGAGAATATTTTCGTTAGTGAAAGGCCAAGATTAGAAATTTCTTATAGCAATGTGCCATTATAGTTTTTTTACCGTTATATAAAGGTTCGTAATATGAAGTCGTCTAGGTGATATTGAAAATGTACTTAACTACTTTAGCACCTGTAGAAACGAATGCTAATCACGTTTAATTAGTAGCAACGAGTTAGGAGACAGAATACTTAATGTCTCGGTTTCTTACTAGTCAATATTTTTAAATGCGTCACTATGTTTAACGAGATGGGAAATATTGACAATAGTTGCGTGTCCACTGATTAATATGACTCATGCAATGCTTACTTACAGCAGCCTGCCCCCACCAAATTGTTGTCATGGAGGGTAACACTATATTAATAGGAATGACAAATGCCCTAACTTTTGGGGAGCCTGAGGAGGGTTTTTATTTTATTTTACAAGAATAACAATTTACATAGATTAAACAAATATTACACACAATGGCTGGAATGACCACAAACCAATGAAGTCTCCAATAATGTGGTTCCAAATTTCTAATACAAAACATAACACAGGGTGGATTGACAATAGACAGATCAGAAGGCGAATAAACGTGTAGAGTGTAGACCGAGTAGCAGAGTAGACAAAGTGAATGAATATTATTATCAATAGGATAATATCACACTCTTTCTATGTATGGATGAAACTAAGCTATAGGATAAAAAGAAATTTATGACCTATGCTTGTAAGAAACTGGAACAAGCCACCTTTATTGTTGGGTCTGACCAATAGTTGTAAATTAGAAGCATAAAATTATCAATTTTTTTCCAGTGTATCTCTCGGGGGGGTTTGCTTTTTGCTTTTGACAAGAATAGAGACTGAAGTGATGTATTGTTATATATTGGATAAGAAACATTAGATATTCAGTGGTGTTTTCTCCCATTTTAGAGGCAGATGACAGCATGCCAAATGAAGGAGAAATTGAAAAACGCTTTGAAAACTTATTGGTAGGTTCTGATAGTTATATGCCAAGCAATAAAAAAATTTACTTTGTGTCATTTGTCTTTATAGTCCTATAAAGCTGTATATGCTCTTGCAGGAAAAGCTGACACTTGATCCAGACCAGGTCACTGACTTACAAAGACATCCAATTCAGCACAAATGGAAACTGATTCAAGCAAAGGTAATGTTCACATTCATATTATGGTCCAGGATAAGATAGGGTGGTGGGCTGGCCAGACAAAATATGATGACCTAGCTGGATAATTTATGGTGGCCAAGCTAGGTAAAATATAGTGGTTCAGGGTAAGACATGGTGATTCAGGGTAAGACATGGTGGTTCAGGGTAAGACATGGTGATTCAGGGTAAGACATGGTGATTCAGGGTAAGACATGGTGGCTCAATGCCCAACTAACTCCAGGTGTTTATCACCTTCCAATCATGAGCACATCTTGATCATTAAACCAACATCATTACATCAACATCATTAGGTACCACAGGCCACTGTTATCATTACCACCATTAACACCAATACCAAGTGATACAGTGAATTCTTGTTTCTGACATTACCACCACTAAGAACATTGCAACTGCCATTACTAGCACTAATGCTACCAATACCATTACTGATGCATCACTGTTACCATGACCATGATGGTCAATGTTACCTACCACCACTCTTTCATCAACACTGTAACCACCAACACATCAACTACTATCACCAACGCTATTACCATGACCCTCGTCACCACTGATACCAACAGTACTATCACCAACACTGTAACCACCAACACTGTAACCACCAACACATCAACTACTATCACAAACACTATTACCTTGACCCTCATCACCATTACCACTGATACCACCAGCACTATTACCAACACTTTAACCACCAACACATCAACTGCCATGCCATCGCTGTTGCCATGACCACCAGCTGTTATTACCACTGACATCACCTGCCATTGCAGTGTTTTGAAACCACCTCTCAATCCCTTCAAATTATCTTTTATTAAAATTATTTCAGGAAATGGTCGAACCAAAGCATTCGTCTCAATTTTATGTGAGTCAGTTGCGGAGACACATGGACGAAGCGCTTCGACAACACGCTAAACCCCCAAAAAAGTTGATCAAAGATCTGGAACCAAAAGAAGTGATCCTCAGGTCACTCGAAGTAGACGTCAGAACCCATCCAAACACAACGTAAGTTGATGTTCTTGACTTTGGTAGTTAATTTGTACCCATAAACCGAAGTTTACAAACTCTCATTTACGTGATTCTGATTCGTTTCCTGTAATTATGCATCTTCTCATTACTTCTTCGCATGTACAGCCGAAGAACGTGCGGGTTGCAACAAGTCTGTTGACATCTTACAACATCTTTTTACGACAAGCCGATATCGCGAGTACAGCTTGTTGAGGACACTCAGGACAGGTGTGTTGCAAGTTGTCAACAGACTTGTTGCAACTTGCTGTCGAAACTTGTCATCCACAGGCTTGCTGTAATTAAGTTGTCTCAACGAGTTGTCACGAGTCTGCAAATCAAGCTATGGTTTTAACAGACTTGGTGCAAGTCGATTCTGTAATCTTGTTTTCCACAGGCTTGCTGCACATGCTTTTTTTCATTTAACACTTGTAACAATCCTGATCATTTAAAAAACTTGTTAACTTGAAGAAATTGACAACTTTGTCACAACTTGTTGACAGTTTGTTTACTTTTGTCCAGACCTGGGATGGTTTTTAAGATCTAGCCTGTCAAAATATCAGTAAAATAGCCAATGAATTTGTGCGTGTCATAACACGAAACGTGCTCGTCTGGTCATTCCACTGCTCTCTGAGAACAGATTTGCTTCTAAGCTATAAGAATTTGCAAAAAAATTGGGATTTCGGTGTCATAAACTTGTATCTTTTGTATTTAGCTGGCTACGGGAATTCCTTGAAGAACCCTACAATGGTCATCAAGTGCTGATCGACTTCATGGCGTTTTTACACAAGCATCCTCCCCCACCGCCGCCATCGCAAGATCAAGAACAGAAAAAAAGCCAAAAGAGTTCGAAATCGCGAAAAAGAAGAAAGAAAGTGATGGCTAGAAGTCATGTAAGCTGGTGTGTCAAGGAGAGGGAAAGGGTTGGGGACTGGGGGGTGTTCCCTATAGCTCCTTTATATATTATACCTGGTACCTTTATAAGACCACGAGCGTCAGCAATGACACGACAGAAGGAAAATTCTTTCTGCGTTCTCTTCGTAAACGTCTGAGGAAAAGTTATCCTTTCTTACATTGGTTACGCGTGTGCCGTTAGTGCAAGCAAGGCCTAACGCAGAACGCAACTCGGCAATTTTAGATCCATGTGTAAATTTTATAAGAAATATTCAAGGAACCGAAATCCGCAGCTAGCTAAAAGCTCCGTTCACGGTAGCAAATTTTATGCGACAATATGTTTGTTTGTTTAATTAGGGCCCTGAAAAGGACTTGGGTGTCCAATTCCCATTTCCCTGTCCTAATTTTGACTAAATTCAATGTCCAAGTGCACAAATCTCATTGCCCTAGTTACTACCTTGCTAAAATCGTAATCCATTTTCTATTGTTTTGACCAATTAATCGCAGTCCCTTTGAATGGAATACTATTTTCACAGCAATTCCCAGCTCCCATTTAACCTCATTCAGGACACTCTCAACCTTTTGCACATTTCCATGAGTACATTTGCTCAGATTGCATTGCAATCGTTGATTTTTGTTCATCTTTCCAACAGGCTGACGAGCATATGTGTTTGATGTGTATAAAAGCGCTTATGAGGAATAAGGTAAATTTCTATAACATCACCGTTTACATTGGAAAAATGCTCACTCCAATTAGCTCTCTCTAATTTGCTGTTTCCCCCCTTTGTTTATCAGTTTGGTTTTAAATCTGTGATGGCTGTTAAAGATACTTTGGTGTATGTTGTGTTGTGTCTGCAAATGGACAATATCAAAACAAAAATACTGGCGATTAAGGTAATACGAATTACTTTTGGCCACTTCCAGCTGCCTATACGACAGTATACCAATTCTGCAGGACGTTTTAAAAAAAGCAAACGGCTGAAAAAGTCTGTAAAGGATAATTAAAGCGAGAATCATTAGTGGTCAGAGCATTGCGCCGGCATCACAGTAGCCTAGGTTCAACTCCTGCCAGAGAACCTGTCGGTTGACGATGAATTTTTCTGTTTCCGGCTGGAAATACGTCATGTGTATGATACAGATATTTACAGTTCCACAATACATAATTGATTTATCCTTGTTAAAATTTGAATGCCTTGTAAGGCGTCGAATTGAGCCTCATAAAGCCAAGATCTCATGGATAGCGGATTCTTGGAAATGATCAGCACGATCCTTTAGCTCACCTTTGGCTCGCGCGCTCTCAGGGCCTTTTTTAAGAAATTGCCCGTGGGGGGGCCGGTGTACATAAGGGACCTTTTGGTTATGACCGAAGGGACCAGCAAATTGTGGGATATGCTGACATAGTTTCTATATTTATTATTGAATGAAAAATATTTTTAAAATGTTACGATCAGTTATTATTAGTTAACATTTTCGCTCATCAACGCACTGTTTTTTTGTGTAATATATCGTTAACAGCGAGGAGCTGACAACATTAAAGTAACAACATGACAACTTAGTGGGGGGGGGGGGCAAAATCCATCAGTGGGGGGCCAAAGGAGGGGGTGGGGGGTCCTTGGCCCCCCACGTATATAGTTAAAAAAGGCCCTGCGCGCTCTACCAGTCCTGTAAGCCTCACTTGAGCAACAAGTGATGTCGTGAAACAGAAACGGGTAGAATCATCTCTATTCTGAACTATTCTCCTTACTTCATTAGCTTCTCTACGCAGCGTGTGCCAACGAGAAATACCATCCTCTGGTAATCGAGGCCCTGGAGTATTATCGCACGATCACAAAAGAACATCAGATGTTTTCCACATTAGTAAACTTTCTCTATCTTGAACCGGTTCAACCGGGATTACAGGTACATATAATAATTAATGTTTTTAGTTTTATTTATCTTTTTGGTTGGCCTTCCGTTGTAAATTCAGTGGCCGGGTATTTCTCGATTTATGATGTTGTTTTGTATTGTAAGGAGGATCTCTGAGCTTAGTTGCTAATTCTCTGTGCAACCACAACTTGAAGCAACTGTAGAACAATTTAGTCCCAAGTTGTCAAGGAGTTTTGCGACAACTTGTTGCCGGCTTGTAACAAGCTTGACGGGAATATCTGTCTTGTTACAAGGTTGTCCTGATAACTCTGATACACACCTGTGGTACTATCAAGAGTGTCACAAAGTTGACAACCCAAGGCTGTAACATTATTGTTATATCATGACTGTATCAGTCTTGTTGGAACAACCTTGTCACAAGTCTGATAGCCCCACCAAGCTTCTTACAAGTTGTTAACAATTTGTTCCAAACTTATTCCAACATCTTGGAAGAAGCAATGTGAAGACAACTTGTGAACAAGTTGCAAACAGATTTGTCACAATTTGTTTGCAGACTTGTTGCACCGTGTGCGGTTTGAAATTAGCCTTCTGTGGGTAGCGATGACGGGCTTTAGGTTTAATTAACGTCTTAAGGTTTCTGGAAAAGTTAAATTCAACGTCTTCTTTAGGCGGTAACCATGGCGTTACTGAATGCTGTCGTCAACAACTCTCCTTCTTACAACGATCGCGTTTTTCACCAACAACAAATCTGCGTCGCTGGTTTCAGTGAACAGCGGTTGGAAAAGGTTTGCTAAAGCATTTTCAAGTACTAGTAAATGATACTATTAAATCTGTACAATATAGAAATCGTACATGTGTAATAAATATCTAAGAAAAAGATACAGCGAAACTAAACTGTCCAAATTATGCAGTAAAAAACACCCTGTTGAATCTAAAACCAACCCTAGATGAGTGTTAATCTATCAATGCAGGAAACAACGAAAAATTCGTTGTCACGAGCGAGATTTTTCAAATATGCTCTGAGGATGGTACTGAAATGGGATTAAAAGACAAGCGCTAAGTCGTAGCAAAATTATGTCGTACACTTAAATTAGATAAGACTCGATATATAGAACTCTACAAACATGATTATAAGAGTCTAGTTTTTCATATCTCTAAGGACGTTCTGAAATAAAATTAACCCTATTTATGGTACTAAATATCAGGGTTTATGGTAGAGTTGTTATGTATGGTAGAGTTATGTATGGTCGAGTTGTTATCTATGGTAGAGTTGTTGTCTATGGTAGAGTTGTTGTCTATGGTAGAGTTGTTGTCTATGGTAGAGTAGTTATCTATGGTAGAGTTGTTGTGTGTTTTCTTTTTGTGCAGTCGCTCGAGGGTTTAGATGCATCACCAGTAAGAGACGAACTTCGAGTCTGGAGAGAGAATTACGTGAACATTCAAGATCTCATGGATGAATATACGACACTGAAGGAACGATCTCAACTCTTGAGGGATGAGGTGGGTTATTAAATCACCTGAGGGACGATATGGAAATTTGATCGAACCCAATGATGGATGGGTAGAACAACAATTTGTTTAGGAAGAGAGGGGAGTGAAGGATGAGAACCGACTGCAAGAAACGCCTGATTTAACAAGGCTGCGTGTGATTTACTTCTTGATGCGAAGAAGAAACACGAATTTGCTTCACTAATTTTATTTTTATTTTGTTTTAATTTTATGTCTGTAGGTTGATCTTCTGTCAGGAAAATTAGAGGTAGGGTAATTTTATCATGACAGCGATACAAATGTTTGTAATCAATTTTGCACTGCTTTAAAATTTCATGAGAGCTTCACACCTTAAAACGCACGTTTTGTAACAAGTCTGTCAACAAGTTGTCTTAACACTGCTAGTCTCAAGTGGCCAACAAGTTTAGAACAAGCTATTAACAAGTTGTGACAAACTTGATGGAATTATCAAACTTGTGACAAGGTTGTTTTAACAACCTGTTGCAGCATTGATATAACAAATTCAATGTTCTTACAGCCTTTTGTTGTCAACGTTGTAACAGTCTCATGATCCTGCGTGTATGTTACAATTGGTTATAAAACAGCTTGTTCCAAATTGCTACAATTAAGACGTCTTGGCAAGACATCTTGTTAGCATCTTGTTTACACCTTTTGACCTCTAAATACTATCCCACTCTATTTATAAACGAGTATTACATTCAGATCCTTAGTTGAACACTGCATTTCGTTACAACAGGATATACAACGGGAGAAAAATGAGGTGGAAAGGCAGAAAACAGAGGTCGGAATTTTGATTGCATTTTCACCATCAATTCTCTATGTTGCATGTTAAGTGTAAATCAAACTAAAATCGTATTGAATTTCAGTTCGAAGAAAAAGCTGCTAATTTTCAATTTCGAGCGACGGAATTGCAAGCCGAATTGGAAAAAATAATGGTACGTATCAGAGGAGCCATAAAATAGAACATTTAGAACCCCCAATGAATTAGCCTTGGTGACACGAATAGGCACTTGTGCAATGCATCTTTTAGTGAGCTTTAAATGAATCTGAGGCGTTCACTGGCAATATTGCTTGCACTTAGAATTAATGTGGGCCCATGTGACTCTGATATGATGAAGATATGTGAAATTTCTGGTTTATACCCATTTAAACCTCTTTCCCCATTACATACTTAGTAACGTTTTTCATATCTCTGAGGATGGTTCTGAAATAGAATTGAAACACTGCGCGTCCTCAAAGACAAGCGTTAAGTCGTCGCAAAAAATTTCGTGCACTTAAATTGCATAAGACTCGCTACCAATAACCAATCCCAGTTGCCTCGATAACTCAGTTAGGATTAATATGAATCTAGTTTTTCATATCTCTGAGGATGGTTCTGAAATATATTACTAACTGCCCTCTTTTTTGTGATAAACATCTGACCTTGTCTCAAACTTATCGCTAGCTGTTTATTAACTTCCTTATTTTTCTTAATCTTCCACAGAAAAGTCCAAACAAGGAAGACATTAATACCTCGTTATTGGAACCGCTCAATGCTGACCCGCCTCCACCCCCGCCACCAGCACCGCCACCACCCCCCGGATGCGGCGGTCCGCCACCACCCCCTTCGTTCCCAGGTAAGACCATAGCTACAGGAGTACACTTCTCAAAGTGCCATGAAAACTGTTTCAGATGGTCGATGGATTTTGGACGTCAATATCTTCGGTTTGATTTCTATGAGCCAATAATTTAAAGGACTCATGTTTCTTTTTCTAATCACACATGTATGTGCGAGTCTATCATTTTCCAGCCCAAATTTTGGTCAAATTACACTGCCTAGTGCACAAATGCTGGTGTTTTTCTCATATCTTAAAGGGAAATGGCAACAAAAAATTTTATTGTCTCATTTGAAAGAGACTCTAAAACAATAAATAGAAGTCTATTGCAAAATTTTTAGAGATATTCTCACCTAAATCATCGAACTGTCCGCCATCTTGGATTAATTTTTCACCTCAGTAACAATGTTTTGTTGACACAACAGGGATAAGCCTGTCGAAAATCCGCTTAAATACCTACCAACAATCAAATATTGTTTGAAAGCTTCTCAGTCCGTGCTGAAATCCGAAACACTTGCCGTACATGCGGTTATGAGAGCACATTAACCATTGTGCCGTAAGAAAAAAATCGCGTGATCCCAGTTGTGACGTATTTGTGCATATCCACAAATATCCAAGATGGCGGACAACTAAAGATTTCAAGTCAAAATATCTCACCAAATAAGGCAGATATAAGAATTTTGTAATAGATTTCTATATATTGTTTTGGAGTCTCTTTCAAATGAGACGATAAAAAATTTTGTTGCCATTTCCCTTCAATCTATTTTCATTTTATAATGAATCCAATTTTTCCTGGTCAAAATTAGGCAACTTCTATCCCTCACTTTACCCCCTTGACCCCTATAGCCCGCGATATGTTCTTGTAAGTTTTCATTTATAGCACGTATGTATCTCTAAAGATTGTGTTGTATTGTGACAAAACACTAAATAAAGACCGAATTACATGCGCTCAGTAAGAACAAGAATGAGTTGTGTCTTAATTTTTCCATTCATCTTCAGGTGCACCTGGCCCTCCGCCTCCCCCTGGTTTTCAAACTAAATCCAACGTTCCCAAACGGAAGATGGTCAGTAAGAAGAAACTGCCGATGTTGAACTGGGCTCCTGTTACAAATACACAGAAGACAATATTTGAGGTGCGCAATGCCTGCCAGTGATTTTGCTAAACATACCAGTCGACCCTCGCCAACGCTCGACTTCGCTTGTGGTTTGCTCAAGCTAGTTCAAGATTGTTTGAGCGAACCTTTATTAGAGATGATGATATTGATGAGAATTGTATATTGTATTGACAGCACATGGACGACGAGAAACTGGCTGTACAACTGAATCTTAACGACTTTGAATCCATGTTTGAACTGAAAACGAATGCGATGAGCGAGGAGGTCAGGCTGAAAAAGGAAGCAGGTAAGCTGTCAGTCTGAAAAAAGTAAAGCTAATTGCTGCACAGTACGGTTTACACACTTCAAACTGAAGTGGTTCGTATGCAAAGGATACTTTAAAAGAAATCGGCCTGGAGTATTCTGAACCGATTCCTAACTGATTAACTGTTTTATGGTCATCATGTATATTTATTTTTTCAATTACGAAGGACACCGGCTAAGCCCAATTGCAGACTTGTTAACCCTCAGTCGTCATCATATCAGGATGCGCTCGTATCGCTTCATGATCACAAGTCTGTCGATAGGCTTGCAAGTCGATTGTTTTATCCACACGCTTGGCGCACATTGTTTCAGCAACTTGCAACAAGTTTGCATATATATCCAGTTTCATCAGGGCTGATTTTCCAGTCTCCATGCAAGTTGATGAAGCCAAAAGGCTTTGTACAACACGACGACAAACTTGGATCAACTGGTATAAATTTATGAGGAAAACTAACAGAATTTTGATCTTTTTCAGCCCTTAAAAAACTAGCCGAGCAAATTACGATCATCGAAAAGAATCGAGCGAGAAATCTTGGTACGTTGTTGTGAGACTTCAACATCAGATTTCAATAATATCCTTGCTCCCTTTATATGTAAAGCCAATTAACCATTTCTCAATGGCGACCGCATTGCATGTATGGATTGTTTGGATACACTTCAGCAGTCATGAGAGATATGGAACAAATGGTGCAAACAAACTTTGAAGCTTTTCCTTGGAGATAATGAGGCATCTTTTATATCTTCTTGCTCCAATGGACCTTTAATTTTTTAGAAAAAATTAAAAAAAATTGAAATAGGAAAAAATTATTACCACAGCTTGAAAAAGCATCCTAAACTTAGTAAAACTGCAAAGTTTGGTTGTAAAATGTTATAAACTATAGAAAATATAGCCTTGCGAAGTTGGCAAATTTTCTGTAGTTTTGTATTATCCGTGAGAAATGAATACCCAAGGGTATCAACAGGGTATTTTTTTCCACCCGTAATACAAATGTATACAAAATTTGCCAAATTCGCAAGGCTATATTTTCCATATTTTAGAACATTTCACAACCAAACTTTGCAATTTTACTAAGTTTAGGATGCTCTTTAAATATTACCACATGTGTGTGCATGGCTGACCTAACCGCCAATCCAGCGGAGTGTGCTAATTTATCGAGTAATGAAGTCAACATTTCTTGTTTAGTGATTGCCAAGAGAAGGATAGGTTTCTCGCCAAAATGCATCAAGCAGCACATCGACAACAGTGACATTTCTGAGTTGAGTTCAGAATTTGCTGAACTGCTTTTGAAGTTTGTCCCGACCAAGGAAGAGGTAAAGACAATTTGTCCATCCGTTTTTATCGCTTGATTCGCCATGCCCGATCTATCCTAAATTAATCTAGTTTAACTAAATCTGATTTGAATCTGGTCACACTTTTGCTGTCTTCTGAAGCTCGTGTGACTCGTTGCTTTATTCCACCTACAATAAACGGTAATTCAAGTTTTCTACTTTTTCATCCAGTTGGCAGGTCTGTCCAAACACGCCGACGACTACGATAAACTCGCCGAAGCTGAGCAGTTCATGTTCGAGGTATGGTTGTGAAGTGGGAAAAAATTTGAGCGCAATCAGAAGTTCGTTAACTGTCTGTATTTCTCTAAAACTTCATGTATCTTTCTTCAAAGTTGGCCAAAGTACAACGTTACGAAGCCAAACTGAGTGTCGTGGCTTTTGTTGGGGTGTTTGACGAAGTTATGTCATCAGTTGTACCGGTAAGATTATTGAAACTAAAAAAGCGCGTGTTTTAAAATATGCATCACTGTTTACGATGCAACTGATCCTGTTTTTGTTTAGAAAATTGATGCTGTGTTGAGCGCATCGTTGAGCATTTTGAACAACAAAAAGCTCAAGAAGATATTCGAGGTAATTCAGGCGCGGCTTTTTGTTTGATGATTCATTAGTGTTTCTTATTATATGTTGTGTGGAAATTCTACTTTCACGTATAACGGTAAAACCATCATTGCTAAGTGTGACGTAAATAGTGCAACATGAAGAATTATTGCACTTTCATATGACCTCCTAGATTACAGTGGGGCTCAATGCTAATCAAGACAGTCATCAGAGTGAACCGAATGTTCATAGGATGTTCTGGCCTTGTGTTTGGCTGCAAAAAATTAGATATTTCAAGTCATTGGCCGAGTTAGCGCAGCATTAAGTATATATACAATTTAGGTACCTCTCTTGAAGTATTTCAACATCACAACATTCAACTTTTTAAGTCGAATGTATGTAGGGTGGTAGTATCATCTTTACTATATTTTGTTGAAATCTGTCGTCTAGATTATCCTGGCTTTTGGCAACTACATGAATGGCACGAGGAAGAAAGCGGCCGCTGGTTTCAAACTCGAATCACTTTATAAGGTAAGTTGTGGGCATCGCTTTTCATTCTCCCTTACGGACCTGGTAAGGTAATCCGTCTAAATTTAGTTTGTTTTGAACTTGTGAACTTCTCTCGTCGTTTGATATTTGCAGCTTCCTGATGTGAGATCGACGGATCGCAAGATGTCTCTACTCAACTTTGTCGTTACGACAGTGAAAACACACTTCCCAGAGCTTCACTCGTTTGCTCAAACTCTTAACTTGGAGGACGCTACGCAGGGTTCGTATCCGCTGCTTTTGTATGTGTGGGGTGTGAGCAAGGATTGGGCGCCCCCTAGCTCTGGCAAGATGGGAGGGGGGCTATTTTCTTTGATATAGCAGAAAAAATTTGGAGACATCATTAAGTATATTGTACACACTACAGTAATTTGAGTTGTTTGAAGTGCAGTAGTTTGAATACATAACATGATAATAACCAAAAAATGTTGAGAGCTGGGACCTCTAGCCATCCCTGTTCTTAAAGTCCTCAAACCTGCTGCTTACGGCCAGAGCTATCAGCTAAGCAAGAGTGACTCGTGCAAGTTAGCTCGGCCGAAAAGTTCACCGCCTGCGGGTGGATGTTACTGAAATTTTGCTTCGCCCAACCTGTTTGACATGAGAGAAAAAATATTGCACAAGGCATATACATAGATAAAACTCAGTTAAATCCTGCAAATCCGTGGATAATGGCTACGTAGAAATACAAAATAAAACAAATTTGCAAAATAAACATCTCGTATTCCTTGAATATCAGGAATACAACATGTCTATTTTCTAAATTTGTTTTATTTTGTACTTCCTTAAGTTGTCGGCTTGCCGTGGTATATTAGAACCACAATTTATCTAATTTGAATTTCAAAATACTTCTCCCAGAACATAAAAAGGCATGAATGCTTCAAATGAATTTAAATGACTCGTTTATTATCATTATTTCATTCCTAGTTTCGAAACAGACGCTTAACAACGATATTCAAAGTCTGAAGAAAGGAATCGACTTGACGAGAAAAGAAAGAGACAAGCAGCCCGAGAACTTCGTTTTATTCGTATCCTTTTCAAACGAAAAATGTTCCCTTTTTTTTTCACTTAAATTAAATATTTCTGAGCGTTTGCTAAATTTCTTTAACACTTGAACAGAGCTTCTACAATCGAGCGTTTGGTAAGGTACAAAAAGTGAGCGAGAAATATCGCAAAATGGAAGAGAAATACACGGATGTTTGTCAGATGTTTGGAGAAGATGCGAAGAAAGTGGAACCGTCAGAATTTTTCAAATATTTCCAGGATTTCGTTGCCATGTATTTTGTAAGTGTCTACAAGTTTGTCGAGAGATCTTTGATGGCCATGAGAATGACGCAAACGAGAATGGAAAGTAGTGGCAACACAAGAGTCTGGAAATGAGTCTCGTCAACTCTCATGGTCTGGTCAAACACTCCTCCCCACCCCCGACATTATGTCACATTTCTCCTTGTGCACAACTAGAAATGTGCAACTCCCAGCAAATTATAAATTTTACCGCCTTGATGCAAGTTTTTCATCAAGCCTGTTGGCTTCATCAAGTTGCATCAAGCCTCCGAAAATCAGAGTTGATGCAACTTGATATTTCCAGACTTGCTGCAAATTAATGAAGACTTGTATCAAGGTTATGGATAAAAAGTCTTGACAATCAACGTGCATCAAGCCTGTTGACAACTTGCAAGTCCCATCAAGCTGAAGCAAGCGACACAAACGCGTCCTAGGCGGTTTGATGACTGCAAGGCGACAAGCATGCAAATGACTTGCTGCAACTTGTGCATTTTTGTTTTATATAAGATTGTCTTCTAATTTTGGTTCTCCATTTAATTTCACTTTTTTATGTCATTTCATTTCATTTCAAGTTATATCACTCCATCTTATTTCATTCCAGTTCGATTTTCATTTCATTTGATTTCAGTAATTGGAAACTAGAAGGTTCATTAAGGTTCGAATTATAGTTAAGATTAGCGACAATCTATTTCGAAGGATCTTTATTCTTGAAAAATGACGTCACGTCTGTTTGAATGACGGGAACAAGTAGCAAACTACATTAAACTTGTTTTGCTCGATATGAAAAGGTGACAGGTTTCAGCGAGAGTGAACCTTTCGTTCTGTAAGCTCGGATTTTCTCCAGCGCTAATAATCTGGTGTTTCAACACAAAAAAATTCATTTCTATTGTATTCCAGAAAGCAGAAAACGAGAACGAGGAACGTAAAAGACAGGAAGAGGCCGAGCGTCAAGCGGAGATCATGATGAGGAATCAGAAAAACAAAGCAAAGACGTTACCATCAATTGAGAAAGCTTGGAACTACACGCACGATTCCGATGCTTACGACGACGAGGATGACGACGACGATTCCTCGTCTGGCGGATCCGATTCTTCGTGAAAGACTTTTCACCAATGTTAAATATGAAATTATTTAAGGTAAAAGATTTTAAGTCTATAAGTTAGGGCAAATGTGTTTTAATGGACCATTCCCCTATTAGACAAACTTTTGCATTCGGAAAATCAATTAGCACAGCTGCAAAGAGCATTCTAAATTTCATACAGTTGTCAAGTTTGGTTGCAAAATATTGTAAAGTGTTGAAAATATGGCCCTTTGAAGCTTGCGAATTTTGTATACTTTTGTATTACGCGCGGAAAAGCGTTACCACTACGTGGAAATGTGGTAACGCTTTTTCCCGCGTAACAAAAAGTATACAAAATTCGCAAACTTCAAAGGGCTATATTTTCGACATTTTACAATGTTTTACAACCAAACTTCACAATTTCACTAAATTTGGGAAGCTCTTTCCAACTGTGCTAGAATTGTTTTCCAATTTAAAAGTTTGTCTAATTGGGGAATGGTCCATTGCGAGTGGAAATTCACACATTGGCATGTCGAAATTCAAACCGGGAACATTTGAGAAAAATTCATCATCAACTATAGGTCCTCCGCCAGGAATGGACCTACGCCTGCAATATGTGTACTTTAAGCTATATTAATGCCCGGGGATAGGTTGAGGGTAGATTTCGCAGTACTTCGATCAATGTTCGATAATTTTAACACGTCGCATTTTCACTGCCAGGCGAATATTTTAATGACCTTTTTTACTTCCCCTGGGTCGTCTCCAGCCTATACTAATTAACAATTAGATTACGAGCTTGAGATTTCTATGCGGTGATAGTTGATGAGGGCGAAGCCCGAATCAACTATCACCTCATAGAAATTGAGAGCGAGTAATCTAATTGTTGTAGTAGAATCAAGGATTAAACATGAAATATTCAACAAAAAAATTGATTTTTTAACAATTTTTGAAAAGGAAATCACTAGAAAGATGATTGTTTCGCTACTCGCTATCAATGATGAATAGATAGCGAGTATAGTAGCCAATCAAATTGCAGCATTTGCAATAGTATACTAGTATGATTCTACTAACAGGCTTTATGAGCGGTTCTTCATAATGAACGGCAATAAACTATAGGAATTGGGTTTCTTCAGAACGAAACACAATGATGACTTTTGTTTCAAAAGACCAATCATATATAAGACCTCATCATTTTTGGTTGGTGTCTTATATCACTTTGACAGCAACAAAAGCTCTATGCAATACAGTGTACAGACCGCAGTATGCTAGACGACATTTAGCCACTAAACAAAGCCATAAGCTCGTTATTTCATCGTTCAGCTACACCTCGTGATGTTTTAATATTTATTACAAAACTTCAGTTTTCAATTCGTTAAATAATTCTATTAATTACGCGCGCGCGCGCGCGCGCGCGCATCGTCTACACTTGAATTAATTCCGAGGGGATTGCAACAACTGCTGTTATCTTTTGTTTCTCATTCCAATCAAAGCATTCTTGATTCTATCTTCTACCGAGAGATCTGCCGCTAATATATGGAACCTGATAAAGAAATATATATACAGGTCTGAGTGTATGTGCTGGAGTTGTACCTCATTTGTATTTTAGGCGCAACGATCTCTATGCATACATGTTAAAACTGACAACTCTGATACAGATCTGTTGTAACAAGATTGTCACAAAGTTGACAACACACATTCATGTTAAATCATAACTGTACCATTCTTGTTGGAACAACCTTGTAACAAGACTGACAGTCCATTCAGAGATTGCCACAAGTTAACACCTTGTTTTAAACTTGTTTAAACAACTTGGAACAGGCAGTACGAACACAACGTGTCGACAGCTTGTGAACAAACGTTTTACAACTTGTTTGCAAGTTTGTTACAATTTGTGCGATATACATTACATATGCAAACATTTTTCATAATTATAATCAGCAGAAATATCAACAAAACAACAAATTATATATAATGTGCTATTTATAACAGGCTGTGTTGTATCGAATACAGAAACTCGATATCTGATATACAACATGGCTGCTGTAAATGGCTTGTGTTATAGATCTATCAGCGACGAAATCTTGAAAATACATCTTATATAAAACGAGAAAATCAAAGTTAAAGTTTTTGGTAAATCATGAGAAGACTGTATCACATCTACTGTTGTTGTTTATGTCGAGGTTTTCTTCGTAAATTGAATGAGGTTCACATGTCCTTCATTTTCTTTTAGATTTAACATCGAATATTTAAGAAAAGGGGGCAAATCTCGTGGTGAATGAAAGGACTAATGAATCAAGCGACTGATGAGGTCCAAGGTAAAATCCCCAATATCAAGTGCTTCAGGCAAAAACAATAACACACGTTCCTATGAGTAAACAGCTCGTACGTACGCAACAAAATTTTTATGAACGCTATTTAGGTTGTACATAATTTGATAAATATGTTGTATAATTTATTAATGGACAGGAAATGATGTTTGACTGGAGCTTAAAACATGACAACGTGTTTGTTGACTGCATTTTTTGGACTCGAGATTTTACACTAAACACCAGCATAGAAGTCAGTCTGGCTTCGATGATATTGGGATAATCGTATAGAATTTACATTGATTGGAATCACTCAACTCTTGGCAGGCAAAATTGCTTTACTATGGTTGAAACGTTTACTGCACTTTGTCAATGTCAACCATACTTCAACGAAGTAATTTTAATCAATCGTTTTAGCCAGGGCTACTCTCCGTGCCAATCACTGTTTGTTGATAACAAGTCTGTTGCAAGTTAATTGTCAAAATTTGTTATCCACAGACTTGCTGTAAGTTGTTTTAACAACTTGTAACAAATCTGCAAATGGCAAGTTTGAACGAGGCGGTAGAATTCAGAACTTGCAACAAATATGGCGGTGTTGGATATTTGTATTGCATGTGACAACATGAACTGAGATAGCTGAGTCAGCATGGTACTCGTATATATTGTACACCCATACTTACTCGTCCGGTTCAGCTTTGAGGAGTTTATTTACATTCTTGATATCTTCGCTTGGTTTCACTTCCAATGCCTCCAAGATATTGAACAGATATTCTAGAGCGATATGCGATGTTGAAGCTGGTAAACCGCGAGTGAGTGGCATACGTAAGGACAAGGTAAGGATAGTATGTGTATCCATTAGCGTCTGGCATAGGAGGGAGGGGAAGCAATGAGGGGCGGGGGGGGGCAGTTCTCTCAGCATCTCGTGACAACCTTTTTCCAAATTTTATGACACATTTAAAATCTACAATACCACACCCCAAAACATTTACTCCTGGACCATGCCCCCACCCATAAAACTACTGAGTTTAGAGATGAACTCAAACACGGGGACTGCTTACCCCCTCCCCCTCCAGATCTACATGAATCAATCCGTGAAACATACGAACTTACCGATATCTGCGACAAGCTGTTTACTGGCGAAGTCCGTCAACTCTGGGATGCGTAAAATACTTTCAACGTAAGTATGCATCGTAGCTCGCGCTACTGAACTCAACCATTTCGAAGCAGGATCTTGCTCTTCGCCCGTCTCTGGTGCTGCAATGAGAACATGCGATATTTCAGTGGTCTAAACTATATACGCCGAAGTATATTCGTTAGCAAGGAGAAAACGTACAGCACATTTTACTATACCTAAAAGATATTGAGAGAACGAGCGAAATCTTTCCTTGGGAAGTCAGTTACTTTTAGGCAGTAAAAAACTAAATATTCTATAGGTTCTGTCCTTGATAGCGCAACCAACACTCGGGGTTTCCACAATCGATTTATATTGGCTGATCTGGTAGGGTGCGGGATAGGAAGATTGTTTAATATATGTTACCAATACTTACCCGCCCCCATACTAATTAATAGTCTTGTGCCAGGAAATTTCCTGGCATTGTAGACACATTGGCTATTATATTTTGGTCGTAATAAAATACCAGGTAGCGCTATTTCGTTAACGAAATTTCCACCAACGTCTGTGTATTTACTCTTAATTACTGTATGTGTTGTTTCGCAGAAGACCATAGTGAAAATATCCTGAACAAAATGACGCTATATATACTTGTTATTGGGGTATCTTGACCTCTCTCGTATGACTGTACCAGACTTGTCCCAGCCATTGATGTAGCTGTTCAGCGCATCTATTGTTGAGTTTGGAAACCGGAAGTACGTCACATTTTTAGACTTGCGGCCATGTTGGATGGCCCCATTTGAGCATCAAATGCTATACATTTCTACTGCAGGATGTTTTGTTTTCGTTTTAAACTTCCTAAAATCAGTTTTCTAAAAGAAACTACGTTGATTCGATCCTTGAGTGGGGCAATTCAACATGGCCGCCGCTCTCAAAATATGACGTGTTTCCAGCTTCAATTTTATTTGTATTTTGTATTACAATGCACTATCCATTAATACATATCAATGGTCCCACCTTGTAACAAGTCTGATAATCCAGTCAAAATCGTTACAAGTTGTTAACAACTTCCTTTAAACTAGTTAGAACAATTCGGAACAAGCTGTCCGAAGACAACTTGTCGACAGCTTGATAACAGGACTTGTTTCTGAAGTCTGCAAGTAGTAGAAGTGTTTACCAGTGTTGCTGTGTAGTTTGGCAATATAAGGTAAATCAACTCTATTTCTACTTGATCATAGTCCAGCTTATCGCAGTGCTTGAAGGGTAACATTCCATTTACCTCGAGAAAATTGCAGTCTTCCAGCCTTGAGCGCTGTCTCCAAAGCCGGGTTATCTTGCACCATAAATAACTCCAGTTGATGTGGAAGAGTAAGCAAATAATCACCGACCTTCATAAGAGATCAGTTTAGTTACAAAATGATTTAAAATTGGAACAGTAGTTAACTGGCCTAGCTCTGCAAACGGCCAAAAACGTTGCAGCAAGTCTGTTGACACCTTGCAAAGACTTGTTACAAGAAGCAGAAATCAAGATGCGTTCGCATGGCCAGACAACATGATGATTACAAGTTAGCTGCAAGTTGATTATCGAAACTTGTTATCCACAGGCTTGCTGCAAGTTGTTTTTAACAAGTTTGAAAATGAAAACTTGCAACAAGCTTGACTTTAACATCCTTGACTTGTTGCGAGTTTGTTGCGACTTGTTTACAAGTTGAAACAAGGGCGGTAAAATTGACAAACTGTGTATTACAAGTCTGGCGTTTTTTAGCTGTGAAGCTGTAGCATCTGCTAAAACTATGATTCAGTACCTCTGTAATATATCCTTGTGGTGAGAGACTGAATGTTGGAATATCACCACTGAGTGAATCACCTATATCTGACGTCGTTTTGGACCACACCTGGAAAAAAAATAGTGGATGAACAAGCTCGTGTGTCGTTGTTTCTAGATGTCCCGCACAGGGGAATAGCCCCCATTTCCCACCCTAAACAAGCCAGCCACCCCCCCCCCCCAACACACACACACAACATTCTCACCTGGAGAGTGGACATTGAGTTGATCTTACATTTGAGAGGTACAAAGGCGACATCAAAGGCCAAGTTATGAACTTTATCATTCATCTCTTCTATTCGTTTTACCACAGTGTTTATTATGCCTGATCCTATAACGAACGTTAAGAAAACAGATGCTTCAACCATAGGAAATGCTGCGCTAATATTGCTGATGCTACACTCATGATCCGACCTGATACGCTTTACTTTGGAAGCCTGTAACCTCCTTTGAATTCCAACAGCGAAAGTCTCTGCTACTATCGACCTTTAAAAGAGCTTATACCGGGTATAGGTAGGTTTCATTCACGTGACACGTTTACCGCTTGGTGGTCACCTGAAAATAGAGCACAGTTATCGCACTGACTAAAGTATTCCTCATAGGCATTGACCTTGTGTTTGGTTGCACGTAAATACAATTTAACGAAATTTGCTCGCTTCCACAACAAACAAAGCGCAACATGTGTGAAGTTGACCACCAAGCGTTGTCCATGTAAACGTATTGAGTGAAACCCACCTATAACAAGACTAAAACTAACACTGAATGCATGGTTGGGAGGGGGGTGTTCTACTCCTAAATTGTCACCATTGCATGTTGGTTAAAAACAAACAAAAACATTTTACATTCAATGACAATTATAATTTCGGTCATGTTTACCACCGGGAAAGGTTTTAAAGTCAACTTTAAAGACCAATCCGTTCTTTTCTAAAACATGTAAATATAAAATCCTGCAATATATTTGAGCAGCTACTATCTGATTCGAGTTATTATAATAACTCGAACGTGATAGTAATGTCTAGTTCGAGTTATTTAACAACTATTATAATAAATTGTGAATAGCTTGTGAAACTCTCAAACTTTAGAGATCTATTGGCGAAGCAATTTTGAAAATAAATTTTATGTTCATGTACATTCAAGTTAAAGTTTGTTAGTACGTTTTGTTCGTTGTAAGATTTGTTAAAATGGAAATCCGAAACAAACTACCGGCTAAGTATACTGGGTTACGAACCGTTCTCAATATTATGAATAAATTCAACCAGACTGCCAAATTCCAATGGATTCTCCTTTTTAAGGTAGTTATACGTGTTGAAGAGATCAGCAACAGGCTTACTGTCTTTCTTCTCCGTGCTCAGCCATTTTCGGCTTGATGTGGTCACACTTTTTAAGAGAGTTGATTCAAATTCCTGAATCTTCAACAGCAAGTCGCCTGGTAAGAAGATATGCGTACTGTTTTATTTTTGATTGATATATAGGGTCTATGCTACCATATAGTCTTGGCTATACTGTCGAAGTGCGTAGCCACTGCAGAAATTTCTCATGGGTAAATTCTAAGTTTTGAAGAGTTTGCAGAGATTATTAATCGAGCTCGAAAATTCCTCATAAATAAATTCTTCTGAACTTAAAAGTTACGCATGCATAACTTCCATCGCGATCTTAAGAACTTTAATGATGTAAAGTTATTTTAAACTTCACATTTTGCTTTTATTTATACTGCAATTTGATTCTTTTTTGCCTGGCTCGAACGACTGGATTACACGCTTGAAACGCATAAAGTGTAGCAACTCTGTTAAGTTGTGTTCACACTGCATGCTCTCGTTTCTAGTTTGTCGTAAGTTTGCAACAGGTTGTTGACAACTTGTAACAAGCTTAATGACATTACCACACTTGTCAGAAGGCTGTAACAAGTCCGATACAGTATTGATATAACAAGAATGTTACAACGCTGACGAAACAATGTTGCAATCCTGTACCAAGTCTGATATTTCTATCAAGCTTGTTGCAAACAGTCAGCAAGTTGTTTTAAACTTCTTGACAACTTTGGACAAGCAATGTGAACGCAAGTTGATGGCAGACTTGCTGCAACTTGTGAGATTTTTACGTGTGCATGTGGTTCAGAATTCGAAGCCAAATTGCAAGACTCAGATAAACCCAGGCTGGTTTACAGTACAGTTAAATACCGCAAACTTGTATGAGTTTCGAAGCATGTTGAAAGCTTGTCCAGTCCTCTTTGACTTGGTCGGAAACTTTATCCAAGTGAAGATCATTTCTAATGCTCTTCACAATATTGTTAACTTTCCGTAGGTATGACGAGAAAAATGTCTAGAAACGGGAACATATCTTGGTAAGGTAAGATGATATATAATATTCTCTCAAGGGTTCACAATATGTACCAAAGGTTGTAGCAGATAAAGGGGGTGGTGAGGGGGGGGGGTTGTGCATGGGAAGGGGGTGCATAGGGAAGGGGATGCATGGGGAAGGGGGACGGGGGGTTGTGCATGGGGAAGGGGGGGAGGGTGCGACACATACCACATCCACTGATGTGTGAGTGTATCGAACCCGCAATGGTCAGGGACACCTTTCTTTAGCAGAAGCAGACACCCTCCACAAGGTACTAATGAACAAATCAGCTTCCTCTAAACGGGCAAGCAATATGATAAAATAATGAATTAATTCATGAATGCTGGCTACCACTGGTATCATAGCTACCTCCAAGGCCTTTACCAACTGACAAGAGCCAAGACCATCAGTTAACGAAACACAGAACTCCACTGCCTAGTATGAACATGAAGATAAACATCAATTCTCATTTGTCGGTGTTATACTATTGTCAGCATAACCTTGGTTACATATAATGAAAAATTTCTTAACTTGCGATTGCAAATCTAACCTATCTGCGTCCTCTCTAACAGATTCGTTTTAAATGTTTCTCACTTACCATTTCTGCCAAACGAAAAACTTTACTGGTCGACTCTGACAAAGCATCGACGGTTTCGAGAAAACTCTCTGCATTCTTGTACAAAGAAAGAAAACACACGTTCCTCAAATGTAAGTTTCTTAAAGTTTTCAAATTTCTGAAAGTAAATTCTACTTAAAATATATTGTGAAAGCTTCCTTTAGCGGTACATCTGAAATAAATTAAGGCGTCAGCTTATCGCCTACCATACCAATTGCACTGTGTTTAGATTATCTGTAAGAAAGCCAGTTTGTAAAGCAGAATAATCCAGTAAATATGGCGTGTATGGCGAGTAAACCGCGTTTACCAAGGCAATTGCTGCATCGGTGAAATCTTCTGTAAAGAGACACGCTGGGTTAAAGTTATAAAGGAAAGACAGTGACTGTTTCTAACTTTCCAGGCGGGAGAATGTTTAAAATCTCATCGTAGGAAATGCTAAATTATTGCCATTAAAACATTTGTTCATTTAAAAATGCATTGTTAAAATGGATTTTAAACTTGTTAAAATGAATTTAAACGTCCACGTAAAAAAACCCCTTAGCTCAACGACATAAAGCCCTTGTGCACAAATTAGATTCGTTACCTTTGAGATCCAAAAAGGAACTTTGTAATGCTTTAGAAAATCTGAAAGTCACCTAGATTGTAGAGAATGTAGCACGAAGTTAGTAAGAGGGTGGTACAAGGGGAGTGTGAATCACGTTTTACAGCGAGGTAAAAGCAGTTTCACAATTCACATGTCTTGAAGAAGCACCTTCACGTTTCATCTACATAACAGTTTGTTTACAGATCTATAACATGTTTCTTTAGATAGACTAGATCTTATTTCTTTCAATATTTTGTAGTCCTGCAATATGTGTCGACCTCTGACAGGCCTTCGAAGAATTTCTACTCTTATTTGAACAGCCGACTCACAGTTCACGAGTGACACCAATTATTCTGATTACACAGAGCATTTTTATTAAGAATCACACCCCACGTGTGTAGAACAACTCACATTTCACGGCACCAAAATCAAGCACTTCACACGAACAGATACAGCCGATCACTGCCCCAGTTAGAATGTAACTCATTACAACTTCATTTTTGCTGTGTTGAACGTTTGGTGAGAAGATTGAGTTTCAAAACTCAATTTAAGATTAAGTTTTTGGGGGCGTTCTACGGTCTTTAAAATTCCCTGAAAAATACCCTGGACTCAGATTCAGATTATAACACTGTGTTTCGTTTTAGACAGTCATCGCATATGCTCTCTCTCACACAACAATGCACTCACTTGTTTCAGATCTATCAGTTGTTGCAACGGGTAGGCCTCGTCGCGCACGAATTCCTTCACACAGACGGAAAATGGCGGTTCAAGGTGGTTGAGTGTTTGGCTCATAAGAAGACACAGTACTGTTCCAGGGTTTGCAAATACTTGACTGCACCAAGTGAGTTCAGAGTGCCAGGTTGATAACAAACCATTGTAAAATACTGATAACCAGTCTAACATAGTTTGGCTCGGGTCTTCCTCCCGAATTTCTTTCCACGATTTCAGTAGCTTGCTCTGCAATTGCAAGTATCCATGAAAATTTTAAGAGATTGAGTTATTCCAAGCGATGAAACAGTTTTAACAACAAGTTAGAAGAAGTAGGCATTTCTCAATCAAGTGAACCACAAAGCATCTGAGGTTTGTTCGTTGGGACAACACAAAGTGCCAAGAAACTTGACAATTATAAGCAGAGTTGCAAAAAGTGTTCAACCTTCCTCCGAGCAAAATTTTCAAAGTTTTGAAACCTTCCTCAAAATGTTGTAAAGCTGGGCTTTCCAAACTGAAAACGAGAATGAACCAATATTATTTTAGAAAGAATGCATGATTTTTGGAATAGATCATCATCTGTTATTCTTTTATGTTAGTGTTAAGGATACATTATAGTGTGTTGACATTAAACCTTCCTCACTGACCGCCCATTTTGCAAACCTTCCTCACGGGTAATACCCGCATACCTGTGGCTTTTTTGCAACTCTGATTATAAGTTGAAATTGGAACAAGAGGGTATGAATGAACCTATCTCTAAGGAAAAGCCTGAAAGATTGGTTGCACTGTCCGTTGTATGTCTTGTGAAAAGTGCTCTATATATATTGCTCTGTCCTCCATACATGCTTCTAGGTCATCTGAAAACACGTAAAAGTTCTGGCACCAGTTGTCAAATAGAAATCCATTTTTCGAGCCAAACTAGCAAATTTCTAATTAAGTATAATTTACTTCGGTTCCAAATTTCTGGTGGACTTATAATTTTCTTTACTGAACATGATTATAAAGTTTCAACAAGTTTCATGAAGGAAAATAAAAGATATAAGTGATTAAAAAAAGCAAAATGGATTTTATTCGGTAGGTAGTTCCGGGCCTTTTACTCGCGGTTAGATCAGCTGGTTTTCAGAGCTTCCCACAGCAACCTACCAGGGTCAGTTTCAATTTACCTTGTGACATCGAATGTAATAGTTTTGCAACTGATCAAGCCTGTCTATGTCGCAAAAAATTTGAAAATATTCCTGACTTTCTTCTGCAAAAAAAAATTACAGCACTTTCTATTTTGCAACAAAAAAACATTTTGAACAAACGGATCATGGCAAACATGAGTGGAGTGCAGATCTCTTTAACTGCTTTTAAATAATAGAGTTAAAACAAAACCACAGGAGGACCCTGAAACAATACAAACAAAACTGTGACGCTTTGACTGCAGGTACTTTGGCTAAAAGCAGAAAGGTATCAGTAATTGTCAAGTTAAAAACCCTTGTTTTGAAAATTAATGTTCTTGATCTTTTTACCATTCACTAAGAAGTGACATATGGTATCCTATCTTAATAGTGCTATGTTATATCAACAGATGTCGACATTAACACAACGTCTGTTTCAATAAGGGTTGAACATCCCCGTACCTAAAGAATGGCTGTTGAAAGCAGACACCAATTTTGGACTCAATAGTGCCTCTAATTTATTCTTCAGGCCTTCTAGTAATTTATGTCTCTCATTATAATCTGGTACATCATGAAGAACAGCCTAATAAAATAAAGTATTCACCAAGCAAATTTAATATCAATTTTACTGGAACTATGTAATGCACAAATTGCAAAAAGTCTGTTGACATCTTGCAACCACAAGTTGTTATTACGATGCATTTGCATTTGCATGTGCGAACAAACTTGTTGCAAGTTGATTATCAAAACTTCGACAGGCTTTAACAGATTATCAACAGGCTTGCTGCAAGTTGTTTCAACAAGTTGCACAAGATAAGCTGCAACAAGCTGATAAAATTGAACACTTGCAACAAGTCTGTGGCATGTTTGGCTATGTACTTGTATCAATGTCTGTTAGACTTACCAAACTTCTATGCATTCCCACCAACTTTTTGGCAATCTAAAAACAACAATTTAAAGCTTAGATTTTCTTTAAAAATTTTACAAACATAAAATGATGCTTAATTACTTGTTTTTAGCATGTTATTTAATGGACAAACCTCTCTATAATTCCCAGAAAGGAAGACTTTATCAACATCAGCTGAAAGTGTGGTCCAGTTGTCTGCTTCCTAAGCAAATAGAATTGTCATCATGATCAGTTGAGTTACTGATTATTATGATTGTATGTTACAATTGGACTACTTGTAACTTCATGAAGAGCAAGTGGCTGTAAGTATCAATCTTTACACTCATGCAGACTGGGATTAACTTTATAATAATGATAGTAATGAACCGATATAGTTGTGATGTTCATGGCGAGGTATAATAGTGAAAACAAAGGGACTATCGATTGTATTGGAGAGCATAAGGGGATAAATGGGGGTGCATGGTGGTGAAGTGGTTAATCTATTCACCTTTCGCCCCCTGAGGTTGTAGGTTTGACTCCCAATTGAGAAAGTTGTGGATTTCCTCCGGGTTTTCGGCTTTCCACCCACAAGGAAAGTTAGCAAGGTGGGTTAGGTCATATGGGCCTATAGCACTCTCCGCAGAGGCTTTTTGGTTTCTAGCACTTTTTCATTAGTCTTACACAATGATTCAGCAGATAAAGCCTCTGTGGAGAAGAGTGAAACTACAGCAATTGAGACATGCTGCTGTCATGTTTCTGCCCTTTTGGTGAAATTTAATAAAATAAATCATAAATTATATTTAGTTGACATTTTTTCATATCCTTTGTTAGGTTAGGATGATGCTGTGTGCTGTTACAAGATAGATCAAGATATCTCCATGGTGAGAGTGATGGTGGATGAGGATGATTAACCTGCAAAGCATGCGATGCTGATTGTATTCTCGACTTCACTTCATCCAAATCCAACAACATCTTCATTGATTCTGATGTGTTTTGCTCAACCTATGAGGACAAGAAGACTTAAATGTTGTATCCTCTTAAATAACAGAAGCACAAACTTGGGATATCAGAATCCATGTGCATGGCTTGCTCAAATTTGATGATAACAAGTCTGCTGCAAGTTATCAACAGGGTTGATGCAAGCTGTCATCTTGAGAATTTTTATTCACAACCTTCATCCTTGATTTAACTTGAGAAAGCCAAAGGCTTTATGCAGCTTGATGACCAACCCACTTGAAGCTGGTAAAACCAACAACTTGCATCAAGTACACACGTAAAAATCTCACAACTTGTAACAAGTCTGCAGACAAGCCGTCAACAAGATGTGTTCGCACTGCTTGTTCCAAAGTTGTCAACAAGTTGTTCCAAACTTGTTGACAACTTGTAACAAGCTTGACGAAAATATCAGACTTGTTACAAGGTTGTTCTAACAACTCTGATACAATCCTGTTGTAGCAAGTTTGTTACAAGATTGACAACACAAGGCTGTAACAATATTGTTATATCATGCTGTATCAGTCTTGTTGGAACAATCTTGTAACAGGTCTGATAGTCCCAACAAGCTTGTTACAATTTGTCAACAGCTTGTTCCAAACTTGTTCCAACAAATTTGGAACAAGCAGTGCGAATACATCTTGTTAACAACTTGTGAACCGACTTGTTACAACTTGTTTGCAGGTCTGTAGCAACTTGTGCGTTTTTACGTGTGTATGTGGCATATCTAGCTGTGTAATCAACAACCATTATTGGCAAGTACCGCTTTGATGTCATCTTTAACCAATCGCATTTGTTCCCTCAACAACGTTGCTTCTTGCCTTATTACCTCAAGTTCTCGTAAAACTCTATAATAGGAATGCACAGCATTGAAAGAGAAATGGTTGAATTATTGCATCAGATATATAAATATGAACTCTTACAAATAAAATCACTAACGGTACCTTGGCATGTTGTTCAGTGATTGAGTACTGGTCTCTTCTAAAGCATTATTCACTTCCTAAAATTAGAAAAATCATTAATGCATAGCATTAAAATCAGGTAATGTCATTACTTTCAACTGAGTTGGCTAAACTGAATGAATTGAAGTAAGGATCCAAAGTGGGGATACAATTGGGAAGGGGAGGGGGAGGGGGAAGGTAGGGTGTAGCTAGGGGAGGGGTTAATAAATTGAGCAACACTTTTGTTCAGTTTTAAATTCCATTTAACAGAATTGTAGTTCACCAGAATCACCACACAACAGTGGACATACATGTCTCTCTGTTTTTATGTAGTTCATGGGCTAGAATAATGGCAGGAAAGCTCCCAGTACAGCATTTTTATCTCAAAAAGTAGAATTGACTGGCCAGAACCTGCATAGTAAACATGTGTACCAGAGTGGAACATTTGTACTGCACAACCAAGATATTGGGTGCACAATTTCGATATCTCCCAAATGTTTTCTATTGAATTTTGTAAATCTCAGGTGAACAATTTTCAAAGCCACAACCTTCAAGGTTTCCAACTTGAACAGCTTTCTATTTATCTCATATTCTGTAAATCAGGTTGACATTAGGCATTGAAATATTGCTTGGAGGAGAAAGGGGGGAGGACAAAAATAAATGAATGACCATTTTTCATTTGAAAACCATACTATAAATAGTTGTTCTTAATTAACTTCTTACCTGTATAAACAGCTGCAGCTTCATAACCAATCCTGATGCATGGGCCTATGAAACCATTACAACATTTGTTCAAATACAAAGTCTTGTACTGTAATCGATGATAAACCAATATGACAAAATCATTAAAAACACATGATATCCTTACATCTAGTTCGGTGCTTTCGTCTTTTCGTTTTAAAGCAGAATTCACCCATTGTTTAGCCTCAAAATGATCATCAAAGAACTTGGAAAAATCCATTAAAGTATCCTCAAGTACTGTACAACTAAAAAGGACAGTACCATAATTACTGTAAAGGCTCACACATCACTCTGCCAGCAGAACAATGAAATTCTGCCCCCAAAATAACATCAACATATAACAAACGAGAACTTGATTTCGGTTGAAACATTAAGGTAAAGATATCAACCGCTTACCTTTAACATGAATTGAACTGATTAATGCAAGTGATCGCTGTTATTTGCAAACAAACAAAGCAACTTCGAATCTGTTTTGACCGCCATATTTGTTTACCAGCGCGGTTGGAAATGACAAAGAACTGGAAATGAATTGAAACGTGTCCATTTTTTTTTGGGGGGGGGGGGGAAGGGAGGCCAATGAGATGGGGAATCAGAGGGGGGTCGGGATGGAGGGTTCGCTCGTCGTTAATCGGAGATTACCGAATTCAAAATTTTTTCCGCAGGTGAGGACAATGTCGCGTGGAAATTATTGGAGATATTTGAAGCAATCCTGTCTTTATTCCAAGGTAATATACCTTATTTTCTATCAGTAGTTTTAAAAGAGTATCAAGCTCCATGATAGACATGAGTTTTGTTGACAATCAGATCGAATTTAGGGAAATATTTGAACATACAAAGTTTTTGTACTAAAAACCATTCGTTGTCTTCCCTATGGCCAGTATGGAATGAAAGCGATCGCCATTGCACATGTGCAGTGCACAGCATCCAAGCTTAGTGCACAACTTAGTGCACAAACTAGCTTGGTCACTCTTGGTGCACAACTTAGTGCACAAAGCTCAAGCTGTAAATTACAAAAGATAAGTTGCTTGTTATCGTGTACAATTTGTGTACCAACTGTGCAAGATTATTTCGCATATTCTATTTACTGTTGTATCAAAACTAAATATTTAAGTAATGAACCTTGGGGTACCTTAAAACTCTCCCCCCTCCGGCAAAGTAACAGACGTTTGAAATTTCAAAAATTGTTCACGGTGCACAACTTCGGTGACTCAGAACCCTGTGCAGTGCATGAAAATGTAACATTCCATACTGGCCCTATGGGCGATCACCCCAGTAAAAACGGAGATTCAGATGGAATCTACTGTTAGTTTTTTACGTTTGTTTGTAAGGAAAGTATAAGGACTCAGGAATAGGTAAAGATATTTGGTGGTAATGTTACAAATTGTGCACCAGTCAATATAAATCCCTGCACCCCCCCCCCCCTGGCTGGTTATAGCGGGCATTTGATTTTTACATGGGATAGATAATGTATAATCAAGGCAATATTTTATTCTAATAGTGGAAAAGCCCCTTAATTTAATTTTAGAGTCGGCACAACATTATAAACCGAAATTTAATGCTCTATGGAGTTTTACTTGCTGGGTCTGCACTGAAAGGGTTAAAT